>BLSH010035668.1:2019093-2039004 GCA_018402905.1 Glandirana rugosa
TACCTTTTTCTCACTGATACTTCTGGCCTATGGAAGAATTAAGTCAGTATGTGTAACTGTTGACTTCTAATTTTTTGATAATCAACCAACTACTACTATTTAAGTAGTTCGCATGGCATAATTTGAGGCTAATTTTGTCAAAAGTTTGACAAAGGTGAAATCTGTAATTTTGTAGGGCTGCTTTCAGAGTGGGCAGAGTCACCAGGTTTCAGCTAAATGCAAGTTTTTCATTTCCAGGTGATCTTTCAAAAAGTGAACAAAGTCTTATTCTGGCGATACTCAACTCAAAATTTGAGCTGTGTTAAGCCTGGCGGCACCACCCTACTTAACAGACTTCGATCTGTACATCGAATGACAGTGCTTTCTAATCTCACTGGCCACAGTCTGGCCCTTCTAAAGCCTCAAGGGCAGTAAACTGGCTCTTTGTTCCGAAAGTTTGGAGACCCTTGGTGTATATGAATGCAAACCCTATTTAACCACTTAAGGACCGAAAGGATTTCCAGCTTTAGGACCGGAGCCCTTTTTGCGATTCGGCACTGTGTCGCTTTAACTGAAAATTGCACGGTCGTGCGATGTTGTACCCAAACGAAATTTGCGTCCTTTTTTTCCCACAAATAGAGCTTTCTTTTGGTGGTATTTGATCACCGCTGCGTCATTTCTGATCGCCGCTATAAACAAAAGAAGAGCGACAATTTTGCAAAAAAACCCAAATTTCTTACTTTTTGCTAAAATACAAATCCAAAAAAAAAAATATAAAAAAACATTTTTTTTCATCGGTTTTGGCCGATTTATATTCTTCCTCATATTTGTGATAAAAAAAATCGCAATCGGCGTTTATTGATTGGTTTGCGCAAAAGTGGTCGCGTTTACGGATGATTAGAATTAATTTCTGGGGTTTTTATTTATTTATTTTTTTTTTACTAGTAATGGCGGCGATCTGCGATTTTTAGCGGTACTGTGATATTTCAGCGGACATGTCTGAACATTTTGACACTTTTTTGGGACCACTGGCATTTATACAGCGATCAGTGCTATAAAAATGCACTGATTACTGTGTAAATGCCATTGGCAGTGAAGGGGTTAACCTGCAGGGGGCGCTCTAAGGGTTAAGTATGTTCCCTGGGCGTGTTCTAACTGTGGGGGGACTGCCCTAGCTGGGGAAGGGAAGCGATCACACCTTCCATGTACAGGAAGGCTGTGATCACAGCCCTTCCCCCTCTCACAGAACGGAGGTCCATGTTTACTTACACGGACCTCCGTTCTTTCACTTCGGGGGGGGCATCGCGGGTGGCCGGTGGAGATCGAATCCGCCGCACCCGCTCCCTGGCCCTCCCCGGACACAGTGAGTGTGCGCGCGCGCCTCCGGCGGCGCGCGCGCGCTCACTGGGCTCGATCTCGCGGCCGCCGTCATATGGCGGCCGCCGTCATATGACGGCGATCCGCGATATCGAGCCACACTGTCGCCGTCAATTGCCGATCAGCCGTCAGCAAGCGGTTAAAGCAGGCCATATACAGGCCAGAATGAGGTCATCTGCAGGTTAAAAGTCACCTGTCAATGAATTCTGAATAGTCTCAGAAGCTTCTCAAACTGACATCATCAACACAAACCCCAAGCCCATCCACATAGGCCTTAAAGAGGTTGTAAACCTCCCTGTGTAATTTGTATCTATAGGTAAGCCTAGAATAAGGCTTACCTATAGGTATTGTAAATATCTCCGTGCTCCGTTTAGGGGGTATTAACTGTAAGCTGTATACTGCGTGGATGATGTCAAGAAGAAATGGCCGCCCATGCCATTCACACAGCCGGAGTCCGTGGCCTCAGAAGGATGATGTGTGAAGATGGACGTGGCCTGCAGTGGGGACGGCGCGAGCTTCGTTTGCAGGTAAGTGCCATACAATGTGCTAGTATGCGATGCATACTAGCACCTTATGCCTTTACTTTGTCGGGAAGAAGAAAGGAAGAAAAACTCACCAGGGTTTACTTCCTCTTTAAGATGGAACATTATAATGTAATGTACAGCAGAATACCATCTGTGTTATGAAAATGAATTTCACTTACTTGTGCAGACACCATTAACTTCTATTTCACCATCTTCACATTCTGACTGAGACTCTGAAACCACTAAAACATAAAACCCATATCAGTAAAGAAATAATCAAACTCACTCCATCGTATTATACAATTTGAGACACTTCTGAATTTTCCATGTGGCTTTGTCATTGGTAGATCATGCAATCCCATAGATGCTTGGTGTAAGTAGCAGTCAGTTTATTGCCTCCAATAGCACAATCGGTGGTAGTGTTTACAATAGTGGTAGCATCACGCTTAAAGATACCCTGTCACCAAATCTCAGTGTTTAGATCACATGTGTCAAATACAGGGTCTGCAGGCTGAATGCGGCCCACCAGGCCCTTTTATGGGGCCCTGGCACCTTTCCTGCAGCTGTTACACTCCCCTTGTCTCCACCCCCCATGCCTGGTCTCAGTTATACCTCCCAACTTTCTCAGATGGGAATGAGGGGCACCTATTAGCAAATGTATGTGGGCATAGGACACACCCCCTGTCACACCCCTATTAAAGGAGAATTGTACAAAAAAAATGATTGGTTAAACTCACAAGTGCATTTTTACCATTGCTATTCCTTTATACTGGCTGTTGGAATTTACAAACACAGCAATTTAGAAATTGGATGAAAGGTTTAGCACTGGAAAATACTTTTTGATACATAATTAGTGCATTTTATACACAGTTAACTAGATCAGACCAAAACGAGGGACTAAGGGACTTTGTTCCAAATGAGGGACAGTCCCTTTAAATCAGGGACAGTTGGGAGCTATGGTCTCAGTGCAGCTGCAGAGAGGATTGTCTCTGCTTCCTTATGGCCCCCACCCCATCTCAGCAAGCAGCAGCTGAGAGGAGGTAAGAGAACTCCTCCTACAATGCCTCTATGTGCAGCTGCAGCATTCCCTTGTCTCTGCCTCCCCTGCTATCAGCATTAACCACTTCAGCCCCAGAAGGATTTACCCCCTTCCTGACCAGAGCACTTTTTGCGTTTCTGCACTGCGTCAATTTAACCCGCAATTGCGCGGTCATGCGACGTTGTACCCAAACAAAATCTGCGTCCTTTTTTCCCCACAAACAGAGCGTTATTTTGGTGGTATTTGATCGCCTCTGCGTCATTTCTGGTCACCGCTATAAACAAAAAAGAGCGACAATTTTGAAAAAAAGCAGTTTTTCTTACTGTTTGCTAAAATACAAATCCAAAAAAATATATAAAAAACATTTTTTTTCATCGGTTTAGGCCGATTTATATTCTTCCTCATATTTTTGGTAAAAAAAAAATCGCAATCGGCGTTTATTGATTGGTTTGCGCAAAAGTGGCCGCGTTTACGGATGATGAGAATTCATTTCTGAGGTTTTTATTTTTTATTTTTATTTTTTTACTAGTAATGGCGGCGATCTGCGATTTTTAGCGGTACTGTGATATTGGGGCAGACATGTCGGACCATTTTTGACACTTTTTTGGGACCAATGACATTTATACAGCGATCAGAAATTTAAGTGTCATCTGATTACTGTATAAATGTCATTGGCAGTGAAGGGGTTAACCTGCAGGGTATAGTGAAGGGGTTAACTGTGTTCCCTGGGTGTGTTCTAACTGTGGGGGGCTGGGCTACCTTGGGCATAAGAGATCTAACTGATCTCAGTGACAGGGATCAGTAGCTCTCCTATGACAGCACTGACAGAGCGGGGAACCGCCGTGTTTACATCGACGGTTCCCCGTTCTTTGGCTGTGGCCGCTCATCGCGGCTCACCGGCGGACATCAGGTCCGCCCGAGCCGCGGGCACACCCCTCAGGTCACCCGCAGATTGCCCGGCAATTCACGGTAAACATCCACACTGCCACTGTAAATATACAGCGCGCAGTGTGTAAGTGGTTAAGCAGACTCACTCCCTCCTCTGGTCCTCCTCCAGACCCTGCAATTTCTGCTTCCAAGCTCCACCCCAGCTTTTTCCTGGCAGCAGCACAATGTAAGGGTGGTTCACTGTGATGTAAGGGAGGGTGAGGGACTCTTGACTTCTGATGGTGGGGGGTGGGCTGTTGACATCTGAAATAAGGGGGGGGGTGCTCTGAAACATCTAGGACAACCATAATGCTGATGTGTTCCGAAATGAAAATGAGTTTGATACCCCTGGCTTAGATGAATACCTTGCTGCAGCAGGTTAATAAGCACTTACATGTTTCCCATGTTGTGACCCCTGTAACTTTGATAGGAATCTCACCACTTCTTGGAAGAGTCAATTCCTGCTTATGTCAGCTCCTGCACCCTCCCCCTACTACTATGTAGGCAGACAAAAAACAGGCAACAGATTTGATTCTCCTGTCAGATAAGAGGAATTCTCATTTGCTGTCAAGTTGCTGCATTATGCGCATTGCACCTTGCCTTATTGAAGAAGCGTGCCGCATTGTATTACATTAGTATACAAAAAGATGAGAGCATCACAGGTTTGTATCAAGACCATCAAAAGTTGAATTCTCTCTACAATAGGTCTGAGAGTATATCCAAAGTGTTTCGGGGGAATTCCCCCTTCATCAGAGCGTGTGTGCTGGTAGTTATTTGAATATACCTGACTGTGAAAAGAATAAAGTGAAGATTAGGTGTAGGAATGAGCTGAGGAACTGGAAATGTGTGCCTAAGCCATATGCTGATAATTTTACTCCTGGGAAACTTTATTAATAATGTATAAGCAATCACCATTTTGCACTTGCAGGTTAAACTTGATCCCCGATGGGCTGTTGTTTTTTTATGTTTGCATGTCTTTTATAATCAATAAAAATATCTTAAAAAAAAAAAGGAATGAGCTGAGGTGTGTTCAGTTCCGAGTCCGAACCCACCTGAGCTATTCCGTCAGAAAGCCATCGCTGTTCACTGCCCCTTGCATATATGCTGCTATGGGTGGGTGGGGAATGCCTTGGCTGCTGATGTATAGTAGTGAGCAGTGATGGCTTTCTGATGGGTAAGCTTAGGTGGGTTCGGACTAGGATCTGCACATACCTGAACTCATCCTTACTCTCTAACCTTCACTTTATTCTTTTCACATTCAAGTATACTCAAATAACTGACAGCACACAAGCTCTGATGAAGGGGGAATTGTGAGCCCCTGAAACGCGTTGCCAACCTCTTATCACTTGACATATTTTATATACTGAAGCTTCTGCTTACCTTCAGCACAGTAGCCCATGCATCCCTGAGTTGGCTGCAACAGATATACATAGAAATCTCCACAGTTTCTGACAGTCACCGGGATGCGGAACAAACAACAGTCCTTGGTGCTGCTAAAGAAGAACTGCCAGGTGGCACAGGCCGTCAGCTGGCGCATATCCCCAGGTGGTGGGAGGGACTCTGACTCCCGTAGTGACAACCACACAGGAGCCTGGGTGCCACAGTGATTCATCTGTTGAGTGAGACAATATTGAGAGATCAGTTACAACTTTACCCCTTCACACCACAGCACAGAGGTGGATGAAGGACTACGTAATGATAAAATGTTATAAAAAGAAAATTACACTTCTCATAAATGAATAACACACATAGACAAATAATATATTTTGAGTAATAAAAAAAAAGACCTCTGTCTTGTCATGAATAGAAAGTTGTTTTCTGTGCTCCTTCATATCCTAGACCAGCCATTCTCAACCAGGGCTCTGTAGAACCATAGGGTTCTTCCAAAGGTTGCTCTGGGTTCCTTGAGCTGTGGCTAATTGACCTCCCATTTGATGGCGCCTGCATAGTTCCAGAACCACTGGGCAGAGTCAGCGGCATGGCATCAATTATATATATTTAGCCGTTTGTAAGGGTGACGCTTTGACCACCATTGTAAGGAGGGCATTTTTTCTACATACTACCAATGTAAGGGCATTGTTCCCACTGATCTCTGATGAATTGGTTTTAGCAGGGGCTCTCCGAGACCTGACAATTATTTAAAGGGTTCCTTTGGGGTAAGAAAGGATTGCTCTAATTTAAGGTCTTGTGAGGGATAATGAGGGGCTTGGAAGGACTAGAGGTGCACCGTGAATGTGGTGGATAAGACCACTTTTTCAGGAATGGTGATCAAGTCGAGAGAAATACCATTAGCTAAAAATTATTTCAATTGTATATCTGTGTATAAATATATCTCATAAAGCTTTGCTTTTTTTAATGCTATATTTTCAGTTTATAGAGGTGTGATATGGCAAGAGGCAATGCTCTATCTGGGCCTAGGCCAACAAGGCCCAGGCCTAGGGCGGCACTTTGCCGGGGGGCAGCACGAAAAGAGTCCCCGACGGCTTGCACTAAACTTTTAGTCTTATTGGGTGGACTGGGCCGGGAGACAAACTGGTCTGGCACTCCCATAAAGCGGCTGCACTTGCTGCCAGTATGACAATACCGGCAGGCCCCCATCAGAGGGGGACAGCCCATACATATGTAGGGGACCTGGGCGTCCCAAGGGGCCCAGCGGGCGGGCCCCAACCAATGTGTTGTTGTGCTGCCCAATAGCCAAACAGGAAGTGTGAGGAAATCTCTTAAGGAAATTCATTCCAATCCCCCCAAGGCCCTCAGAACTAGTGTCTCCACTAAGAAATGTCAGGGTGGGTCTTAAACAGGAAAGGGTGTGGCCTTGACAGGAAAGGGTGGCTCATATTTAAATTAGGGGGGGTGCATGAGTTTAGTCAGGCCTAGGGCAGCACAAAACCTAAATACACCGCTGGCAAGAGGTTTATGTCCAAATGTTTATAGCTGGAACGAGAGCAGGAAGTGAGGAGAAATCTTTTCAACTGTCTAAAAGGAGATTTACTCATTTCCTATTGGACCAGTACCTACAATATAGGATTCAGTGATAATCATATGTAATTGTAAAGAGGAATATTACTTGCTGTATCATGTATGAGAATATATATTTCCATATTGTATTTCTTTGCTGAATTATGGTCTATAATGATTAATTCTCTGTTTTTACATTTGCCTAGAATCTTTGTAAGCCTCAATGTTCCTGACGAAGCATATTGTGAAACATGTTCAACTAACAGGCATCATGATAAGTTCTCTTATGTTAAATGATAGATTCCATTGGGAACACTTGCAGTTGCAGTTGTTATCATGTGAGAAGGGAAAACGGTGAAACCCTTCTTTGATTTCATTATATTTAATAAAGAATTTTCTGTTTTTCTATACTTTGTAATTTGTGGCACCATTAACATCCCCTCCTTCCAGTACTATTTTTACTCACTTCCTGTTGTTTCTATGTAGCAGGAAATTAATGGAAATTTCACTAATGGGACACATAAAAAAATGGACAAGGGGTTCTAAGGTTTTCCTGACTATAGATACAATGCCTAGAAAAAGTATTCATACCCCTTGAAATTTTCCACATTTTGTCATGTTACAACCACAAACGTAAAATGTATTTTATTGGGATTTTATGCGATAGACCGACACAAAGTGGCACATAATTGTGAAGTGGAAGGAAAATGATAAAATTATTTTCGAAATATTGAAGGAATAAATATGTGAAAAGTGTGGGAGGCATTTGTATTCAGCCCCCTCCGAGTCAATACTTTGTAGAACCGCCTTTCTCTGCAATTACAGCTGCAAGTCTTTTTGGGAAAGTCTCTACCAGGTTTCCACATTTAGAGAGGACATTTTTGCCCATTCTTCTTTACAAAATATCTCAAGCTCTGTCAGATTGGATGGAGAGCGTCTGTGAACAGCAATTTTCAAGTCTTGCCACAGATTCTCAATTGGATTAAGGTCTGGACTTTGACTGGGCCATTCTAACACATGAATATGATTGAAACCATTCCATTGTAGCTCTGGCTGTATATTAGGGTCGTTGTCCTGCTGGAAGGTGAACCTCTGCCACAGTCTCAAGTCTTTTGCAGACTCTAACAGGTTTTCTTCTAAGATTGCCCTGTATTTGGCTCCATCCATCTTCCCATCAACTTCCCATCCATCTTTCCATCAACTCTGACCGGCTTCCCTGTCCCTGCTGGAGAAAAGCATAACTTGATGCTGCTACCACCATGTTTCACGGTGGGGATGGTGAGTTCAGGGTGTTGTGCAGTGTTTGTTTTCCACCACACATAGCGTTTTACTTTTAGGCCAAAAAGTTCAATTTTGGTCTCATCTGAGCAGAGCACCTTCTTCCACATGTTTGCTGTGTCCTCTACATTTTTTCTCTCAAACTGCAAACGGGACTTCTTATGGCTTTCTTTCACCAATTGCTTTCTTCTTGCCACTCTTCCATAAAGGCCAGCTTTGTGGAGTGCCCGACTAATAGTTGTCCCGTGGACAGATTCTCCCCCCCTGAGCTGTGGATCTCTGCAGCTCCTTCAGAGTTACCATGGGGCCTCTTGGCTGCTTCTCTGATTAATGCTCCCCTTGCCCGGCCGGTCAGTTTAGGTGGACAGCCATGTCTTGGTAGGTTTGCAGTTGTGCCATACTCTTTCCATTCTCAGATGATGGATTGAACAGTGCTCCATAAGATGTTCAAAGCCTGGGATATTTTTTTTATAACCTAACCCTGCTTTAAACTTCTCCACAACTTTATCCCTGACCTGTCTGGTGTGTTCCTTGGCCTTCATGATGCTGTTTGCTCACTATGGTTCTCTAGCAAACCACTAAAGCAGTGGTTCTCAACTCCTGTCCTCAGGACCCACCAACAAGTCCGATTTTAAGTATTACCTTGGGGAGCTGCAGACTAGAATACTGCAATCACTGAGCAGCAAATGATATCACCTGTGATGTATTTCAGTTATCCTGCAAACCTGGCCTGTTAGTGGGTCCCGAGGACAGGAGTTGAGAACCACTGCACTAAAGGCTTCACAGAACAGCTGTATTTATACTGAGATTAAATTACACACAGGTGGACTCTACTAATTAGGTGACTTCTGAAGGCAATTGGTTCCACTAGATTTTAGTTAGGGGTATCAGAGTAAAGGGGGCTGAATACAAATGTCCCCCACACTTATCACATATTTATTCGTAAAAAAATTTGAAAACCTTTTTTCATTTTCCTTCAACTTCACAATATCACATAAAATCCCAATAAAATACATATACATTTTTGGTGATAACATGACAAAATGTGGAAAATGTCATGGGGTATGAATACTTGTTCAAGGCATTATATATTTAAATAATAAAGGTTAATGTAATTTTAAAATAAGGTACAGTATATACTGGATGCAATCACAATGTACGAGCACATTGGAAGCATTTTTATAAGTATTTTTCTTTAGGGCAGTCATTAGGATTCTTCTGGATCTGCCAATCTCAACCAGGGTTCTGGGAAAACGTAGGATTTCTCTAGATCAGCCATTCTTAACTCTAGGGTTCTGTGGAATCTGGGGTTCCGCCAGAGCAGCCATTCTCAAGCAGGGTTCTGGAAAAGGTAGGGATCCTCCAGCTTAGCCATTCTCAAGCAAGGTTCTGTGGAACCCAACGCTGTATCTTGGCCTAGGCCAACGAGGCCCAGGCCTAGGGCGGCACTTTGCAGGGGGGCAGCACGAAAAAAGTCCCCACCAGCTTACACTTTTAGTTCTGCCAGTATGATAATACAGGCAGGGCCACCATCAGAGGGGGGCAACCCATACATATGTGGGGGTCCAGGCATCCCAGGCAGCAGACCCCAACCAATGAGTTGTTGTGCAGGCAGCCGACATTCCGCAACTGTGGGGGCACGAGTTTAGTCAGGCCTAGGGCAGCACAAAACCTAAATACCCCACTGGTGGAACCCAGGGTCCTGGAAAAACTTAGGGTTCCTCCAGAGCAGCAATTTTCAACTAGGGCCCTGTGGAATTTGGGGTTCCATCAGAGCAGCCATTCTCAACCAGGATTCTGGAAAAATGTAGGGTTCCTTCTGCTCAGTTCCTCCAGATGTTTCTAGGATTCCCTGAGCTGATCTTATGGTGCCTGCATAATTCCAGGGCTGCCAGAGTCAGCAGCATGACACCAATGGTCTTTTTAGCAGTCTGTAAAGGTGACGTTCTTCCCACTGACCACCAGTGTAAAAGGGGAAAATTCCTATAGACCACCACTGTTATTGCAGCATTCCTCTGACTGACCACACAGGTAAGGGGCAGTTTTTCTCTCAATTACCATACTGCAAGAACAGCTCCCTCTGACCCTCAATGAAATGGGGCGTTTATTGACCATAGATGTATGGAGGTACCTCTCTCACTAGACTATAATATACGGGGACCCTCCGCTGAATGCCAGTGTAAGTAGGCATTACTCTACTGACCCACCAATGTACGAGGTCTATCTGCATTTGTTTTTGTTTTTTTTTAACATTATTTTGTTGTTTTATTTTAGAAACATAGAAAAGTGACGGCAGAAAAAGACTGAGTAGTCCATCGAGTCTGCCCTTTTTTATTTTATTTTTATTTATTTATTTTATTTTTTTTATATATTTTTTTTACATTAACCTTGTTGTCTGACTATAGATTTATGTTTATCCCAAGCATGTTTGAAGCCATTTACTGTTGTTTGCTACTTGTTTGCTACTGATAACTATTTTATCAGTGCTTTATCAGAGCGAAAAAGTGTTTAAAAACGATCTACCTTTGGTGCTAAATACTTTAGCTGTGCCACATTATCTATTCATTTATCTATTATTATATTGCAAACTTGCTGGTCTTGCTAATGGATATTATTTTTAGTAGGGGTTTCCTGAGACTTGGAAACTATTTCTAGGGTTCTTCTATGTGATATGAAGGTTGAGAAAAGCTGGATTAAGATATAAAAGTGGAGTTTCATTCTAACACAGCCTTAGCATCCATATACCCTGTAATAATAATAGTAATACTACATTAGACAGTTACACTTTACTTGGCACAACTCAGCACAGGAATGAACAGGGACCACTGAACACCTGGATCTCATTATTTCTTACACATTCCATTGACGGATCACCCGGGAGGTGTGGAAGGACTGGTACTAGAGAGGCATGTACTGCTTGTAGGGTCAGAACTTTACTATACCCAACTGACACTGTATATGATTGATGAAATTTACATTTTCCTATGGCCCAGGCAATTTATCTTGCCCGGCGGTGTCAATTCACACCATGTACCCTGTGCTCACTCATGTTAATATTAATTATATGAGAAGATTTCAGCTGCCATATATACACACTATATTGTCAAAAGTATTGGGACGCCTGCCTTTACACACACATGAACTTTAATGGCATCCCAGTCTTAGCCCGTAGGGTTCAATGTTGAGTTGGCCCACCCTTTGCAGCTATAACAACTTCAACTCTTCTGGGAAGGCTGGTTTAGGAGTGTCTATGGGAATGTTTGACCATTCTTCCAGAAGCGCGTTTGTGAGGTCAGTAACCGAAGGCCTGGCTCACAGTCTCTGCTCCAATTCATCTCAAATTTGTTCTATCGGGTTGAGGTCAGGACTCTGTGCAGGCCAGTCAAGTTCTTCCACCCCAAACTTACTCATCCATGTCTTTATGGACCTTGCTTTTTTGCACTGGGGTGCAGTCATGTTGGAACAGGAAGGGGCCGTCCCCAAACTGTTTCCACAAAGTTGGGAGCATGAAATCGTCCAAAATGTCTTGGTGTGCTGACGCCTTAAGAGTTTGCTTCACTGGAACAAACCTAACCCCTGAAAAACAACCCCACGCTATAATCCCCCTCCACCAAATGATTTGGACCAGTGCACAAAGCAAGGTCCATAAAGACATGGATGAGTGAGTTTGGGGTGGAGGAACTTGACTGGCCTGCACAGAGTGCTGACCTATCCAAATGAGCAATGATTAAGGCCTCATGGCCGAAACACGTTGGCTTTTTTGACTGTTGTTCAGATGCAATAATAAAACAATGTTTTAGTCGACTTCCATAGCACCAGCCTTTCTCCTTTTTTGCATCAACCCAATAGAACATCTTTGAGATGATTCCCTTTGAAAGAGTCACAGGACGTGTGATGAAACGCGTCCGTGTGGGGCCTAGTGACGACAGCAGGCACATCTAGGAAGCTATCCTCCTGTGTGTCAGTTGCTACCACAACAGCCAAGCTATCCTTAAGGGGTCTGCACACCCTGAATGTGCTCTGTGTATGATCTGAGTGCATTGGATTTAGCGCACCAACAAATGGGAGTTTTATGTTTTATTAAAGTTTTTTTAAAAAAAAAGGTTTAGCACTGTGTTAATCCTTTCCATCCCTCTTTGAGCATTCCGGCTCAGGGCCATTATAGGATATAGTGCAAGCACCTGTCAGGATTCCTTTTCTGCTAGAGATCACTGGAAAAATAAATCAGGGTATATATATATATACTGTATATACCCCTTAAAGGGGAAGACGCAAGGTGACTTGTATTAGGTCCAGAGTGGAGGTGAGCGCATATGAGTGAAGGTGGAGGGGCACTGAAGGTGGTTTCGTGCTTGGACTTTACTCACAGATTTCCTTTGATCCTTTTGGACTATATTTTGTCAGGCCACTGATATTTGTTTATATATCTTTTTGCTACTGGCCTACACGCAAACTGGTTTTCACCTATGGACACTGATATCACAGTGGTGATTTATTGCATTTGTTTATCCCTATTACGTTTATTTGTTTAAAGGGAAACTGTTGGATTGCCCTTATTGTTCATTGTTTATCTTTCATCTTTATTGAGTTATTATTCACTATAGAGGATTTACATTTTTTTTACTTCCTTGGTCCAGTAGGGGGAGCGTTGTATCATCACGATCATTATTTCACCTTTGGGATGAATTAGAGCGGAGACTGCGAGCCAGGCTTTCTCGTCCACATCAGTGCCTTACCTCACAAATGCGCTTCTGGAAGAATGGTCAAACATTCCAATAGACACTCCTAAACCTTGTGGACAGCCTTCCCAGAAGAGTTGAAGCTGTTATGCCTGCAAAGGGTGGGCCAACTCAATATTGAACCCTGCAGACTAAGACTGGGACACTATTAAAGTTCATGTGCATATAAAGGCAGGTGTCCCAATACTTTTGACAATATAATGTACAATGGGCTCTATAATACACTGAAACACTTGGAAACTTATGTAGTCCCCATGATTAAGCTCTGAGGGAAGGAGCAAAACGTGTTAAAGGCGTGGTCTGGCTGGAGACCAGGCTGAGGTTGTCATTCCATGTCTAACCATCAATGTTGATGTGCGGCATCAGGGATTTCCTCCTCTCTCTCTTCAACTTTTGTAGTCTTCATGATTAAGCTCTGAGGGACGGAGCGAAACGCGTTAGAGGCGTGGCCTGGCAGGAGACCAGGCAGAGGTTGTCATTCCACTTCTAACCACCCATGTGGATGTGCTGCATCGGGGATTTCCTCCTCTCCCTCTTCAACTTTTGTAGCAAGGTGCTTGTAATTAATACCATACTTTAACCACTTCTCTTTAGGTGGACGTCTATTGACGTCCTGCCTTTGAGTGGTGATATCTGAATGGTGCCTACAGCTACAGGCACCATTCAGATATTGTTTTTTTTCAGCAGGCGATTCTGTTTTTGATAAAAGTGGTCTTAGTGGCGGATTTGCCGCAAGATCACTTTTATCAGAGGCGGGAGAGGTGCCCCCCCTCCCGCTGCTTTCCCGTCAACTCCGCCGCTTACCGGACCCGCCGGCAGCGGCGGAGATGATCTGATCCGTCCCCCCCCCCAGTGTCCATGAGCCGCTTACTCAGCTCCATAATAAGGCAGGGTGGAAATGACATCAGAAGTCACTTCTGCGCCCAACGGTCTTGAAGGGCCCATTTTTTTTAATACAGTTTTTTTTTTTTTTTTTTTTTGCATTTTACTGTAGATATGAGATGTGAGGTCTTTTTGACCCCAGATCTCATATTTAAGAGGACCTGGCATGCTTTTTTTCTATTACAAGGAATGTTTACATTTCTTGTAATAGGAATAAAAGTGATCATTTAAAAAAAAAAAAAAATAACAGTTTAAAAATAAAAAAGCAAAATAAATTATTAAAAAAAAGAAAAAATTTAAAGCGCTCCATCCCGCCGAGCCCGCACGCAGAAGCGAACGCAAATGTACGTCCCGCCCACATGTGAAAACGTTGTTCAAACCACACATGTGAGGCATCGTCGCGATCATTAGAGCAAGAGCAACAATTCTATCACTAGACGTCCTCTGTAACTCAAATCTGCTAACCTGTAGAATTTTTTTAAACATTGCCAATGCAGATTTTTAAGTTGCAAAGTTTGTCGCCGTTCCGCGAGCGGACGCAATTTTGAAGCGTGACATGTTGGGTATCATTTTACTCGGCGTAATATTATCTTTCACAATATGGAAAAAATTGGCTTAACTTTACTGTTTTCTTATTGTTTAACTAAAAAAACTGAATTTATTAAAAAAAAAGCACGCTTGGAAGACCGCTGCGCAAATATGGTGTGACATAAAGTTTTGCAACGACCGCCATTTTATTCTCTAGGGTGTTAAAAAAATGTATAATGTTTGGGGGTTCTAAGTAATTTTATAGCAAAAAAAAATGTTTTTAACTCGTAAACACGAACCCAAAAAACAGGGTCGGTATGGAAGTGGTTAAAGAAAAAACACCTTCACATAATGTGCATTAACATACACACGTTACACACTGTATTGGAACACACTAACATGTTGCTGCAACACATAGTAAAACACATTTTGATGTATTACAGTACTATTTCTTTTAAATATGCACCCCCACAATGTGCTGGCATTGCAGCACACCGCAATGCATGGTAGTGGATCACTGTGCCTTACCAAAAATTCTGCAGGTTCAAATTTAAGTCCATTGGGGTGCATTGACAGGACATTTAAAGTGACATAACACCTGTGCATTTAAGAGACCCTGTCGGCACAGGGTAACTTGGATGAAAAACTCATATCTGCTCAAAAAAGAAGGGAATAAATTTACCTTTCTGGCTGCCTGTGTCTTGAAACACTGCAAGTGTTCCAGTTGGATGGGTCCAAGGCCGCTGATCAGGCAGTACAGTCAGCCCTCCTGTACTGAGCCTGAGCCCCATCAGAAAAATACATTTCTTAATAAGTTTAGGCCAATATGTATTCTGCTACATGTTTTTGGTAAAGAAAATCCTAATAAATGTATATTGATTGGTTTACGTGAGCGTTATTGAGTCTACAAACTATGGGATATATACTGGAATTTTTATTTATTTATTTGTTAAACTAGTGTAATACCATCTACCTTAGCTTGAGATGATAGGTTTTGGAGAGGTAAATTTAAGCAGGCTTAGCTTGATCTAGGCCTGTTTGTTTTGATCCTGGGCAGGGGAGTGGCTCAGGGAGTGGCTGGTGACTCACAGGCAGTGACACCTCTTGGTTACCTCCTCTTTGCTTCTTGAGGGTTCTAGAAGGAAGGGTGGGGAAGAGAGGTGGAACTACCTGGGGTGTTTGGGGAACCCTGACCAATCCCCAACCTGGATTGGCAATGGGCAGGCCTCCTCAAATACTCAGGGTCAGCCCAGCCAGGCAGGAGAGTTCAGGTGGAAGAACTCGGAGATGGAACATTCATTGCGGAGACCTAGGAATGATCCCCCAGTCTGGGGGGTGACCTTGGATTTGGAGGTTCGGGAGTGGAAGGCGACACTGTAGAGGGGGGTGTGTGGTTGTGGCGCTGTTCCTGGTGCGAAAGGAAAACTAAGGCTGCCTTTGCACTTTGAACCAGAGAAATCTGGTACCAAGTGATAGTCTAGAAATTTATGTGGGAATTGGCACTGCCTGGTAGGTGTATCTAGTATTCTGTTATAAAGTGCTAATGTGCAAGAAAGGAAGGGGGGGGGGGTTCCCAACCCAATTAGTATGTGGTATATACTCCTTTGATCAATAAATTAATCAATTACCAATAAATACATATGACAATGTACTAAAAAGGGTGGAATGCAAATCCTTAAATATAAGTGCAAATGTGCTTACATCCAAATGATAATACCATATATAATTAATAAAAGTGTACAAAAATGGAAATCAAAGTGCAACAGTGCTGATGCAAAGGCAGAAAATCCCCCAATATAGGGTCCCCTCTGAGTGATAGAATAATGAGTACAAAGCTGCTGACAAGTGATGTGCTTGAAAATAAAAAATAGGTAAACCTGTGCTGTGAATGCAGCTCTTAAAAAGTCCTCAAGATTTAAACAAATAGTGCCATAAAGTGTTATAGTCCTACTGGAGGCTCAACATCCAAACGTATTCCCACATAAATTTCTAGACTATCATCGGGAGTGGAAGGGACCCCTCAGTACATCCCATGGGGAGTTCTGACCAGGGAGCAGGAGAGAGCAATGGATTGGTGCTGCCGGGCAAGTCTCCAGGAGGGATCCACCAGGTGTCAGTGAGTGACACACACCCAGGGATGCTGCAGAGGCACGCCGGAGAAGATTGGGGAGAGAGAGACAGTCTGAGAAGGGTGCAAAGCCAGCAGGGACTGTGGTGTTGCGGACAGTGGAGTTGGGTCGCTGCAGCCATGAGGGCTAACAGGGCCTGAAGAGGGACTGGCTGGGAGTAGTAGTCCACTGAGGTTAGCTAGCACATTTTCATCACTCTTTTGCTACACAAGAGGGTCCCACGGTCCCTGCCTGTAATGGGCGGTTCACTGAGGCCTGGCCAGAGCCAGAGGCAGGCCTTCACCCAGTGCTAGCTAGGCCGCAAGAAGAGAGGAAAAGGAGTAGGCTGCAAGCAAGATTGTGCTGGAGGAAGAGAGTAGTGTATATACCGGAGTGTACAGAGTGTATATACGTTGTACCATCAAAGAACTGTTCTGATTCACTGGGCATCCCATAAACCCCTTACCCATCCAAGTTTAATTCCCCTCAATAAAAAATAAACAAAGCGCAAATCTGTTAATTGTCTCAAGAGTGACTGAGAAGTGTGTGCTTGGCTGGGCAGAGGTAACAGGCGAACCACTACTTTCAGTAACCACTATGGAAGCACCGCTACACTAGTAATGGCGGCGATCAGCGACTTAAAGTAGGACATTGCGGCGGACAATCAGACACTAACTGTCACTTTTGACACTTTGCGGCAACTAGTGACACTAATGCAGTGATCAGTGCTAAAAATATGCACTGTCACTGTACTAATGACACTGGCTGGGAAGGGGTTGTCTAGCCTGTGTTAATGTTTACTATGTGTGCTGTTTTTACCAGGGAAGAGATGGATTTTAGTCCTTGCTTTGTAGGAACACAAAATCCATCCTTTTCCCCCTGTCAGAACTTGTTTACATAGGCAGAGCTCCGTTCTGAGTCTCTGCCCAACGATTGGCGGGTGACGGAGGACATAGAGTGCCCGGCACCCGCAGATTGGCTTCTGCTGTGATTATTCAGGCAGGCAGACATTTGCATCTATATATATGTGATCCTGAGCACAGCTGCCACCCTGCAACAATAAACTTCAATAAGGTGGTCAGCAAGTGGTTAAAGTGGAACTTTAGTCAGAAAATTAAGTCCTGCTAGATCACTTCAGGCTGGCCCCTTTTGCAGGTATAGCTATGCAAAACATTAAAAATAAGTATCTATACTGTTTAAAATCCAGGAAATACACTGCCTCATCCTGCTCTGCACGTGTTCAGTTGCTCTCTATTTTTCAAAACTGTGCCTAAAAGGTAGTGATTTACTGCTGCTCAGGGGCTCTGGGCTTCAACAAAATAGCAGCCTCCTGCAAGAAGAGACAGGAACAATGCTGGAAGCAATTTACAGCACACACAGATTTTGGTAGCATAATTATTAATGTGGTTCCTTGCTATAGAAAATTATTTTTATCATTTTGTTATGGATAAAGTTCCACTTTAACAAGCTCTTCTTGCACTTCATCAGGGATTAGCCTTAGCGAGTAAGATGTTAACATTTTCCCCCTTGTATATACCGTAACGTATTTAAAATAGCTTTATGTGACGGTTTCAGTATAGTTCCATTTTAATCATGTAAATTAACATATATATTAATAAAGCAATAATTGGGTGACCAGGTGGCTAAATGGTTAGTAGTAGAGGAAGAAGTAGAAGGAAGGCACATCAATGGCTGCCAGAGGCACGTATGGGTGGGGGAACTATTAAGTTCAGACAGGTCTTCCAACCAACCAAGCCATTTATTAGTTCCTCTGAAGAACGCCAACGGGCATGAAACTGTCACCTGGTCCAGCCAATAATGACATTTCCAATCTATGGGCATCTTTAGTATCATAGCAGCATGATCAATAATTGCTCTCAGCAGATGTTCAGCACATGATCTCACCGCTGAACGGACTTCACATATAAAATCCACCTGTAAGGTTTAGACCTGTACATGCGCACACCTGACGGTCTTTAAAATTGTGATAGCATCAGATTTTAATGCAGACACTTTTCCCCTGTTTGTAGTCAAGATTAGTAGTACCAATACCTCCACGCACTTGGTTGGCATCTCAGCTGGCTTATCAAAGATCATAAATCGGTACCATCCGGCAGACAGAGAGTGGTCACATATCAGTTCATGGATGGCGGACTTCTGAAGCTGGCTGGAGTCAAAGTCCAAGCTTCTGTAGGGGTTCTGCAGGATCCTATGTCCAGAGGGTGAGCACTCTGCAGCTGCAGGGATAGATGGTATATAATTAGCCAAAATACATGTTATTAAAGTGAACGTTCATCCAAAACTTACATTATTTATTGTGATAATTAAAAAGGTCAAAAATGGGACTTTAAATGAAGCAGTGGTCACAATGGCCATCAGCTTCCATCCCGGGTTGGGTGATATACAAAAAGGGGGGGGTCTTTGGCATCGCTCCATGCAGCAAATATGGTAAACAACATACTCAATCCCAACGTTTTTTTTTTTTTTTTTTTTAATATTTCCATATATTGATTAATAACAGTTACCTATACGTGCATGCTCCTGATGAGTGGATCATAACTGCATGAAACGCGTAGAGCCGATATATGCCGTATTAATTATTATTCAAGTTGTATTATGCTGCAGAGTTTGTATTGTATGGAGCCAATTTTTATCATTTGTGAATTATGTATTTGTTTCCAGTTCATATGTTACATTTTTTAGTAGAGGCAATGTGCCCAAAATATATTGTAGAGGCAATGTGCCCAATATATGTACAATGTATGATATATTAACCACTTCAGCCCCGGAAGGATTTCCAGCTTTAGGACCGGAGCCCTTTTTGCGATTTGGCACTGCGTCGCTTTAACTGAAAATTGCGCGGTCGTGCGACGTTGTA
Source organism: Glandirana rugosa (assembly GCA_018402905.1). Lineage (NCBI taxonomy): Eukaryota > Metazoa > Chordata > Amphibia > Anura > Ranidae > Glandirana > Glandirana rugosa. The sequence goes on from BLSH010035668.1 coordinate 2,038,311, forward strand.
CCCAAATGAAATTTGCGTCCTTTTTTTCCCACAAATAGAGCTTTCTTTTGATGGTATTTGATCACCGCTGCGTCATTTCTGATCGCCGCTATAAACAAAAGAAGAGCGACAATTTTGCAAAAAAACCCAAATTTCATACTTTTTGCTAAAATACAAATCCAAAAAAAAATATAAAAAAACATTTTTTTTCAACGTTTTTGGCTGATTTATATTCTTCCTCATATTTGTGATAAAAAAAATCGCAATCGGCGTTTATTGATTGGTTTGCGCAAAAGTGGTTGCGTTTACGGGTGATGAGAATTCATTTTTGGGGTTTTTATTTTTTTTTAAATTTTTTACTAGTAATGGTGGCGATCTGCGATTTTTAGCGGACATGTCGGACCATTTTGACACTTTTTTGGGACCATTGGCATTTATACAGCGATCAGTGCTATAAAAATGCACTGATTACTGTGTAAATGCCATTGGCAGTGAAGGGGTTAACCTGCAGGGGGCGCTCTAAGGGTTAACTGTGTTCCCTGGGCGTGTTCTAACTGTATGGGGACTGCCCTAGCTGGGGAAGGGAAGTGGTCACAGCCTCCACGTACAGGAAGGCTGTGATCACAGCCCTTCCCCCTTCACAGAACGGAGGTCCGTGTTTACTTACACGGACCTCCGTTCTTTCGCTCCGGGGGGGGGGGGGGGCATCGCGGGT
>BLSH010035668.1:2045460-2061523 GCA_018402905.1 Glandirana rugosa
TGTAGAACGCTCCTCGCTTTTTATTTCTTCTAATGGCGCGATCAGTTACTTGTCTTACCCCTGGCGCTGACAACCCCACACTACGCTATAAAAAACTGGCTCCTAACTTTTTCAGCCGGCTCCTAGATTCAAGGCAAATTTGTCAAGCCCTGCATACTATACATACATGGTGGTGTTTTTACCTTGCACAGTTGAAGATTTATTTTCCAGTCTTTTTCAGTCACTCCAGATTTTTTATGTTTCACTTCAAGAGACAAATTTCTTTACTGGTGGACTAATTTAATTGAACTTTACCTCACCATACATTGTGTGGCTGTATGGACTTTTTATTTTTTGCACATTTTGGGTTTATGATTCATGTATTTTCCCTAATTTGCTCTCAATACTTTAATTAGGGGGTTTATCACCCCTTTCATGCACATATGCGCCACACTTTTTCTCATATTCACTTTATGTTCAGTATTTTGTTAAGGCTGTTTGTGCTGGTTGCTCACAAGTTCACTGACTAGCGCGGTAATCTTCTTTATTTTTCGCTCCTCGCAAGATGTCTGACAGAGGAGTGAAAAAAATTATCAGATGAGTTGTCCAAGAGCCAAGGACGACTTGTAGAGAGCTTCAGAAAGACCTGGAATTGGCAGGTACAATTGTTTCAAAGAAAACAATAAGTAATGCACTCAACTGCCATGGTCTGTATGCACGCTCACCACACAAGACTCCACTGCTGACGAAAAAGCATGTTGAAGCTCGTTTAAAGTTTGCTGCACAAAGTGTGCTGAAATTTTATTACAAGTCCAATAAAGATTGTATTTTTACCAAATAGCATACCGCCTGGGGTCACTTATTCAGTTGCGGCTGTCCAGAGGCTCTAATAGGCTTTAAAATAGAGTGGGCTTGGGGGGCAGAGCACTGCGCTCCAAATCCACTCAGTTGCGTTACAATAGAGAATTAACATTCACTATTGTAACACTGAATCTCCTCCCGGCCAATCAGGAAGCGGGTCATGAGACCCATCACCCGATTGGCCGAAAGGAGATCCGGTCGGATTGGCCGGCTGGAGGAGGAGGGAGGAGACACATGGAGGAGAGGAGGGAGAAGACAAGAACCAAGCAACTGACAGCCTGGAAAGAAGCTGACACCGCCTGCCGCGCTGCCCACAAGATGTGGTAAGTGTGGGGTCCGGACTGGGGGAAGGGGTGCCGCACTGCCCGTGACCTCCGTAACCCAGGGGGTGTCGGCGGCCAAGGATTGTTTGCCGCCCCCACCAGCCACCACTGCACTTAAAGCGGAGTTTCACCCTATTAAAAGTCAGCAGCTACAAAAAGTGTAGCTGCTGACTTTTAATAATCGGACACTCACCTGTCCCACGCTCCAGCGATGCAGCCGCCCTCAGCGTTGCTCTTCTCCTCCTCCGTATGGCACCTACATCACAAGTGTGGGCGTCCGGCTATGGCTGCGCGCTGTGCATGGCCGGAGTATCTTCTGGGACCTGTGACTTGTCCCAAAAGATCGCCAGGTGGGAGGGGGGTAAGGTGAACTGGTGTACTTCCTTACGGTTTCGCGCCACCAGGAAAGGAAGTGGGACCTGGGCCCCTGTGAAAACAGGGTCGTCCCCCCCCCCCAAAAAAAATGACATGAAAATTGTGGCATGTCAGGGGGTCACCTTCCCTTAAAGCGGATGTTCCACTTTTGGGTGGAACTCCGCTTTAATACCTACTTTTTTGAGGGTGCTTCTCTCTCTATTCCCTCTTTTTGGCTTTGTGCACTTTTTGGTATGTTGGCCCACATCAAGGATAGAATGACGGGTGCTTTAAAACTGTCCACTCACCCTATGAGGGAGCTTTCTTACCCGTTTAGGGTGTTGAACACATTTTCAACATTTAGACAAGCCTGTGAAATACTGGGAGAATATAATCTGGTCAGATCAGACCAAAATTTAACTCTTTGGATGCCATAAACACCATGTTTAGAGGTCACATGGCACATCACCCCAAAACACCCCCCATACCAACAGTAAGGTTTGGCGGTGGGAACATCATGGTGTGGGGCTGTTTTTCATATGGCAAACTTCATATCATTGAAGGAAGGATGAAGGGAAAAATGGACCAAGACATTCCTAATAAAAATCTGCTGCCATCTACCAGGATGATGAAGATAAAACGAGGGAGGACATTTCAGCCAGACAACGACCCCAAACACAAAGCCAAGGAAACTCTCCATTGGTTTCAAAGAAAAAAAATAAAGCTGCTAGAATGGCCCAGCCAATCACATGACTTGAATCCAATAGAAAATCTATGGAAAGAACTAAAGATCAGAATTCATAGAAGAGGCCCACGGAACCTTCAAGATTTGAAGACCAAAATCACACCTGAGCAACGCATGCGACTCGTTTCTCCATACAGGAGGCGTCTTGAACCCCTCATTACCAACAAAGGATTCTATATATGCACATACTTTATTTAACACTGTATATATGCATATATTGTATATATCAACTGTGATTATTTTTATTGATTTTTAGTGCCACTAATCTAATATATGCACATAATTTGATGTGTTGGTTTATAAGATTATAAGCACCGCACTTTTATATCACTTTTTATATCTGTTACCGACATGTGGTGACAATTTCATGTCAATATCACCTTTAGAAATAAATTTACCTAGAAAAATGGTGACGCGTTCAATACTTATTTTACCTGATGTATATATAATGTTTGGGGGTTCTGAGTAATTTTCTAGAAAAAAATTATGATTTTTACATGTAAGAGAGAAATGCCAGAATTGGCATGGGCGGGAACACTTGACTTGTTGTGGACACCTGGCATGGCACACACGCCCAAAAAAAGGTCTTCATGGTACACAGGGTATGTGTGGTACGATCCAGCCTTCTGCCATTCTTGCACTTCCCACTAATGTCAAAATGATAGTTGCTGTGTCAAAAAGGGGATGGTCCCACACAGTGTTCACCCTTAGTTTACCCTAATCAGCCCTAATTAACTCATTCTTCCCCTTCTTCCCTTAACTATTTCCTGATTTTTGCTGTATTTCTAATTTCCTAACCATTAATATTTACATTTTTTTTTTGTATTGGTTTTGTTCAGTAATTTTTTTAGGGCCGATTCACACTACAGCAACTTGGGTTCCGACTTGTGTCGCCCCAAGTTGCTTGGCATCTGAAATCCCATTGAAGTGAATGGGAGCGGTCCTAAAGCGGAGTTCCACCCTATTAAAAGTCAGCAGCTACAAAAAGTGTAGCTGCTGACTTTTAATAATCGGACACTCACCTGTCCCAGGCTCCAGCGATGCGGCCGCCCGCAGCGCCGCTCTTCTTCCCCTCCTCCGTATGGCGCCGGCATCACAAGTGTGGGCACCCGACTTTGCCTTCAAAGCCGGGCACGCACTGCGCATGTGAATGGCCGGTGTATCTTCTGGGACCTGTGAACTGTCCCAGAAGATCGCAGAGAGGGAGGGGGGGAAGGTGAACTTCCTTCCAGTTCCGCGGCGCCAGGAGAGGAAGTGGACCTGGGTTCCTGTGAAAACAGGGTCCCTGGTCCCTCCCCACTGAAGTCGCTCCGACTTCAGAAAAGGTTCCTGTACTACTTCTAGGCGACTTCTATCCAACTTGTGCCCATAGAATTCAATGGAAGTCGCCTCCAAGTCGGATCCCCATCTATATTGTAGCAACTTTACAGGAAAAAGAAAAGAATTTACCAAGGTACTCCAAACAAATTACCCAGGCAACCCCTCCCTTCCTTCTCTGATTGGCCAGAGGCAAAGTCGCCTGGCATGGAGGTCGCTTTAAGTCTTGTTGTAATTCACCCAAAGTCACGCTGAAGTCACCTTGAAGTCGCTTTCAAATCGCATAGCAAAGTCGCACCTGAAGTCGGATCGCCCCTGTGAGAATCGGCCCTTAGTGTTGCATTTAAAAAACAACACAAAACTAAAAGAAAAAAGCTTTTATTTCATTTATAAATAACTTTTGTAAGACAATATTACCAAAAGAAAAGCCTGGGTTCACACCAGCTGTCAAAATGATAGCTGCTGTGTGGGACTATTTTACACAGTGTTTATAAACATTGTTCACATGCAAAATAAATAAAAATACAATTGTTACTGTTGTATCTCTGCTGTTTCATTCATCTGCAGATCAATGGGATGAACTTGCATCTGTAGATGTATTCGGATGGGCTGGTTCACACCTGAACCACACAGGAACGAGGTCTGCATGCTCTTCCATGCAGCATCTTTAATGCACTTTCAGAAAACATGGGTCCTAATAGAATTCGGTGGGAACGTGCCTAAAAATGTGTGTAAAATGCGCATAAAGTGGCTTTGCGCCCAAACCACAGCGTTCTGAGGTGAACACAGCCTAAATCGGTATTAATCTCAAAAGGAAACATTTATCATATTGCAGTTTACCAATCCTTAGATGTGATGGCTGCATTAGGTTTTAGGCTTTCTTGTCTTTATTTTCACCAGGTATTCCAGCCAGTAGGTCTTTTGGTTTTCAAAAGAACAAGCTGCCTTGCAGATGTAGCAATTAGAGGGTGAAACAGACCATTTAACACCAATAGGGGTGCTTACGATGCTGCATCTGTCCCCGGCTCTAACACTGAGAAACGAGCGATCAAACACTGTTGATCTCTCGGTTCTCAGTGCTCCGTGAGCAGAGAGCTGGTGACTGTCAGCTTTAAAGGATGAATTCACTAGTATCATAAAACCACATAGCCCCCTCCTTAGCCATCTTAACTAGGATAAGCTGACCACCCCCCTACCCATTCCTCCAGGTGCTTGCTTACCCGTTTTGAATTGGACAGCCTCCTATGTTTTTACTGCCTGGGATGTAAACAATATGGGAGACCACCACTAGAGAAGGAGGACATAGGCTTCCAGTGAGGAGTAGGCACATTTAGCTTTGTTGGTCTCAGTGGAGCAAAGTGTAATTGCTTTAGGTTGCTCTAAGCTCTACAGGCTGCAAGTTTTCTGGTGATTTCCAGAATATAGTGGGTGAAAGAGTCAGATAACCAGCCTGAATTTGTATGGAGCTCCAGCCAATCCCCGGGGAGGTGTGCCCAGATGGTGGTTGGGGAGTGCATAAATAGTTTGGAGTACCAGGTATCAGGGTTCTTTTCTAGGAGGAGAGGTTCCCAGCCAGATGGGCTGCCAGCCCTGCCTGGCCATCCTACTGAAGATTTTGCCTGTCTCATCAAAGTCCTTGTTATGCTTAGCTTGGGGGGGCTGTCCTGCTACAAGTTATTTGGGAGCCAAAAGAGGGGTGCCACTAAGGATCTGATCTAGGAGCTCTACAGAGGAGTTTGCTTGCCTGAGTCTGAGGAAGACACCCAAGCCCTGGGGACACAGAGTACAGACCTAAGGGAAAAAAGGTCTCTGTGACTGTTGCTCTTGTTAACCCCTGCCCCCAGTACCGGGAGTGTTCAGGGCAATGATAAGGAACTGCGCCCCCTACAGTGCTACTAATACATGCAGTAGAATGGGTGTACCACCCTGTGCCCATTCTCAGCCTCCTCTGCACTGACTGTCCATGGTTGCCCTGGAGTGTTCACTACATGTTTGGCCAATTGCTTGTTTCTAGCAAATAGAAGGTAGTTGCATATGCCCAGTGTGTTTTCTATGTCAGCTGTGGACAGATGGGGTTGGAGCATGTGTGACATCAGTAGCTGTCAGAGTAGACATGAATCGAAGCCCTGCTGGTTGCTAGCCACTGATCTGGAGATTGCATGTGGTGAAGAGGCGCCCTCCCTACCACTGTGCCCTGGGCAGCTGTCCCTCCTGCCCACCCCTTGTCCCAGCCCTGCCTGCCTCACTCAGTATAAGGCTTGCCTGGCCTGGGACATTGCTAATGGTGTACCAGTGCTGCTCACTACATGTCCTAACGCTTGGAGGACTGTGTTAAGAAGCTGCTGCTAGGGGAATAGCGTCATCACATTCTTGTTTAGTGTTCTTGAGCATCCCTAAACCCTGTCTATGTTGATCTGCAATAAACTTCTGAAAAGACAACCCCTAGACTGTTTTCTGAGCCAGAGAAGTGAAAATTTCTGTTTTCCTGGCTGTTGCTGCATTAGTGGAAAAAGAACCTAAGACAAATCAGTGGCCCTTTTGGGGGTCGGCCAGTGGCGGCCTGTCCATTAGGGGCGCACAGGCACCGCCCCCACCTATCCATGCGCCCAGCCCCCTAATCTACATGCGGTGTGCTGGACGCATGGATTCCAATGGGTTTTTTTTAAATAAAAAATGGGTGGGCTTGGGGCACAGAGCACTGCGCCCTGAATCCACCCAGTTGTGTGACAATAGTGAATGAATATTCACTATTGTCACACTAATTCTCCTCCCGGCCAATCAGGAAGTGGGTCCTGAGATCCATTCCCCGAATGGCTGAAAGGAGAAGCAATCCTATTGGCCTAGAGGGAGGAGGAGGGAGGGGACGCATGGCTGGAGGAGACGCAGGTGAAGCCTGACCGACCGACCCACCAGCCACCAGATCCAGCACTCCCCAGCTCGGACAGGGGAGGGAGGAGGAGGGGCTATCGGAGTGTCATCCTGGAGGCCTTCCGCCTTTCCATCCCTCTGTCTCCCGCGTGGAGAGAGGGGGTATTGCTAGTGTTACCCACCCTCATGTCCGGTGGATGGCATTGGTTTACGGCTGCCCCCCCCCCAAATTATTGAGCACCAGGGGTCACTGGGGTCAGTGCTACACAAGCAAGCCCCCGGGAGGAGGGGGTTGGTCAACTTAGCCTAGTTAGGGGGACAGGGAGGGGCTGAGAGTTTATTAAAAGAGAAAACTTGCCCTTTAATGTAGTTGTATTGCACCATGTTACCTGCAAATAATATTTCTCTGAGGGCTTTCAGTTCAGATACAAGACTGATCAAAGAGTAGATCGCCAGTCAGTAAAGTGCAGCTCTCAGTCTCAGTAATAAGATCATTCTGCAGTGATTTACACCATAATATAGCACTACAAGTATTATACACTTCACAATCAAAAAGCATGGAAACAGGGTTGTCAGACCTCTTTGATAGATACATACGATAAAAGGGAACATATGAAGGAGGCATCTGGATTGGGGTTTTCAGGCTAATATAGAATATTATTCCATAACAGAATGAAGTCACCCCGTACAATAGCATCCCTATGTCGGAAGACAATGATCTGGATTCAATATTGTGTCCTTAATGGGGACCATTCATGTGTTCATCTCTGTATTATCACTCTAAATTAGACGTTATAGGCAGAGAATAATGGGTACGGAGTTGTTAAGGCTGGGATCACACTTTACTGGTGAGTTGCAATGCGTTAACATCTCTTTTTTTGCTCACCTTAACATGCATTGCGTCAGCGTAGCTGATTTACAGGAATTGGCAAGCAACACAATTGAAACATCCAAACAAAATGGACAAAAAATTGACAATCTTTTAGCAATGCAGCGTACCTTAACACGTGGTAATGCTGTGTTTGGTGGCGAGGTGCAATCATTTTGTGCTGGAGCTGCATTGCCTTGCATGAGTGTTGGGGCGCACCACACTTCATGTTCAAAATGACAGCACAATTGCCTCAAGTGTGGCTGTTGATATCACCAAAGAGTAACATTTCTGTAATGCTACAAAAAGCTGTCAGAGACTTCAGACATGAACATGGGGTGGTCAGAGATTGTATACGTGATGCAGGAAATGGTTAAAAACCAAATGCATGTTACAGGAGATGGTCAGAGACTCCAAGGATGCTACAAGAGATGGTCAGAGACTTCAGGCATGCTATAAGAGATGGTCATAAACTCCAAGCATGCTACAAGAGATGGTCAGAGACTCCAAGCATACTACAAGAGATGGTCAGAGACTCCAGGCATGCTACAAGAGATGGTCAGAGACTCCAGGCATGCTACAAGAGATGGTCAACGACTCCAAGAATGCTACAGGAGATGGTCAGAGACTGAATACATGCTACAGGAGATGGTCAGAGACTGAATACATGCTACAGGAGATGGTTAGAGACTGTAAACATGCTGCAAGATATGGACAAAGACTGCAGAAATGCCACAATAGATGACCAAAGACTGCAAACCAGCTACTAGATGTTTAGAGACTACATGATACAGGAGGTGGTCAGAGACTGCGGACATGATACAAGAGATGGTCAGAGACTGCAGACATGATACAAGAGAGTGTCAGAGACTGTGGACATACTACAACAGATGGTTAGTGACTGTGGACATGATACACGAGATGGTTAGAGACTGCATAAATGATACAAGAGATAATCAGTGACTGTGGACATGATACAAGAGATGGTCAGATACTGTGAACTTGCTGTAGTGGACATTAGAGACTGGGGACATGCTTCAGGAGACAATGATAGACCTGAAATACATTACATGAGACTACTAGAGATAACTGGTATTAAAGCCCCCTTCCAAATCAATGCTTCCACATTTTTCTGCCTACATCTCTTAAAAATGGCATTTTCCTCATGTGAAAACACGGGGTACTGTCTGCAGGTGCCCCAAGAGCTGCACAAAAAGGGCCAAAGGACAACAGGTTGGGTACCAGGGCTATAAGCCGGGGGTCTCAAAACTTTCTAAACAAAGGGGAAGTTCACTGTCCTTTAAAGTTTAAAGGGTGCCAGACTGTGGACAGTGGGAGTAGAAAATGTTTTTGCATCAGTACAAAAACTACACAGCACCTGTGGCCATTAGGAGGAGGAATAGTGCCCCATGATTGGTTTTAGAGGGAAGAATAGTGCCTATCAGTGGTTGTGGTGGGAGGATTAGTGCCCCATTGCTGTTATTGAAGGGAGGAATATTGCCCTACTATTGGTTGCGGTGGGAGGAATAGTGCCCCATCATTGGTGTCAGTGGAAGGAATAGTGCCCCATCATTGGTGTCAGTGGGAGGAATAATGCCCCATCATTGGTGTCAGTGGGAGGAATAGTGCCCCATCATTGGTTGCGGTGGGAAGAACAGTGCCCCATTGTTGGTATTAGGAGGAAGAATAGTGCCCTATCATTGGCTGTGGCAGGAGGAATAGTGCCCCATTATTGGTTTCAAAGGGAGGAATTATTCCTCACTGTTGGTATCAGTGGGAGGAATAGTGTCATGTATAGGTAGGATAAATAGTGGTGCCCCAAGGGCCGGATAAAGGCAAGCAAAGGGTGGCATCTGGCCCACGGGTGGCAGTTTGGAGACCACCGCTCTAACTGTTCCATTTGTCATTTTGCAAAGCCAGTATAAGAAAACTTAGTGGTGAAAAAAAGCGCTTGTTGGTTTGACAGTTGGGAGTTATGAACATTTGAATTATTCAATAATTGCCACAGCCAGTGATTCACCGTCATATCGAAGTATTCATGAGTACGGAAGGTTATTTGGTTACAGAAGAAAGAATCGGAGGTCCAGGCACTGAACACAGAGAGGTATATAAAACTCGGGTAAACAAACACGGAATTCCAGACAGTGTGCAGATGTAGCATATTAATAGTCACTAAGAAATCATTCCTCTTTAGAGTATAATAATGAGACATTAACCTTGTTAAATGATCCAATTCCAAACTGTTACATTTTTACCAGTTCAAAGTGATTATATGGTGGGGGAAAAAAAAGCAAATTTGTTCTCTGCCACCAATGATGGTTTTTCTTTTACTTCTACAAACTGCATTATTGTTATTAATGTTCTGATCTATGCTGGCATCTAGTGGTAGTTTAGCACCACTACAGCTCATTATTGTGCATTTGGTATGTCCCTATGTTCTCCCCTCCTGTTCCGTGCTAAGTAATACAGTCTTAGCAAGACTCTCCACTTTCATCCGTGTTCTCTAAGTTAGTGTCAAAGTTTCTTAACAGACATTAGGCTGGGAAGGTTATTGACTTTTTACACTTCAAGAGATTGGAATACCAACCAAATCCAACCAAAGGATCCTGTCTTCAAAGGGTCTCCGATCCTCTTACAATTATAGGACAAAAGGCAAAGGTGGAGCTGCTCAACTTCCTGAAGTCCACAAAAAGTTTAATGATGTTATCCGATATAGGAAAAGTCCACCTGCTCCTCTCATGCATTTTCTTACATTAGGAGCTTAGTCATGACTCAATGACTTACCTCCTAAAGAAAATAAATGAAGAAGGAGAGCAGGTGGAATTTTCCTGTGTCAGAAAACATCAGTAAATGTATGTTGGACTTTTGGAAGTTGAGCTGCTCTACCTTTGCCTTTTGTCATATGATTGCCAGAGGATCATGGACCCCTTGGAGCCAGCATCCTTTGGTTGGTGGAGTGGTGGTGGGAGGCTTGGAGTGGCTGGGATTGTTTGCAGTATCCTCTGTACTGAACGCTGAAAAGTATCATTGCAATCGTATTTAAAGCGTAACTCCACTTTTGTTGAGAAAAACAACATTCCCCTCTGGGTGCTCTGTGTACATTGCAAAGATGAAAATCCCTGTGTGTTTGTCTGTGCCTCTGTTCTGAGTGTTTCTAATGGGAGTGGTTTCATAATTAACTGTCAGGCGTGCAGCTGCAGAGCACTAATGAGGAAATCTGCTGGGCCTGAATCTGTCAGGAAACAACTGCTGATACTTCTGAAAATCTGATCGGAATGCCTGTGCGTAGGCGCGCTCACACACGCCGGCATTGTCGCCAAACGGCCTATTTATACGGGCAGCACCATGCAGCCGGTGCTGTCCATTCTACAGCATTTGGTGTACCTGAGCTTTCTGTTTACCTGTTACTGTGAACTGGGTTGCCTTGACCCTGTTTGATCTCTGCCTGCACCGAACCCGGTTTTCCACAACCATTCTCCTGCCTGCTCCTTTGTGCTTCTGCTGCCAGCCTGTTAATGAACTCTGCCTGTATCTGACTATTCTCATGCTTGCTCCTCCTGTACTGCACCGCCCGCCTCTTGCCGACCCAGCCTGTACCACCATTCTACCAATCAGCACGAGACCAGAGGAACTACTTCAGTGGTCACCGGTGACCAGCTCAACCCTCGTGCCATCCTCACTCCTGAACCACCTGTCTGCTCTACCAGGGGTTCTTGAATCAGGGTCGCAAGAGAGGTTACCCCTGAATAAGTCAGGCTCCACCAACAGGTACCTGACCGCATCCCTTTAGACGTGTTCCTATTGAAAGTATCTCTCCAAAAATGACATTATTGTTGCAGGAGATGCCTGAAATCTGACTTGTATCTTAGTGCAGGCTTCTGGGAAAACTGGTGAGCCAATCACAGAAGCAGGAAATGATGTTTCTGGGGAGTGGTCAGTACTCTGTGTACAGAACACCTCCAGGTAGCTATATTGAAATGCATTCTCGGTAAATTACAGAGCTGCAGATTGAAAAGGAAAGGTCATTTTTAATGTCATTCAATTATAATATGACTTGCATCGCAATTAGATGCACCATATAATTTTTTCTTTATTTGCTATTTTCCCCCACGAAAGTGGAGTTACCCTTTAAGTTTTGTGTATTAGAGTTAAGCTATCTGTGGATTGTGCTGAATCAGCAAGTGACCATACTGTCTGGACAGATTGAAATGCGTGGAGGCATTTGATGATGTGAATGCATAAAGCAGCATTTGAAGCAGAACTGAACCTGGGCAGATTTGCCCATCACTAGTCATAGTCCTAACCACAGCGCTACCTGCCTGGAGTTTGCATGCTATCTCTGTGCCTGTGTGGGTTTCCTCCCACACTCCAAAGACATGCTGGTAGATTAATTAGCTCCTGTATAAATTGGCCCTAGTATATGTATGAATGTGAGTTAGGGACCTTAGATTGTAAGCTCCTTGAGGGCAGGGGCTGATGTGAATGTTAAATATATATGTACCCAGATAGCAAGGATAACGTTCCACAAATTTGTGACAGTGTTGAATTTTAAGTGTCGTTAACTTGTTTCACATTTTCACTGGCAAGTTGCACACTTGCAGAGCACTTGAAGCACAAGTTCTAGATTTCACTTTTCCAATATGAGGCAAATTTGCTTGGCAAGTCTCTAGCAAGAGCAAAGTTACAGTGGTGAGTCTACAGCAAGAGCCGTGAAAGTTTACAGCATGAAAATTCAGCCACAGTGCCCCCCTGTGGTGGGGTGACTATTGCACAGCATAACTGACCCAGAACTTGCAGAATGTTTGCAAAGAAAGTTGATCTGGAGTCATGCAATGCGGATTTGCTGTAATTGTGCAACAGATTTGTAAAGCCTGGCAAGTCTAGCAATAGCTTAACAAGTCATTTTCAAACTTGCAGCGCAATGGCTTGCTATGTGGGAAAAGTACTAAATTGACGGTGCTATATAAGTACCTGTAATAAATAAATAGACTTAAAATGACCCTAAACTATATCCTTGTTTTCCCAAAAATAATTCATGGACATCCACTACTTAAAGTGTTTGTTAAGCCACTTGTATAAAAAGTTCCCATCCGCTCTATATTATAACAAGAAGTTTCCCTGTGTCTGTGTTATTATTATTTCAGGTACTTATATGGTGCCGTCAATTTACGCAGCACTGTACATATACATTGTACATTCACATATATACTTCTCTGTATAGATAACACACCTTCTTACTATGATCAGTTGTGTTTTTCTGCTTCTCTCTCTCAGCTCAGAAGTCCTGAGGGAGGGGCTGAGCACTGCTGCTGACATCAGCTGGAGAGAGAGAGCCGTGCTGTGTTATCTATATAGATAAGAATATTTCTGATATAACACTGACGCAGGGAACTTATTCTTCTAATACAGAGGGATAGGAGCTTTTAGAGTTAATTATGAGAGCAGAGAGGAGAAGCTACAAGAGGAAGAGGGAGGGGAAGGAGGAGGAGTTGAAGACAGGCACACAGGAGATAGGAGAGCTGGGAGTGACATAGCCTGCATAGACCACGGGGCTCTCAAGATAAGCAATATACAGGGGGAGTCAGTGCACAGGGGGGAAGTTATGACCTGGCATTATCAAACAGGTATTTTAGGGAATACAGAGAGATAATTTAAAAAGCAAAAGCACCAAGCTGCTAATTGCACATTAAAAAACAGGAGCAGCTTTTTTTTTGGATTAACAAATGTTTTAATGATTCTGTAATGCATTTTCCATTATATTGTTTCTCACAGTTTTTTCTGCATCCTTGTAATGGTCTCCTTGAGGTCCTGAACCTTTTGTTTTCTGACTCAATTCCGTTTGTTTGGATCGAGCAGTGAATGTTAGTTGAGGTCATGTGCTCTGCTCTATGTACATTACACATCACATAGTCTATAGTCCATCTCGAGAGTGAGAAAGAGAGCGCGGCTACATTCCTACATACAGTGGGACCATGGAGAATGAACGTAGCCACCCTCTATCAGGAAGTCAGATCACAGCAGCAAAAAAGAGGAATTTGAAGATTTTGAGGAAGCTAAGAGGAACAGAAGGGACATTTCTGAGTTAAAGGGGTTGTAAAAGCTTGTTTTTTTATTTTTTATAAATAACAAACATGTTATACTTACCTCCTCTGTCCAAGGGTTTTTTTTTTTTTGTAATTCCTTTCTCTGTCCAAGTGTTTTGCACAGAGTGGCCCCGATCCTCCTCTTCTGGGGTCCCCCGGAGGTGCTCCCGGCTCCTCCCCCCATAGAGTGCCCTGATAGAGAAGCGCTCTCCCTCGGGGCACACATGGGGGCGTGCTCCCGAATCTTGCTGCTGCGTCCATTGGCACAGACAGCAGGACTCGGCTTCTCCCCCTGGCTCCCGTGTCATTGGATTTGGTTGACAGCAGTGGGAGCCAATGGCTGCACTGCTATCAATCTATCCAATCAGGGCCCCGAGACACTGGCTGGAGCTGCTGGGCTCTTCCCTGTCGCTGGAAAGACCGGGCTCAGGTAAGTAAAAAGGGGGCTCTGGGGGGCTGCAGCATCACAAGAAGTTTTTCACCTTAACCACTTGCCGACCGCCGGACGTCCAAAGACATCCTTGTCTTTGAGCGGTGATATCTGAATGATGCCGGCACCTACATGCATCATTCAGATATCATTTTTATCCGCCGGCGATTCTCTGCACATTAAAACGATCATAGCGGGAGTTCAGCCGTTTGATCGTTCTTATCGGCAACAGGAGGGGATCAGTGTTGCCAACCTCCCGCAGAGTTTTTTACTGGCAAAACATGGAAAATTTACTGGCAGAGCACATTTCTTACTGGCAACTTGAAAAATAACAGAACTCCTATTAAAAACTAAGACAATTGATATTTAAACACAACATGGAAACACTGACAATACCCATATCAAGTAGTCTGCCTGGTTTACACTTAAAAAGTCAGCACAACATGATAAATTATCAGACCCTGATATTTATAGACAGTTGTAAAAATCACTGATTTTTCTAAATGGTCAGTAAATTTACTGGCGGATGGCAACTCTGGGGGGGATGTCCCCCCTCCCGCCGCCCTCCGGTGCTTTTCCCGGGCCACCCGTGCCATCGGCGGCCCGGAGAACCGATTCGTCGCCGGCGGAAGTTGAGCGTAGAGATGACTGATGACCAGATGGTCACCAGTCATCTCTATGTGCCTCGGAGGCCCGGGCGTGACGTATGACATCACATCCGGGTGACGTGATGTAAACAATGCCAGTGAACTCGGCTGAAAAGACCGAGATCTCTGTTTTTTTTCTAATCTCAGTCTTTCCAGCCTAGAGGGGAGGTGTGGGGTCTTATTGACCCCATATCTCCCCATAAAGAGGACCTGTCATGCAATATTTCTATTACAGGGGATGTTTACATTCCTTGTAATAGGAATAACAGTGATAAAACATTTTTAAAGAGAAAGTGTAAAAATAAAAAAAATAAAGGTAAAATAAATAATAATAAAAAAAAAATTAAAGCGCCCCGGCCCCGCGAGCTCGCGCACAGAAGTGAACGCACACGTAAGTCGCACCCGCATATGTAAACTTTGTTCAAATCACACATGTGAGGTATCGCCGCGTGCGTTAGAGCGAGAGCAATAATTCTAGCACAAGACCTCCTCTGTAACTATGAAAATGTAACCAGTAAATTTTTTTAA
The DNA here is from genome assembly GCA_018402905.1 of Glandirana rugosa. NCBI lineage: Eukaryota > Metazoa > Chordata > Amphibia > Anura > Ranidae > Glandirana > Glandirana rugosa. The sequence goes on from BLSH010035668.1 coordinate 2,060,464, forward strand.
AGCATTGCCTATGAAGATTTTTAAGTACAAAAGTTTGGCGTCATCTCCTGAGTGGGCGCAATTTTAAAGTGTGACATGTTGGGTATCTATTTACTCAGCATAACAATATCATTCACAATATAAAAAAAAAAAATGGGGTAACTTTACTGTTCTGTTTTTTTTTTTAACCTCCCTGGCGGGATGATTATTTCAGGTTTTTGGTGCTGAAAGCGGTACAATTATTTTGCATGGAAATTTGGCGTTTTATATGTAGGCCTGTAATTATTAGGAATAACTCACTTAAATCTGTCCAAACAAGAGTCTAGTAGACATCTCGGGTAAAAAAAAAATATAAATAATAACAAATAATAATATAATAATAATACTTTTTATTCAATACATTTTAGTAAATAATATAATCAAAAACACTGAAATTTTTTTTTGGCCAAACAATGATGCAATATTAGTAGTCATATTGCTTCAGTAAATGTCCCGGGTATGGAAAATTTTAAAACATGGTACAGCACAAAGTCCGACGTCACAATCGGGACAATAGAAGCGGGTTTCTTTTCGTATTTTCCTTCCAGTGTTGTCACGCTTAGAGCAGCAAACCACACACATCCTTGTGGGTGCAGACTTCTTTTCCGTTGGTGGAATGTGGTCCATAAAGTGCCAAACAGTCAGGCGTTCTGGGTTCACAACTCCAGCAGCACGACGTCCAGATCTATATACGGTCGTTGGTGTTTGGTGCTTGAGAAATATAAGTTCGTCAACTTTCCCAACAAAGTCCGCATGAACCACCGGCTTGGCACTCTTTTTTTTTAGCAGAATGAATGCGTTCCACAAACACTGTTCAAGAAGATGCCTGAATATTTTTTTGTAATATTTTTTTTTGTTGTTTTCTCATCGCTGGATAGAATGTCATGGCCTGGTCAGATCTGTCCACACCTCCCATTGTGTTGTTGTAATCCATCACGACTTGTGGTTTCATTACGTCTTTACCACCTTTTGTGTGTACCTTGACAGTAGTGGTGTTGTGAATCGTACTCATAAGGCACACGAACTTGTCACAAACACCTTG
>BLSH010035668.1:2068818-2101278 GCA_018402905.1 Glandirana rugosa
AAAAAAAAAGGTGTTTATCTCGAAAGAAAACCACCATAAACCAGTGGAGACGCAGTAAAGACTAGTGGCGATATTTGTTTTTTTCTCGCTGTTAAAACGTTTTTTTTTTTTTTGTAAAGAATGAAAAACGATTTTATGTTTAGGTTTTTTTATAATTTTTTTGATTAAATAAGTAGACAAAACCGGCTAAATATAAGAAGGGCGTTGGACGCAAATAACTAACCAAACGCGTTTTCAACGACGCAAATGTTTGGTACTCTTAATTAAAGACCACAAAAATGAAAAAAAAAAAAAAAAAAAAATCATTACTGCCACTAGAAAAAAAGTAAAAACACCAGAAATTAATTCTCATGGTTTGTAAACGCAGCAACTTTTGCGCAAACCAATCAATAAACGCAGGTTGCGGGAAGAATATAAATCGGCCAAAACAGATGAATAAATTAGTTTTTTTAATATTTTTTTGGATTTGTATTTTAGCAAAAAGTAAGAAATGTTTTTTTTTTTTTTGCAAAATTGTCGCTCTTTTTTTGTTTATAGCGGTGATCAGAAATGACGCAGAGGTGACCAAATACCACCAAAAGAAAGCTCTATTTGTGGAAAAAAAAAAGGACTCAAATTTTGTTTGGGTACAACGTCGCACGACCGCGCAACTGTCAGTTAAAGCGACGCAGTGCCGAATTGCAAAAAATGCTCTGGTCCTTCAGTGGGAAATCCTTCCGGGGGAGAAGTGGTTAAAGTTCATGTGCGAGTAAAGGCAGGCGTCCCAATACTTTTGACAATATAGTGTATGTAAAGTAGTGCTATATGAGTACCTGTAATAAAATAAATATAACTCCACACAGCTACCAAAATACAATATTTTCCACCATAATGGGCCTCTAAATATCATTTTGCGTGTCATGATAAACAAACACGATGTAGCGAGATTATCTCTCACCCGTTGTAATGGAATGATGTTTATATGATAAGTCAGAAGTGACATTATATGTCATTAGCAAGACGAGGCTCAGCTCTTTATAGATGGGACGCTTCCTTTCAAGTTTGTAAGGACATTCATCGTGTTCCTCAGAACCTCAGGACCGTCTACCGGAGTTTACATGACAAGTTACAACACCCAGAAAAACTTCAAAGGGCCAGAAAAAGCCTGATAACAGACCATATGTGCTATTATTATTATTAAGGGTAGACAGGCTGTGTAATGTATGCATTGTAGGATAAACATACTTTGCAGAGCACAGACAGCTTGCTTACATACCCAACATACATCAAGGTCTACAGCCAGTAGCTTTTTCAACATCCCTTTCTTCAACATCACCAACTCACATTATTGGGGGAGCAAAAACTACCTCTATCTGCCCATGGATTAATATTGCTTCTCCTGGACTCCACTAGGCAACCCAAGTCACATGTTCTCTTAGTATTGGGTGCATTGTGGGTGCTTCCAATCCTTAGTCTCTGTGAAGGTTCTCATTTATCCACATCATGGTATATCTGGTGTAGCACTACGCCCACAGGATTCGTTGGTAAGTTTGGGTCCTCTGCTCTCTCTAGCCCTAGGTGAGGCCTCACACTTGCTGACACCACCAGAATTCCTAAGCTGGGAACTCCCAGCAGAGGTACAATGATTGAACACACTGCCCTTTAAAAGAACATTCAGACTGTATTGGCAGATCATAAATATAACAAAGCCGTTTGGTACATCAATATTAAGGCACATAAACACAACAAAAGCAGATGCAATGCACCCAACAGAGGTACCTCTAGAATCAAACCCAATGTATACTGCAGTACCAGGAGCATAAAAGGTAGCTGTCCATATGAGAGATTACACCTGGAGTGACCAAGAAGGATTATAAAGAGAGGTAACAGGCTAAGTCACTAGAGAGCTTTCAAACAAAGGGGCTGGTGTTAGACCTTGAAACCTGAACTCAATAACAGCAACCTAGCTCAGCCCTCGGGAGTTAAGTGACTTAGACAGTCTTTATGGTGAGCTTCTCATGATTGTTGGGGCCCTTTAAAGCGTTGGCGCGCAAACCAGTGAGATAACATAAGAGCATGGCATTCAATAGAAGCAGTGGCGGCTGGTACGCCAGCCGAGAGGGTGGAAAACAAACCACCAGACCCCCGAAGGGGGCAAACAGATTATCTAACGCCCCCCCCCCGCCTGAATGGTGGTACTCACATGATCAGGCTCTTGGCAAGAGCAAATAACGAATGCAGAGCTGATGACGGCTGCCATCTTCCATCACGCTCCTCCTGCGTCCTGATTGGAGGAGAAGCAGGAAGACAATGGCGAATATTAATTTGCTATTGTCACAAAAGTGGGTGGGCTTGGAGCGCAGGGGCAAAATGGATGTTTCCCTTTGTCAAGCCTAGATGGTGTCTTCACAGGTATCACATAGGATTTTTATATGTATTATATATGTAGTCTTATTGTGGTAGCCTATGGGAAACTCCTTTCGGTTGGTTCTGGTCTTATCCCTGTGCATTACCTTTGTGGCCGCACTTTTTAGTTCCCACCTTGCCCTGCTTGCCAGATTGCAAATCCGGTGGCTGCATGCCTGTGGATTTGCTTGTTGTCCAGCGATATTGGGAGAGGGAAACTGGGACATTTGGCGCCCCCTCCCCTGGACCTCCTCTACCGATACCCTTGGACTTGATATGACACCATTAACCAGTCAATAGGTATATTTTGTGGAGAGAAGAAAAAATAGAAACAAGAGAATATATACATTCACTAATTTTTATCTATCAGTGTTGTCTACTATTGGAATGTGTGTTTGATTTTTTTTTAATTAATTTCCATCTCAAACGTTTCCGGAATTCCCTGAAGAAGCCCTGCAAGGCGAAACGCATTGGGTTGGAAACAACATCACTCCTGTGTCTACACCCCCACTTTTTATCAATGTCTCTGAAGTTACTTGCTGATGTATAGGCATTGGTGTGTGTGTGTGGGAGGGTTATATGGTGATGGGAATTGTTTTGTAACATGCCTGAGGGTTCATTTACAACCTCACATATATTTTATGGGGGGGGGGGGACTTTTGATAAAGGTTTTTACAGTGTATTTAATAAAACTTATGCAATTGTACTCATTTTTGTTGATGGATCATTCCAAGGGGGGTTACCAGCACCTTTAAAGTCCCATCTACTCTTTTCTTTATTTTTTTAATCTTAATCTTAAACCCATTCCTGTCCAGCATTGGTTGGTACCTTAGACTCACTGAGGTGCAGCAAAGGGCATGGAAACCTCTCTTGGGCACTATGACTGGTACATTCCCCAGGAGGCCCCAGCCTTGCCTAACCAAGACCAACTGTAGTGTGTTCCATCCCTTGCCCTGGATTTATGGCAATGAACTCAAAAAGCAGCCTCAGCCAGCACAAGCTTTGTTTCCAGAAGACATTCCCTTCTTGAGGTTAGGCAAAAGAAGAGTCCATACAACGGCAGCCTTTTAACTCTTTTACTGGAATACAGTTGATTACATATTTACATGCTTTCAAACATCCTAGCAACGATAGTGTAGCGGCCACATAGAGTAGGTGCGTTTTTCTGGCAGGGTTTGCTAGGTGAGGTGAAATTTAGTCAGGCCTGAGTGTAAGAGCAGGCCTGAATGTTTTGATCTGGGCCGGGAGGAGAGGCTCAGGGAGGATTGGGTGGACTTGACAGATGAGGTCACCAGAACCTCCCACTTCTTTCTAGAAACCTGGGGAAGGTTTCTGGTCAGAGAGCTGGGAGATAGGTGGAGCCATCTTGAGTGTTCTAGGGAGCCCTGACTAATCCCCAAGCAGGATTGGCAGGGGGCAGGCCTCCTTAAAAACTCAGCCAAATCTGGGGTGAGAAGTGTCGGCTGGAAGTCTGGAGATGTAGCAGAGGCTCTGTGGAGGCCCCTACCCGGGAGGTCGCCCCAGTCTGGAGGTTCAGGTGCAGCCAGGAAGGTGGTGATTCCTGGAGTCGCAAAGGGAACAGGAGAACAGTAGAGGTGCTACACAGTGAGAAACTTTAAAGTGATCCACTGGTTTGGTGAGTGACGCTCCCTGGGAACTGCAAGAGAAAGTGCAGGAGCAGGCTGGGAGAGGACTAATGGACAGTCTGTGGGAGCCTTGGGAGCCAGTTCAGGGAAAGGAGAGTCACTGAGGAAAAGCAGGTCGGTGGGACCTGGAAGGATGGGCTGGGAGTTGTAGTCCATCAAAGGCCTGGCTAGTACTTTTTGCTACACATTCAGGGGCCTGTGATCCCTGGCCCGTAATGGGTGTTCAGAGGTTCTGCTGAGAGTAGGCCTCACCATGTGCTAGCCACGGTGAAGAGAAAGGAACAGAGAAGCTTGATAAATTTCCTTTCAAGCTGGAAACTAAGTGCAGTGCTGGAGAGAAGTAATGGAATGATGAGTTACTAAGTTCAGTGCTGGAGTGAGAATTGTGAGGAGTAACAGTCTGCAGTGGGACGGTCTGCGGTAAAGCATGCATATACAGGAGTGTATATGGACTTTGTGTATTATAATTCTTTGGGCATCCCACAGTCATCCCTTATCCCCATCCAAGTTATTTCCCCTAAATAAAACAAAAAAAACAAGAGCCGGCCTTGTCATTGTCTCCGGATGTGTGATATATGGTGCGATTGAGGGCAGCTATAAGATGAACCACTACTACCAGCCACTCTCAAGGGAGCACATGGCTACTATAGCAGATTCCTTCAGCTGCAATCAGATACCAACAGAGCAGAGAGCCGAGTAGAAGTTTGCCAGAGTCCTACATCCTATACCCAAGAGCATAGGTGTGCGCATCCTATTGCATTAGGATGTGCACCACAAGAGATAGGTGTCAGTAGTTTATTTTTTACAATTTTGTTTTTTTTATTGTTTTTTACATTATATAATTTGTTTTTCATTTTTTTAGGAGCCCTGCTGGGGGCTTTGTTGAAATATCAGAGGTCTAAACAGACCCCTGATGTCTCACTTTAGAGACAGATTCCCCATTCCCTTTTTCTGCAGCCAGGCAGCAGGGGAATTTGCACAGTACAGGAATATTAGGGTGTGCCCAGGCACACCTGCCACCCTATGTGCGCACACCTATGCCCAAGAGACGTAAGTAGACCCAATAATCCTGCACTTCTCCTTATTTACTTTGCGCTAAAGCCCTATACACAGGGACTGAATATCGGATGGTATTGGCCAGTTCATTGGAAACCGGCCAACATTAGCCTGTGGTTACGGCAGCCGGTCCAACAGAAACCAGCCAAACGTCCGGCTTCTGTTGAAAGGGCATGGCTGAAAAAGGCCTTCTGATAAGCATTCGATCAGCTGTCTCAGCCATTGTCAGAACACAAGCTCTTCAGTTTATTTTTTGTTCAGCCCACTGGGTTGAAAGAAAAAACTTCTAGTGTGCACCAGGCTTTAGGGGAAGCTCCCAGAAGCTAGATCCTCAAAGATTACACCTTTCCTGCCTTGGCCTTTGCACTGCTTCCCATGACCAACTAAGCACCATCGGACTCCTGCCAGACTATTTATACAAAGCCCAGAACTGGCATTACCTCACTCTTTATAGTAAATTCCACGCTGAGGATCTCTAGAGGTTACCTAGGCACTTATACTACCTACTCTACTCTACAGGGTTCCCAACTCTAGCTATGGGGACACCTAATGGTCAATATGGGGAACTACACCAGACATGCCAGTAAGCAGGTGCAATTTACCCTCCCCTCTGTAGGTGGCGCTGTGTTGTGGACCACTGTACAGAGGGAGTGGAGGAAGAGAGGAGTATTGTTCATTGTTGATCGGGCAAAAAAAAAAAAAAAACCTGACAGGCTGTATGTACTGAAGTTGATTGCCCGTACATGGATCGCAATTTGGCCAGTTCCTTCTGAACTGATTGAATTTTGGTCTGTCTAGACATCTGCAATTCGTTTCGTTGTTTTGTCATCAAAATTTGGAATATTCGTTAATTCAGAAACATCCAAATAACGAAAAATCCTTTCACAAATATTTCCAAAAACAAATTTTTGAAAAGAACGGAAATCCGAAAGAATGAAAATCCGAAATTCGAAAATCCGAAAGAACGAAAATCCAAAATTCGAAAATTCGAAAGAACGGAAATTTGAAAATAAGAACGAAAATCCGAACATTCGAAAGAACGAAAATCCAAAAATAAGAATGAAAATCTGAAAATTTGAAAGAACGAAAATCCAAAAATAAGAATGAAAATTTTAAAATCCGAAAGAACAAAAAACATTTGGATAATTTCTATTATAATTAAATTATTAAGTTTATTATTTTTATCAAAAATAACAATTATTATAGTTTTTTTAATTAATATTATTTATTATTATTATTATTATTATTAATAATAATAATAATAATAACTATTATAATAAAAAATAAACTATTAAATTAGTTAGGTATTGGAATATCCTTTCAAATTAGTCTGCCTGTTAGTGAACGTAACGAATGCAAATTTATCAGAATTTACCAATTTTCAAAACTGGAATGATTCCAAATTCACGAATTATTAAAAATAAGGAATACCGCATCTATATGAATGGAACAAACCAAATTTGAATATTTCCAAATTTCCGAATTTATTCGAAATAACTCATTTCCATCATAACGAATGATCCAAAAAATGAAGAAAAAAAAAAAGAATAAAACGAAAAAAAAAAACACTTTTTTTTCAGCCATGCCCATGTCTAGAGACCTATGGCTGGCTTAAGACAGAACAAGCATGCAGCCATTGAAGTCTAAGAAAGCCTGAACTACTATGCTGCCTCTTTATCCCAGGTCAGTGTTTCACTGGGTAAGTAATAAGGCCCCATTATTGCTTATCTCGTATATACATGCTGTGCTACCTGCTAAGTAATGCTGTTCAGAATTTGTTCTCTATTGGTACATTATCCTACTGACCGCTCCCACTTTTAACCACACCCAAAAAACCATGTGCCCCACATTTCAATCACCATTTTACCAGTGTTAATAATACCCATAGGGGTAATCTGCCTGGCTAAAGTCAAAACAGTGCGCCAATATGTAAGCATGACTAGAACTGGCAGCTGGTGTTCTTTTTTTTGGGGGGGGGGGTGGCCAATCGTTTGGCAGGTCTCAGGACCCGGTTCCTGATTGGCCGGGAGGAGAATCAGGGTTATAATAGCAAATAATAATTTGCTATTGCCACAGAAGTGGGTGGGCTTCGGGTGCAGTGCCCACCCTTTTTTGAAGTCTATTAGCCTCTGGCTCTAATCTCGTGCTTCAAACAAAAAAACCCCGGATTGGTAGATCAGGGGGCTGGACGCATGGATAGGGGGCGTGACGCCCATGCGCCCCTAATGGACGGGCCGCTACTGGTTTTCTCCCTCCTTCTCACTCTTGCTGGAGCCTGGGATACTTTTTATCCAGGGACAGCCTTCTGAAAGCAGGGACTGTCCCTGGAAATTGGGGACATCTGTTCCCCCTAGTTTGTTCTAAAGAGTAAGAGGAGAGTATGTAAAGGATGAGAGTGCCACAAAAACTTCAATGAGTACAGTAAAACTAATTTTTTCCAGCGGTCAAAAACTAACGCATTTCAGTGGTTTAAAACTCCTTCATCAGGACTTGGATACTGGATGTAATTCAAAGGATACTGGGCACATAGATGTGGGCAGGGTGTGTGCCAGGTGTGCCTAATCACTGCGTGTGGTGCCAACTTCCCCTATTGCCTGGTTTCCCTCTGTGTTGTGCCCCCCCGGCTTCCGTGAGGATGTTTCAGAATGGAAAGTGGGGGAAGAGGCTGGTAAATATGTTATTTACCAGCCCCTTCTTTTTCTAAATGAACACACTCACTCGCTGTGTTCATTCATAACTGAAGCATAGTAAACTGTGTTTACTATGATTCAGTTTGCCAATGAACAGGAAGCCGCTCAGCACAGAGAAAGGCGTGTTTGTTTGAGTTTTGGGGTGCACACACCTATGACTAAACAACAGTCGCCACCTCTGCCAGCACCCTTGCCCTGATAAAGGCCCGGTTCACCTCTATGCGGCTCTCTGTGCTGCCTCTGTGCAGGAACAGCAGCCCACTCCTTTCAATGGGCTGTTGTGCCTGCATTTCCTGCAGGGAAAAGGTGCACCTTTTATAAAACACAGCTGGGGGACTTCTGCATGTGAGAAACTGCACCAAATTTTTCAGTGCATGGGGAGGGGGCATTAAGAGTTAATGCCACTGTTGCAGGCTTTTTGTGCAGCACCGCGTGTTGTGTGCATCTGCATGTGGGTGCAGGGATGCATGTGATTTACACTCCTGCACCTGTATACATTAGCCACTACAGATCTGTGCTATAGCCAAAAGACGGCTATAGCGCGGCCCTCACAGCCGGCGGCGGCACACTCTTGCGTCTGCCACAAGCTGCGTGAGTGTGCCCGAGAGTCGGGCGGACTCGATGTCCGCTGGTGACCTGCGATCGCTTAATAGAGAGGTAGAACGGGGAACTGCCAATGTAAACACATCGGTTCCCCATTCTGTCAGGGGACATAACAGAGATCTACTGTTCCCAGTCATCGGGATCAGTGAGATCTGTTATGTCCCTGCCAGCCCAGCCCCCACACAGTTTGAACACACATAGGGAACACAGTTAACCCCTAGCTCGCCCTCTTAGTGTTAACCCCTTCCCTTCCAGTGACGTTTATACAGTTATCAGTGCATAGCTCTGATTGCTGTATAAATGTCAATGGTCCCAAAAATGTCCGATCTGTCCGCCGCAATATCGCAGTCCCGCTTAAAATCACAGATCGCCGCCATTACTAGTAAAAAAAAACAGAAAATATTAAAAATGCCATAATTCTATTCCCATAGTTTGTAGACGCTATAACTTTTGTGCAACCCAATTAATATACGCTTATTGTGATTTTTTTAATCAAAAATATGTAGAAGAATATATATAAGCCTAAACTGAGGAATAAATTTGTCGTTTTATGTATATATAGCAAAAAGTAAAAAATATTGTTCTTTTTTCAAAATTGTCGCTCTTTTTTTGTTTATAGTGCAAAATATAAAAACCGCAGAGGTGATCAAATACCACCAAAAGGAAGCTCTATTTGTGGGGAAAAAATGATAAAAATTTTGTTTGGGTACAGCGTCGCACGACCGCGCAATTCTCATTCAAAATGCAACTGAAAGCTGAAAATTGGTCTGGGCAGGAGGGGGGTTTAAGCGCCAAGTAAGCAACTGGTTAAAGCCTAGAAGATTTTAAACCTCCGAAACGCGTTGGATTTTGACTTCTTGTCCTGAAAAATAAACTTTCCTAGAGCGATTCAAGTTGAAGAGCTCTCATCCTTTCCATACTCTCCAGATCATTCCAGGGGCTTGCAGAAGGACCCCGGTTGCCTGGATTCTACTCACCTATCCTGGTGTCCTGAGCTCCACCAATATTTTGATTTAAAAAGAAGGGAGAAGAGAGCGCCCCAACCTGGCCAATCACTGTCCCCCAAATATACTTGACCAGGGATCAGAGAAGATAGATATATGAAATCATTTGAGAAATATGGAGGGAATGCTGCTTGCCTGGCTGTCATGCTTATCTTTGGACACCACTACTTTGTGAGTTGATGACCTTAAAAAACGATGCAGTAATTACAGTGTGGTCAGAAGTTGGAACCTTTGATCTGCACCTTTGTTACACGCCTGACTCTGGAAATATTGAAGCTATTAATTCAACATGGTAGCCATGTATGTAGCATTTTCAGAAGGAGAAATCCAGCAATGGCAGCCAGCTTGAACTAACTGAGCGCTGTGCATTTTGGCTTATCCTGTAACTGATCTTGCCTCAGCAGCTGTTCAGCAAATAAAAGAAGGGCTTATCAATTATTGCTTTCAGCTTCTAGCACAGTGTTAGCTCAAAATGTTCTACTCACTGGGAATACAATGCAGATTCCTTATAAATGACAACCCCTGGGTCAGTCTACATGAACAGAGCAACATCTTATATATAAGGAAACTTATACTGAGAACCAACTCCAGGGGTTGACCTCCCCTTCTGGCAATGCTAGTTCCCTGGCTGTCATGTTGATCCAGTGGCTTCAGTCACTGCTTTGGAACAAGTGGGCAGACTAGGAGCACTTGTGGATTTTTCTCCCTGCATGCTTGTCCTGAGTCAGAATCCCATTACATAGGAGCCAGAGACAGCCAGGCACCTTGCATTTCCAGTAGGCGGTTGGACATAAAAAAAACAAAAAAAACTTTCCTCCCCTGATTTCTTTGTTGCTTTCCATTAAAAGGAATGTTCTAAAGCAACTAAACAGAACTGCAAAAACACATATACCAGTGGGTGTGTACGAGGCACGCATTTTTTAAAATTGTATAAATAAATTGCAATTTTAGGGTTAAAGTGATAATAAACCTAAAACCCAAAATGTAATAAATTGCATCTTACCAATCATTAGGTTGGGCGGCTGCATTAGTCTTTTTTTTTAGTTTTTTTTCCCCTTTGTTTAACCTGGTGATCTGGACAGTAATAAACCTCCTGTATTCGAGTGCCCCCATTCTGGATGAAGGAGCACAGGGGCCACCTAAGGACAGCAGCATTGTCACTCTGGGGGGAAGGGCTGTGTTAAATGTACTAGACAGTGGCGGCTGGTTGGTCTTTTTATGGGGGGGGCGGCAAACAACCCACCCCCGAGCGGCACCCACGGCAATCCCTTCCACCCTCTGGGCGGCACCAATCCTCCCGCTGTTTGCCGGTAGATCTGGCACTTACCCCATTGTGGCACGGTACAAGCAGCAGCTCAGCGGGCAGCGGCTCTGAGTCCTCTCCATGGTGGCCAGACAGCGGGCAGCGGCTCCTAGTCCTCTCCACGGCGACTTCCAGCTCCCCCCCTCCTCCTCCAATAGGATCGCCTGTCCTTTCAGTCAACCGGGTGACCGGTAACAAACCTGCTTCCTGATTGGCCAGGTGAAGGATCAGTGTTACAACAGCAAATGTTTATTCACTGTTGCAACACACCTGGGTGAGCTCCGGACGCAATGTTCTGTGCCCCGAGTCCACCATATTTTGAAGCTTATTAGAGCCTCTGGCTCTAATCAGTGCTTTAAAAGACACCCCCCCCCCCCCCTCCGCCTATCCCTGCAATTCTGAAAGGAGCCGGGCGCATGGATAGGAGGCAGCAGTGGCAGGGATGGGGGGGGCAGTGCCCGTGCGCCCACAATGCACGGGCCACCCCTGGTACTAATTAGAAGCTTTAAATATATTAACAACCTGAAGCCAAACTCCAACTCACACTGCAGTTACAGCATTTTTTATTTCTTTCGGGATAAAGGTTTTACGTGAATAAATAAAAGTTGATCATTGTAAGCACCCCTGCCAGTGGTAAATGGTTAGAGTTGCAGGAGGGCTTGTTCTTTTGAAAAACAACAGACTTATTGGTAAACATGTGATAAAAAAAATCAGTTTTTCGTTTACTTTCGTTTCGATTCGTTAATCTAGTTATTTTGTTTAGTTAAATTTGGTTGATTTGCTCAATTTGCATTCGGAATTTTTAGAATTTTCTTCAAATTTACCGTTTTCTTTTTCAATTCGAAACGTTCAAACCGATGAATTTTTGAATCGGTTGAAAACTAAAATGTTATATTTTTTCGATTCAAATGCAATAAAGTGAACAAACAAAATAAAAATCTTCATCAAATGATTACAAAGACTCTTTAAATCACCTTTCAAAATGGTCCTCTAATAACACACAAAGTCTTTGATTTCAGAAACATGTTTTCAGTTCAAATTCGAATGGAATGCGATGTAAAATTCGATTCGAATTTCAATTTGAATTTCGGAAATTCAGACAAATTTTGTTTCGTTATTCGGAACATTCTGTAAACTTCGTAAGGCCCCTTTCACACAGGGCTGTCCATTTGCGGACTCCGCTTTGCTCAGCGGGGATCGATCCGATCCGTTGATCCCCGCTGAGCAGGCGGACGACAGATCCGTCTCACTGTGCAGAGACAGATCTGTCTGAACCCCGCTCTTCTCTATGGAGATCGGATGAAAACGGATCCGCCTGTCCGTTTACATCCGATCCGATTCTCCAGGCGGATGGAAAATAGGGTTTCCATCCGTCTGGATTTCACGGACAGGATCGGATCGGGGGTCTCCGCTGACTTTCGCCGCTCCATAGGGCTGGATTGAGCGTTCATTCAGGTCCGCCTGAAAAAACTGACAGGCGGGTGTGAACGGAACACCCGTGTGGCAGGGACCTAATTCGGGTATTTGGATATATCCGAATATCTGAATATTGAAAAATTTGTCCTAATATTAATTTGGAACGAAACGTACCGCACATGTCTACTTATTGGTCCCAGATCACCAGGTGAAAATAGAAAGCCTAAAAAAAGATAACTAATGCAGTAATCATCTAAGAATCGGTAAGCTGCAATATAATGAATATTTGATTATGGGTTCAATACTATCTTAATTATCAATTAGGATATTACATCTTTAAATTAAATTCATGGTTGGCTCCCTGATTCCGCCTCAAGAATTTTTCCTACAGTCAACTTAATCCAAAGTGGTTTAGGAAAGTGAAAAAAAAAAAAATCAATTCTTGTGATTTATAGAAATAAAACAATTGCCACAATGTAAGGCATGAGTGATAGAAGTGATGGTGAATGGTTACCTTGTTGACAGGCGGCTGTTTGCAGGATGATGAGTATAATCCATAGAGCATAGCACGTTCCAGGGAAGTTGGGTAACATTGCAGCAGAAGATCTCAGGGTGGGAATGCTGATGGACGGAGCCCCCTGCACAGCGCCCTTCACAATGTAAACGCTTTCCGATTTGTTTCCTTTACTGGTGATTAAATGCAATAGTCCCAGTTGTTGGGATCCCACCAGGGGTAGGGGTCAGTGCTGGAAATGTCCACACTCCAGCAGCATTGTACAGCAGAGTGCAGGGATGTGTGTGTGTCCAGCCCTGTAATACAAGCTAGGAACGCCCCCCACCAACAGCAAGAGGAGGGGGGAATCCTCATGTATTGTGCTTACATATTCTCATTCACAAAGATTTACTAAGGAGAGCTTAGTCACATGAGCGATTCGGCTGCATCGCCGCATCTGGACGCAGCAGCACTCTGCGCTATAGCTGGATGATTAGCTGCGACCAGTTTGTATGTGGCCGGAACCGTCATCCCTGGACGCCATGGCTGTTACTAGCGCCAGGCATACATGACATGGCTCTTGCAAGGTGTCTCGGGTCCGATGCTGCGACTGCTGAACGCAAGCTGTCTGCATCCAGGAACGAGGTCATAGGTTCCAGTTGCTTGTGCACTATAATGTCAAAAGTATTGGATAGCCAAGTCTCATGTGCAACATCGCTGGATCGAGATGGGGCTCAGGTAAGTATTAGGGGGGCTGCTGCACACAGAAGGTTTTTTATCTTCATGCATAGAATGTATTATCATGGATGTAAATCCTAACATATACCCAGTGAAGTGAATAGCCTCAGATGCAGGGCTGGCACAAGACCATGGGTCTAAGAATAAAATGCTAAAAAAGAAATCACGCCCACCAAAAGACCCCCACATCCATTATTTTATATCATGATAAATAAAACTAAAATTCAATTTAGACAGGCTAGGGTAGTATATATACAGGCTAGTGTAGTATATAGACAGGCTAGGGTAGTATATATACAGGCTAGTGTGGTATATAAACAGGCTAGTGTAGTATATAGACAGGCTAGGGTATATAGACAGGCTAGGGTAGTATATAGACAGGCTAGGGTAGTATATAGACATGCTAGTGTAGTATATAGACAGGCTAGTGTAGTATATAGACAGGCTAGTGTAGTATATAGACAGGCTAGGGTATTATATAGACAGGCTAGTGTAGTATATAGACAGGCTATTGTAGTATACAGTGGGTACGGAAAGTATTCAGACCCCCTTAAATTTTTTACTCTTTGTTATATTGCAGCCATTTGCTAAAATCATTTAAGTTCATTTTTTCCCTCATTAATGTGCACACAGCACCCCATATTGACAGAAAAACACAGAATTTTTGACATTTTTGCAGATTTATTAAAAAAGAACAACTGAAATATCACATGGTCCTAAGTATTCAGACCCTTTGCTGTGACTCTCATATATTTAACTCAGGTGCTGTCCATTATCCTTGAGATGGTTCTACACCTTCATTTGAGTCCAGCTATGTTTGATTATACTGATTGGACTTGATTAGGAAAGCCACACACCTGTCTATATAAGACATTACAGCTCACAGTGCATGTCAGAGCAAATGAGAATCATGAGGTCAAAGGAACTGCCTGAAGAGCTCAGAGACAGAATTGTGGCAAGGCACAGATCTGGCCAAGGTTACAAAAACATTCTGCTGCACTTAAGGTTCCTAAGAGCACAGTGGCCTCCAAATCCTTAAATGGAAGACGTTTGGGACGACCAGAACCCTTCCTAGAGCTGGCCGTCCGGCCAAACTGAGCTATCGGAGGAGAAGAGCCTTGGTGAGAGAGGTAAAGAAGAACCAAAAGATCACTGTGGCTGAGCTCCAGAGATGCAGTCGGGAGATGGGAGAAAGTTGTAGAAAGTCAACCATTACTGCAGCCCTCCACCAGTCAGGGCTTTATGGCAGAGTGGCCCGACCGAAGCCTCTCCTCAGTGCAAGACACATGAAAGCCCACATGGAGTTTGCTAAAAAACACCTGAAGGACTCCAAGATGGTGAGAAATAAAATTCTCTGGTCTGATGAGACCAAGATAGAACTTTTTGGCCTTAATTCTAAGCGGCATGTGTGGAGAAATCCAGGCACTGCTCATCACCTGTTCAATACAGTCCCAACAGTGAAGCATGATGGTGGCAGCATCATGCTGTGGGGGTGTTTTTCAGCTGCAGGGACAGGATGACTGGTTGCCATCGAGGGAAAGATGAATGCGGCCAAGTATAGGGATATCCTGGACGAAAATCTTCTCCAGAGTGCTCAGGACCTCAGACTGGGCCAAAGGTTTACCTTCCAACAAGACAATGACCCTAAGCACACAGCTAAAATAAAGAAGAAGTGGCTTCACAACAACTCTGTGACTGTTCTTGAATGGCCCAGCCAGAGCCCTGACTTAAACCCAATTGAGCATCTCTGGAGAGACCTAAAAATGGCCGTCCACCAACGTTCATCATCCAACCTGACAGGACTGGAGAGGATCTGCAAGGAGGAATGGCAGAGGATCCCCAAATCCAGGTGTGAAAAACTTGTTGCATCTTTCCCATGGCTGTATTAGATCAAAAGGGTGCTTCTACTAAATACTGAGAAAAGGGCCCGAATACTTAGGACCATGTGATATTTCAGCTTTTCTTTTTTAATAAATCTGCAAAAATGTCAACAATTCTATGTTTTTCTGTCAATATGGGGTGCTGTGTGTACATTAATGAGGGAAAAAATGAACTTAAATGATTTTAGCAAATGGCTGCAATATAACAATGAGTGAAAAATTTAAGGGGGTCTGAATGCTTTCCGTACCCACTGTATATACAGGGTAGGGTAGTATATAGACAGGCTAGTGTAGTATATAGACAGGCTAGGTTATATAGACAGGCTAGGGTGTATAGACAGGCTAATGTAGTATATAGACAGGCTAGGGTAGTATGTAGACAGGCTAGGGTATATAGACAGGCTAGGGTATATAGACAGGCTAGGGTAGTATATAGATAGGCTAGGTTAGTATATAGACAAGCTAGGGTATCTAGACAGAATAGGGTAGTATATAGACAGGCTAGGGTATATACAGACAGGCTAGTGTAATATATAGACAGGCTAGGGTATATAGACAGGCTAGTGTATTATATAGACAGGCTAGTGAAGTATATTTACAGGCTAGGGTATATAGACAGGCTAGTGTAGATTTTAGACAGGCTAGGGTAATATATAGACAGGCTAGGGTAGTATATAGACAGGCTAGGGTATACAGACAGGCTAGTGTAGTATATAGACAGGCTAGTGTAGTATATAGACAGGCTAGTGAAGTATATAGACAGGCTAGTGTAGTATATAGACAGGCTAGTGCAGTATATAGACAGGCTAGTGAAGTATATAGACAGGCTAGTGTAGTATATAGACAGGCTAGTGCAGTATATAGGCATGCTAGTGTATACAGACAGACTAGCGAATTATATAGACAGGCTAGTGGTAGTGAATTATATAGACAGGCTAGGATATACACAGACAGGCTTGTGTAGTATATAGACAGGCTGGGGTATATAGACAGGCCAATGTAGTATATAGATAGGCTAGGTTAGTATATAGACAAGCTAGGGTATATAGACAGGCTATGGTATATAGACAGAATAAGGTAGTATATAGACAGGCTAGGGTAGTATATAGACAGGCCAGGGTAGTATATAGAATGGCTAGGGTATATACAGACAGGCTAGTGTAATATATAGACAGGCTAGGGTATATAGACAGGCAAGTGTATTATATAGACAGTGAAGTATATAGACAGGCTAGAGTATATAGATATAATAGGGTAGTGTATAGACAGGCTAGGGTATATAGACAGGCTAGTGTAGCATTTAGATAGGCTAGTGTAGTATATAGACAGGCTAGGGTAGTATATAGACAGGCTAGGGTAGTATACAGATAAGCTAGGGTATACGTATAGGCTAGTGAAGTATATAGACAGGCTAGTGTAGTATATAGACAGGCTAGTGAAGTATATAGACAGGCTAGTGTAGTATATAGACAGGATTGTGCAGTATATAGACAGGCTAGTGTAGTATATAGACAGGCTAGTGTAGTATATAGACAGGCTAGTGTAGTATATAGACAGGCTAGTGAAGTATATAGACAGGCTAGTGTAGTATGTAGACAGGATAGTGCAGTATATAGACAGCCTGGTGAAGTATATAGACAGCCTGGTGAAGTATATAGACAGGCTAGTGCAGTATATAGATAGGCTAGTGTAGTATATAGACAGGATTGTGCAGTATATAGACAGGCTAGTGTATACAGACAGACTAGTGATAGTGAATTATATAGACAGGCTAGGATATGCACAGACAGGCTTGTGTAGTATATAGACAGGCTAGGGTACAGAGTACAGGCTCACCTGGCGCCACCCCTGTTCAGGATATCGTGTGAGAAAGTTCCTGCCGCCTCTATCATATGGGTGGAGCCAGGAAGTGTCTCCTCTCACACTGATCTCTGGGCTCTGGCTGTCACTGAAGCACTGGGTGCAGACTCAGTGAGAGTGCAGTGGCTGTGTGGGTAAAACACTGTCTCAGGCAGCCCGCAACACTCTCACTGAGTCTGCAATAGATGCGGATCGCATAGGTATCAGCGGCCCTGCTCTGCCGCCCCTATCAAATTGCCGGCTGGGACCATTGGACGCACTGGGACCCATGGTAGGGTCGGTCCGGCTCAGAAGATACGCTGGGATGAAACAAATTTCCCTACATAAGTTTTACCTGTATATCTGCTGTCTTCAGTTTTATATATTCTTTAGAGTTAGTGTTCAGCACTGATTGTGAAGCCTGGGCACACAGCCAAGACAGCTGATTGGAGGAAAGGCAGACACCCCCACTCCACATAGGCAGAGACTCTCAGAGCTGTCCTGTGAATAGTTTAGCTCTCTGCTAATCTATTTATATCAACCTCCCCGACACAAAATTCAGCCTGGTTTTATCTCAGTTGATGGAGAACTTGTCAGAAGTTATCATGCTGATAACAGAACGGAGCAGGAGAAAGCCACGGGACTTTGTGCTTTAAAGCGAGATAAGAACACACTGCAGATATACGTGCCCAGCTCAAAGTTCATGAATCGGGTTGGCATCCCTCTGACACCAATGATGGGGCACTGTTCCGCCCATTGACACCAGCAATGGGGCACTATTCCTACCATTAACACCAACAACGGAGCACTATTCCTCCCATTAACACCAACAACAAGGTACTATTCCTCGCACTGACATCAGCAACGAGGGCACTATTCCTCCCATTGACACCAACAACGGGGCACTATTCCTCGCACTGACACCAGCAACGGGGCACTATTCCTCCCATTGACACCAACAACAGGGCACTATTCCTCCCACTGACATCAGCAACGAGGGCACTATTCCTCCCATTGACACCAGCAACGGGGCACTATTCCTCCCACTGACATCAGCAATGGGGCACTATTCCTCCCATTGACACCAGCAATGGGGCACTATTCCTCCCATGGACACCAGCAATGGGGCACTATTCCTCTCATTAACACCAACAACAGGGCACTATTCCTCCCACCAACACCAGCAATTGGGTACTATTCCTCCCATTAACACCAGCAATGGGGCACTATTTCTCCCATTAACACCAACAACGGGGCACTATTCCACCCACCGACACCAGCAATGGGGCACTATTCCTCCCATTAACCCCAACCCAACGGGGCACTATTCCTCACACTGACACCAACAATAGGGCATAATTCCTCCCACTGACACCAATGATGGGGCACTATTCTTACCACTGACACCAACGATGGGGAATAATTCTTCCCACTGACACCAATGATGGGGCAGTATTTCTCCCCCTAATATCAAAGATGGGGCAATATTTACTCCCACTGTCCACAGTCCAGCCCCCCTAAAGTTTGAAGGACAGTAAACTGACTTTTTTTTATAGAAAGTCTGGAGACCCCTGGTTTAGAGGTTTAAATTGTTGAGCTATATACAGTATAGTCATTGGGAAAGATAGGCAGGTGAGGGAGAAAGATGTACTGTAAGAGGAAATTCGGGTTGACGTGAAAGAGTACAGAGGTTGAAAATCAATAGAAAGATAGAGAGAAAGGGTAGGGAAGTAAGAAAAGGTGAGGTCAGATGGAGTCATATCCCTTCTCCATCACGGCTTATAGGAAAGCAGAAGTCTTTACTCAGAGAGCCTGGTCTGAAATTCCTTGGAGATTCTGAATATTGACCAGGAGGTCCATGGTATCATGAACTGGTCTGATCCGTCAGAATCCTCGGATAGGAGGTCTTCTAAACGTTTTATAGAATCCAACTCTGAGGTCCGTTCTGCCAAACTCAAGATGGTAAAACTAAAATTACGTCCTTTTTTGCTCATTTTTATTTCCAGTAAAAGCTTTTTAGCTGATATGATGGAGCCTGGTATTATTGTGAGAAGTGCCCATTTCGAGTCATAAGGAATACGTGTTGCCATGATCCTAAAGTGGATGGTAAGAATTTTAACCCAATCGTGGGGCATTCCCACCATATATGGGTCATAGTACCCTTAGATCTTTGACAATGCCAATAAACATCTGGAAGTGATAGATAAAAGGGGTTGAGAACTACAGGGCACCCCTACCATCTGGTGATGAGTTTGATGGTTTTAGAGGTTTTTTTTAGGTGCATTTACCTCTTTTGAGTTATTATTGTGAATATCATGCGCAGTAGATTTTAATTGGAACTTTACCATTTTTACATTCTTACTGCTCTATCATTTCGGGAGAATATTTCATGTACAGATTTGTAGGTTTGCTCATGATTTCCAGCTGTATGTCAGCTAATGCAATCAGGACCCTTGCTGAATCACTTTGACAAAAAAGGCAATTAATGGTTTAAATTAGGCAAACGTAGCGCGCCAAGCATCATAGTTCCAGCAAGATGGTGCACCAGCACATTATGGGTGTCAGGTCCGAGCATTCCTAGATGAACAGTTTCCTGGAAAGTGGATTGGTCGTCGTGGGCCAGTTGAATGGCCCCCAAGGTCTCCCGATCTGACCCCCTTAGACTTTTATTTTTGGGGTCATCTGAAGGCAATTGTCTATGCTGTGAAGATACGAGATGTGCAGCACCTGAAACTACGGATACAGGAAGCCTGTGCTAGCATTTCTCCTGCAGTGTTGCTATCAGTGTGTGAAGAGTGGGAGAAGAGGGTTGCATTGACAATCCAACACAATGGGCAGCACATTGAACACATTTTATAAGTGGACTTGTAAATAACTCATGAAAGAATAAAGTTACATTAAAACCAAGCACACCATTGTTTTTCTTGTGAAATTCCCAATAAGTTTGATGTGTCACATGACCCTCTTCCTATTGAAAAAACAAAAGTTGGATTCAAAATGGCCGATTTCAAAATGGCCGCCATGGTCACCACCCATCTTGAAAAGTTTCCCCCCTCACATATACTAATGTGCCACAAACAGGACGTTAATATCACCAACCATTCCCATTTTATTAAATATCCATATAAATGGCCCACCCTGTACAGTCCACAACTCACTTGAAATCATTTGTAAAAATCAGGCAATGGAGGTCTCCTCATACTCAGCAGAATAAAAAACCAAGGGTTGTAACCCTCCCTTGAAATACACCTTACATGGTCAGTTTGGTAACAGAATTGCGTTTCCACTTTAACCGCTTGACACCCGGAAGATTTACCCCCCTTCATGGCCAGGCCATTTTTTGTGATTTTGTGTGTATTGATTGCATTACTTTAACTGAAAATTGCACAGCCGTGTAACCCTATACCCAAACAAAATTTGTGTAATTTTTCCCACAAAAAGAGCTTTCTTTTGGTGGTATTTGATCAGCACTGGGTTTTTTTTTTTTTCGCTATAAACAAAAACAGAGCGACAATTTTGAAAAAAAATATATTTTTTAATTTCTGCTATAAAACATCCAATAAAACCATGGAAAAAAAATCTAATTTCTTCATAAATTTAGGCCAATATGTATTCTGCTACATATTTTTGGTAAAAAAAAAAACAATCCCAATAAGTGTATATTGATTGGTTTGCACAAAAGTTATAGCATCTACACACTATGGATATTTTTATTTATTTTATTTTTTTTTACTAGTAGTGGCAGCGATCTGTGACTTATAATTGCACTGCAATATTGCGCCGGAGAAATTGGACACCAACTGACACTTTTTGGGGAACAGTGACACTAATATAGTGTTCAGTGCTAAATATATGCACTGTCACTGTACTAATGACACTGGCTGGGAAGGGGTTAACATTGGGGCGATCAAAGAGTTAAATGTGTGCCTTATCCAGTGTTTACTAAACTGTGGGAGGTGCTTTGACTAGGGTAAGACATGGATCGGTGTTCTTGTTTTGCAGGACCACAGGATCCATGTCTTCCCTACTGACAGAACAGCAATCTGCCTTGTTTACATAAACTGCCGTTCTGCCTGTGTAACGTACGATTGCCAGGCGCCAGCGGACATCGAGTCCGTGGTATAATATGTATATATGTGTATAATCACAGCGGGAGTGCGTCAATGGCGGTGTACCTGTGCGCCCCCAACCCGGCAATGCTGGATCGTGTTCTAGTTACATGATACAGTGCAGTAGAGCCGTCTTGCCACCACATATCTAAAGCCTCGTATACACGGGACGACGATCGTATACAACAGGTCGTATGAACGACCGTTGTATGCGAAATCGATCTTTCGTATGCGCGATTAGAACAGCCGACATACGACGGTCGTACAACAGGAGTTGTATGAGCACACTAGAAAACTTGGTCGTACCAACAAGCGCTCATACGACCGTTGTACCGTGTGTACAGAGCAGTTGGTACAACAAGTTGTATTGTGCGAAACACGCATGCTCCGAAGTCAGGAACGACCGGATGCTAATTACATGCACCTGAATGTTCTTTCTTTGGTCGTACGATCGTGTAGTGCAGTCAGTATGCAAGTTACATTATCCAACATACGATTTGAGACGATCGTACGTACGATCGTCGTCCCGTGTGTAAGAGGCTTAAGTGAGTTGAGCCACTAAGTGATGCGGTTGGCAAGCAGTTAAAGTGATTGTAAACCCTCTCATATACTCAGTGAAGTGACTGGCTTCAGGTGATACACAGAAATGAAACAAATCCTCCTACATGAGTTTTACTTGTTTATCTGCAGCGATCTCTTCTCTATATCCTTCCAAAAGTGCAGATTTGTGATAAAATCATTCTGCATCTGTGAGGAGCAGAGAGGAGAGGGTGGAGAGTTGCAGGTACGGTGTGTGAGAGCTGATTGGAGGAAAGGGACACACCCCTCTCCACACACTGCACGGGAATGAAGGAAGGAT
The DNA here is from genome assembly GCA_018402905.1 of Glandirana rugosa. Classification (NCBI taxonomy): domain Eukaryota; kingdom Metazoa; phylum Chordata; class Amphibia; order Anura; family Ranidae; genus Glandirana; species Glandirana rugosa. The sequence continues at coordinate 2,090,840 of BLSH010035668.1, forward strand.
ACAGAGCTGTGTTTTGAGTAGACAAGCTGTGTGCTGAGCTCTCCTCCGTCACAAACGTATCTCACGTGCCGGGCAAACTTCTCAGAAGTGACACATGCTGATAACAGAGGAATGAAGCACCAGAGGGAAATGACACTCATGTGCTTTGTTCTGATTTCATGACGGCGGTTTACAACTAGACAATTCGTTTTGTTCCGAATTCGTTTTTCAGCAGAATTTGATCAGTCTATAATTTTAATGGTCGGTTTATTTTAATGGAGACAGAATAATAACAAAAATATCCAGAAAAACGCATTTCAAAAAAGTTATACATTGATTTGCATTTAACCACTTCAGCCCCGGAAGGACTTCACACTTTAGGACCGGAGCACTTTTTGCGATTCGGCACTGCGTCGCTTTAACTGACAATTGCGCGGTCGTGCGGCGTTGTACCCAAACTAAATTTGCGTCCTTTTTTTCCCACAAATAGAGCTTTCTTTTGGTGATATTTGATCATCGCTGCGTCATTACTGATCGCCGCTATAAACAAAAGAAGAGCGACAGTCCCAAATTTCTTACTTTTTGCTAAAATACAAATACAAAAAAAATACAAAAAAACATTTTTTTTCATCGGTTTTGGCCGATTTAGATTCTTCCTCATATTTGTGATAAAAAAAATCGCAATTGGCGTTTATTAATTGGTTTGTGCAAAAGTGGCCGCGTTTACGGATGATGAGAATTCATTTCTGGGGTTTTTATATATTTTTTATTTTTTACTAGTAATGGCGGCGATCTGCGATTTTTAGCGGTACTGCGATATTTCAGCGGACATGTCGGAACATTTTGACACTTTTTTGGGACCATTGGCATTTATACAGCGATCAGTGCTATAAAAATACACTGATTACTGTGTAAATGCCATTGGCAGTGAAGGGGTTACCCTGCAGGGGGCACTCTAAGGGTTAACTGTGTTCCCTGGGCGTGTTCTAACTGTGGGGGGACTGCCCTAGCAGGGGAAAGGGATCGATCACAGCTTCCATATACAGGAAGCCTGTGATCACAGCCCTTCCCCCTTTCACAGAAAGTCAGACACTCACCTGTCCCTCACTCCAGCGATGCGGTCGCCCGAGGGCTCACTCTTCTCCCCCTCCCCTCGGCGGCACCCAAATCACAGGTGGGGGCACCCGGTTTGGCTGCACCTTGTGAATAGCCGGCGTATCTTCTGGGACCTGTGCCGTGTCTCAGAAGATCGCCAAGAGGGAGGGGGGAAGGTGAACTTCCTTCCGGAGCTGCGGCTCTAGGAGAGGAAGTGGACCTGGGACGCTGTGAAAACAGGGTCCCTGGTCCCCCCTCCCCCAAAAAATGAAATGCCAATTGTCATTTTTGGGTGTAATTGCATTTTAACAACGTCTGCCTGGATGGGAATACTGGAAGCAATGAGAAGTGGAGCACCTCTTTTGTTTACACCAGCAGAGCACTTTTTATCTGGGACTTTTTACTTGGATTTATTCACTGATTATATGGTTAGCAAGCCTTAAAGTGTTACTAAACCCGCAACAGTAAAATCAGTCTGTATATGCAGTAAAGCATGCTTGTTATACTCACTGTGGAACCTAAGGGGTTATTCCTCCACATTGTGTAAAAAGGCTATTTGATCCTGTCTTCTCTGATCCTCCTCTTATTTTACTATCCCCAATCCATCTCCAGAGAGTACAGAGCCTTGGGAGCACTCTGCACATGCTCAGTTTGGTGTGTATTACTAGAGTGTTTTTTTTTCTTAGGAGAGTGCATGTGATCAGCACAGGGCCAACCAGCACTGTCCAGACAGAGGGTCAGAGGTCCTGCAGCCTCATAGGACAGTCAGAGGACAATGGAAACTTATCCTACAAGTTTTAACCAGTGCTTGGCCGGACACTGATAGAAGTCACAAGACTGCTATATACTGCTGATGAGAAAAGGTATTTAGCAGTTTATATTTACTAAAATAATTGCATCTCCAAGTTCTGTGTACTGTAGGAGATCAGATATAGTGACTGCAGGCTCCTGGGTTTAGTAACACTTTTGTAGCCAAGGTCCCCCTTAGGGGTGGCTGGTTGCAGTGGTTCACCTGTCACTCTGCCCTCAGTCACAAATTTCCTTTCATCCGGAGTCACGGAAAAGGCCAGTGTTTTTTTACATTTTTTTATTTCGGGGATAGAGCTTGGATGGGGTAGGGGTGACTGTAGAATGCCCAGTAGATCAAGAACACAGGACCTTCTATATACACTTCAGTATATATACTCCGTTCTCTCTCCAGCACAACACTTGCTGACTGTTACACTCCTTCACTTCTCTCCTGCACAACGCTTGCTCCTTCACGGCGAGGTCTGAAGGGATACTTATCAAACCTCCATTACATCTTCCTCCACCCTAGTTAGCACATGGTGAGGCCTGCATTCCTGCTGGCAGGACCTCCAGACCGTTAATTACAGGCAAGGGCCACGGGTCCTCAAAGTGTAGCAATTTTGCTAGCTGGGTTTTGTTGGACTATTGCTCCCAGCCCACCCTCTTCCAGGCCACCTCAGCCCTCCTGGCTGCTCCGGCCTACTCCACTGCCCAGTGACACCACCTCCCTGACTGGCTCCTCTGACCTCCACAGACCGTCCACTGTATCTTCCCAACCTGCTCCAATCCTCCTCTCCAGCTCCCAGGGTCTGTCACTCACCGACACCGGTGGATCCTTTAAAGAGTCTTTCCTGTAGCCTCTCTGTTGCTGCCCTGCTCCCTTGTGCTGCTCCAGAATCATTCTCTCCTACCAGGCTGCACCCAAGCTCCCAGGCCTTAAGGTCACTCCCCCCAGACTGGGGGCTCCCAGATGAGGCTTCCACAACCTCTGCTACATCACCACTCTTCCACCCGACACTCTCCTCCCAGACTGGGCTAATCCTGGGTATTTAAGGCCTGTCCCCTGCCAATCCAGATTGGGGATTGGTCAGGGCTCCTTAGAACACCCCAGATGGCTACACCTCCCCTCCCACCTCTCCTTCCAGAAAACACCAGATGCCTCTGGAAAGAAGTGGGAGATCCTGATGACACCATTTGTGAATCACCCAGTCCTCCCTGAGCCACTCCCAGCCCAGAATCAAAACAATCAGGCCTGCACAACAGTCAGGCCTGAACAAATTTGCCTCTCCTAGCGAAAATCTAACTTTACAGCACCAATCACTATGGAAGCACTGCACTTTAAAGGAGAAGTATAGCCAACAGGAGTGCAGTTCATTCAGCGCTACTGTGATCCATTTTCAGCAGACAGCAGGCTGACGACTGACATCCCAGGGGCGAGATCTGCCCACATACCTGGACCAGCACCTGGCTCAGCCTCTCAGCGAGCCACTAAGAGCCTGAGTTGGCCTTTCCCACCCCCTCCATAGCCCAGCCCTCCGTTGAGCGTGGGGGGGAGGGGGCAGAGTGCAGACAGCTCTTCCCGACAGTTTTTGATTGCTCGGTTCTCAGCCTTAGAGCCGGCGGTGGACAGATGCAGGATTGGACCACTGCCGTATCCACCAAGTAAGTATGGTTCCAAAAAAAATTCCCATACTTCTCTTTTAATGTTATTTTGTATTGCCATAGAATGTCTATGGTCATGCTTTATATTTTATATAGGTTTAGAGCAGCGAGGTTTATTTATGAAATTAGCTTTTATAAAGTAAATCATTTCATTTTGTCATATTCCTTATGATAGAATGATTCATTTTCTGAATTTGTTTTTTATATTTGGATTTGTTTCATATATTCGTTGTTCCGAATCACTTCGTATTTCCAGAAGTTATTTTGGAAGACTGGATATATTTATTTTAATGTGTTAATTAGTGATTTCGGGAGATTACTTATGCACACTGAGTCATCCCTGCCAGTCCAACCCACAAAGAGAAATGTAACGAGCTGATTGAACGATATTGACTAAAGTCGCGTGCATCTGAAAGTAACGCATGGAATGAAATTAATTTCGGATTCATTCGTTATGTTATCATTCTGAAATTCTGATGGATCCTCCTCCATCCAAACCAAACACAATAAGTAGGAATCATGGGAGTGCACAAAGAAGCCAATTTATAAACATTAAAAATAACACAACACACAAAAGTATTTATATCAACAATTTTATTGGATTATTTTATTGGCCGCAAAAAAGCGCAGGCTTAACATCCCGCCAATTTAAACCAATCTGGACCCCTTCCCTCTAACCAATAGCAACCCTGCTATACAAAGAATAGGGAAAACCTAGGCCCTTTGTACTGTCCCATGGGCTCCTGCTGAGCGCTAGGGACCCTTGCATTTTATTTCACTTTTATGCCTTATTGTATTTATTGCAATATGTTTCCATGTAGTGAATTTTTTATAATAATGATTAATTTTTAACCAATGAGACCACCAAGCTTCTAATTCACTCTCTGGTTATCTCTCGCCTCGACTACTGCAACTCTCTCCTCATTGGATTACCTTTGCATACATTATCCCCCCTTCAGTCAATAATGAATGCTGCTGCAAGACTTATCTACCTTGCCAACCGCTCAGTGTCCTCCACCCCTCTCTGCCAATCTCTCCACTGGCTTCCACTCACCCAACATATAAAATTCAAAGTATTAACAATAATTTACAAAGCCATCCACAACTCTGCCCCCAGCTACATCTCTAACCTAGTATCAAAATACCAACCAAGCCGTCCTCTTCGGTCCTCTCAAGACCTCCTGCTCTCTAGCTCACTTGTCACCTCCTCCCATGCTCGCCTCCAAGATTTCGCGAGAGCTTCTCCGATCCTTTGGAACTCCCTACCCCAATCAGTCCGACTGTCTCCTAATCTATCCATCTTTAGACGATCCCTGAAAACCTTTCTCTTTAAAGAATCCTATCCTGCTTCTACCTAATACTTTCTTTCTACATCAACTCATCCCCCACAGCTTTTACCTTTTGTATCAACTGACCCTCCCTCTTAGATTGTAAGCTCTAACGAGCAGGGCCCTCTGATGCCTCTTGTACCAAATTGTGATGTAACTGTACTGTCTGCCTTCATTTTTGTAAAGCGCTGCGCAAACTGCTGGCGCTATATAAATCCTGTATAATAATAATAATAATAATAATGCAACACAAAAACAAAATGGATCCGAATCAATTCGGATCATTCGTTATGTCGTTACATTATTTTGGATGCTTCAAATATTAACAAAAGGACCGAACTATCGCATCGTGTCATCCGAATGAAACAAATTAATTTGTTGTTTCGTTATAATTTATTGTGGATTGGGTGAAATTTGTTACTATTGTAATTCGGAGATTCAGACACCTCCAAATAATGGCATTTTGGCTGAATTTCGATTAGTAACAGAATGAATCGCACATGTCTAATGCTTAGTGAGAGGCCCAGATGTGTTGTGCTGTATCAAGGAAATATATCTTTCTCTGCCCAGCCTACTCCATCCAGAATGGACAGTATTGCAGCCTTGTATCCTCTGTGTCTGCCTCCATTCCATTGATATTATCTGTGCCGTGTCATTATCTTCCTTGGCTCTTTCATTATCTCTCCGTTCCCACACACAAATTATTGCTACAAGGGCCGTATTTGGGGAAAATGGACGGAGAGACACACAGATTAAAAGCTCCACTCCACTCAGGATAATAGTTTTACATTCTGAGCAACTACAGAAGAAAGGACAGCTGATGTTTGAAAGCTTTGACATTTTAGATATCCTCACCTCCCCCCTTCAACAGGAAGAACTTTGTAGAACTGTAATTCTAATGGTTTGGCGTCTGGTAATTTATGGATGGCGCATTGTGCTCACCATGGTTAGGTGGAGGCTACTGGTGTCTATAACCGGCAATGGAATAAAATGTCCTGTCTTGAAAATGGTATGGATATGAGGTCTCTTGAAACCGACACCTTCAGTGTCACTACAATTCTACTTCTTCTTCTCCTCTTGCTTTCTCTGTCGGGGTCCCCCAAGGTTCTGTTCTTGGACCTCTTCTATTCTCAATCTACACCTCCTCCCTGGGTCAGCGAGAACCTCCTATGGCTTTCAATATCATTTCTACGCTGATGACACCCAAATCTATCTCTCTACCCCTCAGCTCCCATCAGTCTCCTAATGTATCATTAACCACTTACCAACCGGGCCACTTTTTTACATTTGGTGGTCACAAGCTAAAAAATTACTTAGAACCCCCAAACATTATATTTTTTTTTTCAAACACCCTAGAGAATAAAATGGCGATTGTTGCAATACTTTTTGTCACACGGTATTTACGCAGCGGTCTTTCAAGCGTGATTTTTTTGGAAAAATTTTTACTTTTTTGAGTTAAAAAATAAGACAACAATAAAGTTAGCCCAATTTTTTTGTATATTGTGAAAGAGGATGTTACGCTGAGTAAATAGATACCATACATGACACGGTTGAAAATTGCGCGCACTCGTGGAATGGCGACATTGGCCGGTATTTAAAAAGGTACATAGGCGACGTTTTAAAATTTTTTAACGGTTACCAGGTTAGAGGTGCAGAGGAGGTCTTTTGCTAGAATTATTGCTCACACTCTGGCGATCGCGGCGATACCTCACATGTGTGGTTTGAACACCGTTTTCATATGTGGGCGCGACTTACGTATGCGTTTTCTTTGCTGCGCGAGCTCGCGGAGAGGGTGGCGCTTTAAATTTTTTTTTTTTATTTTATTTATTTATTTTTAGCACTGTTCCTTTAAAAAAAAAAAATCTGATCACTTTTATTGCTATCACAAGGAGCGGTCGTTACCCCTGGATAGCCGACCGCCAGCTCTAAAAAACGATACCGGGATATAGCCTGCAGGTGTAGGCTATGTCCCGGTAGAGCCGCTCAAACCCGACTGCCGCCTATTTACGGCGCTGGTCGGGAAGTGGTTAAGTTACTGACCGACATATTAGTCTGGATGTCACACTACTTCTTCAAACTCAATCTATCCAAAACCGAGTCCATGATATTTTCTCCCCCAAATGCCTCTTCCCATGATTTCTCTGTTTAAAATCAATGGCTCAACCATCTCTAACCCACAGGTGTCCAACTGGCGGCCCTCCAGCTGTTGCGAAACTACAAGTCCCATGAGGCATTGCAAGGCTGACAGTTACAAGCATGACTCCCACAGGCAGAGGCATGATGGGACTTGTAGTTCCGCAACAGTTGGAGGGCCGCCAGTTTGACACACCTGCTTAACCCAATCGGACCGACTTTCTCCTACTCTGTCCACTTTCAGCCGATCCCTGAAAACTCATCTCTTTAGAGAAGCCTATCTGGCCTCCAGCTAACAACTGTACATTTATTTTCTTCATAAGCCCATCCCCCATAGTTATTATCTTTTGTATCTATTGACCCACCCTCTTAGACTGTAAGCTCTAAAGAGCAGGGCCCTCTGATTTCTACTGTATTAAATTGTATTGTAATTGTACTGTCTGCTCTTGTGTTGTAAAGTGCTGCGTAAATTGTCGGCACTGTATATATCCTGTATAATAATAATAATAATAATAATAATACACAAACCTGTTGGAGAAATCAGTCTATACACACCATGTTGGTTGCTCAACACAGGCCCAATACAATCACAAGCCAAAATTAATTGTATCAAATAGGCTCATTTCAAATCAATGCGCTGCGTTGGTGTGCTCAGGCTGAAAATGGAACATGCTGCATTTAAAGTGGTTGTAAACTATTACATATACCCAGTGAAGTGACTGTCCTCAGGTGACACTTCTCTTCTCTACATCCATTTAAAGTCCAGAATTTATACAGCTTGAGTGTACTTTCAGAAAGCAGGGGGCTAGGAGCTGAAGTTACACTCTGCAGAGCTCAGTAAGTGCTGATTGGAGGGAAGGGACACACCCCCTTCACACAGCACACAGAAACAGAGAACCCTCCCCTGTCACCTTTTTACCTCTTGGTGTCAGGAAAGTTTGCCATAAGTAACTCATGCTGATAGCAGAGGAAGGAAACAGCAGACAGAAATGACACTTAGTGCTCTGGCTTGAGACAAGTACACACTATGGAGGGATATTCTTTGTTCATATTTTATGTCTGAGGTTTACAACCACTTTAAACACAATGCAACGTACTGTTATACGTCAAAGCTTAAAGACATAAAAAAACTGAACATTAAAAAAAAAAAAAAACCCTTTTCCCTTTTTTTAGTTTTTATTATAAAATTATCAAATAAGTAATTTTTCTCCTTCGCTGATGGACACTGATGAGAAGCCACTGATAGGCGGCACTGATGGGCAGCATTGATGGCCCCTGATGGGGCTGCACTGATGATTAGTGCCCTGATTATCTGTGTCCATGTCCACTGTCAGGATTGCCAGTTACTGTCTCTCCTCTCCTCATGCTGTGACAGCGTGTGAGGAAAGTACTGCCGATAACCAGCTACAATGTTTACGCTGTGATCAGCTGTGACTGGCCCTTTACCACAATTTATGATCGGCTGTGTCCGAAGGATACAGCGATCACAGAGTGCGCCAGATGTGCAACCCAGGGGGCGTGCGAGGGGCACGGTTTCGGGAGGACTTCCATGGACACCCTCCCGGAACAAGAGTCATACTGTAGCCATCTTTCGGCTATAGCATGGTAAGGAAGTGGTTAAAGTAGGGGTCTTCAAACTATGGCCCATGGGCCACATTTGGCCCACCACAAGATCTTATACAGCCTGTAGCTAGGGTCAGTGGCATATCCTTAATGTATACAGCTTTAGGAATAAGGTCAGCCCCCACCATGTAGCAGGGGTTCCAGTGGGGACCCTGATGTAAGGGGGTATTCCAGTGAGGACCCTGATGTAAAGGGACATTCCAGTAGGTACCATGATGTAAGGGGGTACACTGATGGGAACCTTGATGTAAGGGGGTACTCTGATGGGAACCTTGATGTAAGGGGGACTCTGATGGGAACCTTGATGTAAAGGGGTACTCTGATGGGAGCCTTTATGTAAGGGGGTACTCTGAGGGGAGCTTTGATGTAAGGGGGACTCTGATGGGAACCTTGATGTAAGGGGGGAATCTGATAGGAGCTGCAAATTAAGGGGGGAATCTGATGGCAGCTGCGATGTAAGAGGAAATATGATGGGAGCCATGATTTAAGGGGGTATTCTGATTGGAACCTTAATGTAAGGCAGGAATTTGATGGGAGCCATGATGTAAGGGGAGAATCTGATGGGAGCTGTGATGTAAGGGGGGAATCTGATAAGAGCAGTGATGTAAGAGGGAATATGATGGGAGCCGTGATGTAAGGGGGTACTCTGATGGGAACCTTGATGTAAGGGGGACTCTGATGGGAACCTTGATGTAAGGCAGGAATTTGATGGGAGCCATGATGTAAGGGGAGAATCTGATGGGAGCTGCGATGTAAGGGGGGATCTGATGAGAGCAGTGATGTAAGAGGGAATATGATGGGAGCCATGATGTAAGGGGTACTCTGATGGGAACCATGATGTAAGGGGGACTCTGATGGGAGCAGCGATGTAAGAGGGAATATGATGGGAGCTGTGATGTAAGGGGGTACTCTGATGGGAACCATGATGTAAGGGGGACTCTGATGGGAACCATGATGTACGGGGGACTCTGATGGGAACCATGATGTACGGGGGACTCTGATGGGAACCTTGATGTAAGGCGGGAATTTGATGGGAGCCGTGATGTAAGGGGGGAATCTGATGGGAGCTGCAAATTAAGGGGGGAATCTGATGGGAGCTGCGATGTTAGGGAGGCTCTGATGAGGATTTTTTTCGGCTTGCAAATATTTGTAAAATATACCAAAACGTTTGGAGACTCCTGCTTTAAGGTGTATATGTGTTTAAATGACCAAAGGGGACCACAAAAAAGATCATTGTTAGAATTTACATACACAATATACAGCAGGGGTTTCTATTATTATCATTATAACATAATACAGTTGTGCTCATAAGTTTACATACCCAGGCAGAATTTATGATTTCTTGGCCATTTTTCAGAGAATATGAATGAGAACACAAAAACTTTTCTTTCACTCACGGTTAGTGTTTGGCTGAAGCCATTTATTATTAATCAACTGTGTTTACTCTTTTTAAATCATAATGACAACAGAAACTACCCAAATGACCCTGATCAAAAGTTTACATACCCTGGTTCTTAATACCGTGCATTGCCCCCTTTAACATCAATGACAGCTTGAAGTCTTTTGTGGTATTTGTGGATGAGGCTCTTTATCTTCTCAGATGGTAAAGCTGCCCATTCCTCTTGGCAAAAAGCCTCCAGTTCCTGGAAATTCTTGGGCTGTCTTGCATGAACTGCATGTTTGAGATCTCCCCAGAGTGGCTCAATGATATTGAGGTCAGGAGACTGAGATGGCCACTCCAGAACCTTCACTTTATTCTGCTGTAGCCAATGAGAGGTCGACTTGGCCTTGTGTTTTGGCTCATTGTCATGCTGGAATATCCAAGTACGT
>BLSH010035668.1:2116862-2134156 GCA_018402905.1 Glandirana rugosa
CTGAGGGTCTGGACCCCCCCGTCTGTCAGTTTCTTGATTTGTTGACAATCAATTTGTCAGCAACCACGGCCTCTCAGACACTGTCCAGAGAAGTGTACTCTTTTCCTTCACCATAAATCTCCCATTTAGGAAGGGCCCACAAGTTCTCAATAGGGTTTAGGTCAGGTGAGGAAGGAGGCCATGTCACTATTCTTTCATCTTTACTGGCTAGCCACGCAGTGGACTACTTCAATGCATGCCATGGAGCATTGTCCTGCATACATATCATGGTTTTAAAAGATGCAGACTTTTTCATGTACCACTGCTTGAAGAAAGTGTCTTCTAAAAACTGGCAGTAGGTCTGGGAGTCCATCTACAATCCGAAAAGGTCCAACTGGCTCATCTTTAATAATACCAGCCCATTAGGGTTGCCACATCATCCCTTTAATCCAGGACACATATGAATTGCACAGGTTGTTCTGAGGCTAATTTAATGCAGATAAGGCACCAAGTGAGTTTAAAGCGGTAGTAAACCCATCAGTTTAAGAGTTTAAAAACCAGTTCCATTTCCGGCACGTGCCGGAAATGTAACACTCCCATTGGTTGTGCTCTAAACCAAACTGTCAAACTATCCAATGGCTGGTGTCATAGCTGATCACATGTGCAGCATCATGGCAGTTGTAGATTAAACAGAGGCCAAGATGGCAGCTTCCTTGGCTGAAAATGATAGGAGGGTTTACTACCACTTTAATTACCACCTTAATCAGCCACAGAACCTGTGTAATTAATGTGTGTCCTGGATTAAAGGGATGATGTGGCAACCCTACAGCCCATACCTCTACCTTGCTGGCACCTGAGTCGAAGTGGAGCTCTGTGCCCGTTACTGATCCAGCCACAGGCCCATCCAGCTGGTCCGTCAAGAGTCACTCTCATCACATCACTCCATAAAACCTTTGAAAAATCTGTCTTCAGATAATTCTTGGGCAAGTCTTGTTGTTTGAACCTATGTGTCTTGTTCAGTGGTTGTCGGGTTTCAGCCTGCCTTACCTTGGCCATGTCTCTGAGCACTGAACACCTTGTACTTCTGGGCACTCCAGGTAGGTTGCAGTTCTGGAATATGACAGCACTGGAGGATAATGGGTTCCTGGTAGCTTCATGTTTGATTCTTCTCAAATCTTTGGCAGCCAATTAGCATCTTTCTTTCTCAACACGTTTCTTGTGACCCTATTGACTATTTGCAACAAAACTTTTAATGGTTCTGTGATCCCGCCCCAATATCTTAGCAATTTCAAGAGTGCTGCATCCCCCTGAGAGATTTTTTTTATAATTGTTTGCTTTTTAGAGTCAGTTAAATCTTTTTTTTTTTGGGGGCTCATTTTGCCAAGGAAAAGAAGATGCCTAATAATTATGCACCTTGATATAGGGCGTTGATCTCCTTAGGCCGCACTCTCCCTCATTACACAAATATACATCACCTGATATGCTTAAGGCTACTTTCACACTGAGGCGTTTTACAGACGCTATTTAGCTAAAAATAGCGCCTGTAAAGCGCCTCAAAAGTCCCCCCCCAATCCACCCCAAAGTGAAAGCCCTGAGTGCTTTCACACTGGGGCGGTGCGCTAGCAGGACGTTACAAAAAGTCCTGCAAGCAGCATCTTTGGGGCGGTGAGGGGAGCGGTAATATACCGCTCCTCTACCGCCCCTGCCATTGAAATGCATGGCAAGCGCTGCCGAAGTGGCTGCACACCGCCTCGGTAGCGCTGAGCGCCGGCACTTTTAAACCCTTTTTAAACCCTTGTGGGGGGTTAAAAGCGCGGCGCTCCCGCCCACATAGCGGTGCCCTATCACTGGTAAAACTCCGCTAAAACTAGCAGGGTTTTACCGCGACCGCGGGTACCGCTCCAGTGTGAAAGTAGCCTTAATCCAATAGACATTCAAGTTTATACAGCTTGGAGTTGCACAATATAAATAAAAATGATTATTTGGTCAAAATACTCACTTGCCTAATAATTGTGCACACAGTGTACAGTTGACGTCCAATGGAGATCTTTTCATCATACGTCTCTGAAGCATGATCTACAGCAGGGATAAGCAATTAGCGGACCTCCAGCTGTTGCAAAACTACAAGTCCCATCATGCCTCTGGGTGTCATGCTTGTGGAGTCTTGCTATTCCTCATGGGACTTGTAGTTCTTCAACAGCTGGAGGTCCGCTAATTGCATATCCCCGATCTACAGTAATGTTATCACTGACAGGAAACCTGCCCTGAGAAATGTCATGCAGCCATCACTTTAGTACATGCAGACATGACATGGCTGTAAAGCAGTGGTTCTCAACTCCAGTCCTCAGGACCCACTAAGGCCTCATACACATGGACGTTTTTTGACGCCGGCGTTTTCTGGCGTTTTTTGCAGCTCTCCATGTTAGTCAATGGCCCCATAAAAACGTCGGCGTTTCTGAGCTGTAGGTGGCGTCGGCGTTAGTGAGCAGAAAGTAGAACCCATGGCCATCGCGTTCTGAGGCTGTAACATTTTGACGTTTTTTGACGCCGACGCCACAATATGCCAAGAAACGCCAACATATGCCACCATATGCCACCTATTATTATACTGGCGTTTTCCGGCGTTTTTTGATGCCGACGTTTTTAGGTTGAAAAATAGCAGAGGGATGATTTTGTTTTAAAAAACGCCTATTGACGCCGACGCTCACTAACGCCGAAAAACGTCAATACATAACGCCGAAAAACGTCGCCTTTTTTTCCTTGACGTCGGGCCCGACGTTTTGTTTATTTTTTTATATACGCCCGTGTGTATGAGGCCTAACAGGCCAGACTTTAAGCATTACCTTGGGGAGATGCAGACTAGAATACGACAATCACTGAGCAGAAAATGATATCACCTGTCATGTATTTCAGCTATCCTGCAAACCTGGCCTGTTAGTGGGTCCCGAGGACAGGAGTTGAGAACCACTGCTGTAAAGAGACTGCATGAGATCAGCAGCACTGATGCGTAAAAGATGAGGGAAAAAAAAGGAAACAAGTATTTTATATTTTTTTTAAAGAGCAATTGTTTATGATGTGCAGCGTGTGTCAGCAAGCTAATAGACATTCCATTAGCATTTACACCTAAGGAGAGTAGATTTTATTGTTGCAATATTCTTCTTTGCTCTCATAGAAATTCTTCATGGAAACAGTCCTGTAAAGTGTAGAAATGAGTGTCATTTTATTTAATGTGCCGGTGTTTACAGATCTTTGTGAGGATCCCTAAAGTGAAGCCCTTCGATTTTTGCTTCAAAGGTTTCCGAGCCGCCCCAGCGCTGATTACCATTTGTTAGTCATACGTAAACATCTGTTTTTTAAATAGTCAAACATTCCACACGCAGCTGGATGCAAATTACCCCATTTTTATAGAGCTGAAGATTACAAACTAAATGTAACTTCCATTTGACTATGGATTTTATTTGTCTAGGAAAGGATGCTCTCAGCTGTCTTCAGATGGTAAGGTGCCGCCTAGCCAACCAAAGATCTCTTGGGCTGAAGCAGGGCCGGCATACCTAATGACAACATTTGGCTGCAGCATGAACTACACCCTGTACCAAATTATTATGCCAATTATATTTTTCTCATTTACCTAAATAATTGATGTAAACAACCGTCAGCATAATTCTCATGTTATCAACTATTAGGCCTCATACACACGGGCGTTTTATAATAAATAAGCAAAACGCCAGGTCCAACGTTTTTTAAAAAATCGGCGGTTTTTGCGGCGTTTTGCATCGGCGTTAGCGAGCGTTAGTGAGCGTCGGCGTCAATAGGCGTTTTTAAAAAAAAAATCAGTCCTCTGCTATTTTTCAACCTAAAAACGCCGGCGTCAAAAAACGCTTGTTAACGCCGGTACGGCGTTAGCGAGCGTTAGCAAGCGTTAGTGAGCGTTTTGCCAATTGGCGTCAAAAAACGCCAAAACACTACAGCTACAGAACACGATGGTCCCGCGTTCTAAAAACAGCTCACTAACGCCGACGCCCTCTACTGCTCACTAACGCCGGCGTTTTTAGAAGGCCATTGAATAACATGGAGAGCTGCAAAAAACGCCTACAAACGCCGGCGTGCAAAACGCCCGTGTGTATGAGGCCTAAAGAGTACAATTCAAATTTTATTGGAACCTCCTAATGATAAAAGTATTTTTTTTCAAAATAAAAAACTTACAATGCATTGTTCCAAATTATAACGCACAGGAAGTTTCAAAACACTTTATAGGTTGTAAAGAACTGAAAATTGTCATTTGTTGTGTTTGCAGAAAATTTACTGAAATCAAAAGCTATTTCAATCAAATTTTGAACAACATTTTAACTTTTTAAACATTTTAACATGGGACCCCTTATTTGATAGCAGCTTCACAAGTCTTGCATCCATTGAACTTGTGAGTTTTTGGAGACTTTCTGCTTGAATTTGTTTGCAAGATGTCAGAATCGCCTCCCAGAGCTGCTGTTTGGATGTAAACTGCCTCCCACCTTCATAGATCTTTTGCTTGAGGAAGCTCCAAAGGTTCTCAATAGGATTGAGGTCAGGGGAGGATGGAGGCCACACCATGACTTTCTCTCCTTTTATCCCCATAGCAGCCATTGATGCAGAGATATTCTTTGCAGCATGAGATGGTGCATTGTCATGCATGAAGATGATTTTATTATGGAAAGCATAGTTTTTCCTTCTGTACCAGGAAGGAAGTGGTCAGTCAGGAACTCCACATACTTTGCAGAGGTCATCTTTACACCTTCAGGGACCCTAAAGGTGCCGACCAGCTCTCTTCCCATGATTCCGGCCCAAAACATGACTCCACCACTGCCTTGCTGACGTCGCAGCCTTGTTGGAACAGGGTGGCCGTCCACCAACCATCCACTACTCCATCCATCTGGACCATCCAGGGTTGCACGGCACTCATCAGTGAACAGGACTGTTTGAAAATTAGTCTTCATGTATTTTTCTGCCCAATTCAGCCGTTTCTGCTTGTGAGCATTGGTTAGTGGTGGCCGAATGGAAGGTTTATGCACAGTTGCAAGACTCTGGAGGACTCTACACCTTGATGTCCGTGGGACACCAGAGGCACCGGCTGCTTCAAATATCTGTTTGCTGCTATGTAATGGTGTTTTAGCAGCTGCTCTCTTGATCCGATGCATGGATCTGGCAGAAATCTTCCTCAATGTGCCTTTATCTGCACAAACCCCTCTGTGCTCTGAATCAACCATAAATCTTTTAATAGTGCGATGATCACGCTTAAGTTTTCATGAAATATTGAATGTTTTCATACCTCGTCCAAGGCATTGAACTATTTCACTCTTTTCGGCAGCAGAGAGATCCTTTTTCTTCCCCATATTGCTTGAAAATGGTAGTTTAGTAGCTTTTCCTTTAATTGGGCTCACCTGGCAATCTAATTATCACAGGGGTTCGAGATTTGTTTTCAGTGATCAAAAGAGCCCTGAGACACAATGCCACCCATGAGTTAAACTGAAAAACAAAATATTTAAATCTTTGTGACACTAAAATAGAATTTGCATAATAATTTGGAACATGGTGTATATAATTACAACATTGAAGAGGAACTTCACTTTATCTAGGCCAGGGTTTCTCAACCAGGATTCCGTGGAACCCTAGGGTTCCTCCAGAGGTTGCTAGGGGTTCCTTGAGCAATGGTCAATTTCTACCTCTCAGATAAATTCCCAATGATACCATTGATCTGTTTAGCTATCTGTAAGGGGGTAATTCTTCCCAATGACCCCAAGTGTAAGGAGCATTCTTCCCATTGACACTAATATATCATGAGCTGTAGATTTTTAATTTTTAGCAGGGGTTCCCGAGACCGGAGAATTATTTCAAGGGTTCCTCGGTGTTGAGAAAGGCTAATCTAGGCATTAGACATGTGCAGAACAAAAAAAAACAAAAAACAAATAAAGCCTTGTTGTTGTTGTTTTTTTAAAATAACTTACCTGCTCTGTGCAATGGTTTTGCACAGCCTGGATCCTCCTATTCTTGGGTCCCACGCCAGGGCTTCTGGCTCCTCCTTCCTGCTGGGTGCCCCCACAGCAAACAGCTTGCCCTGGGGGCACCTAAGCAGGCTCGCTCCTGACCTGCGGCTCTGTGTGTGTGATCATTGTGGATTGACAGCAGCGGGAGCCAATGGCCAATGCCAGAAGCCAAGAAGTGCAAGTCCCTGGAGAGGCAAGGCTCTCGTGGACATTGCTGGATCTAGAGGGGACTCAGGTAAGTATTAGGGAGGGCTAAAGGGGGACTGCTGCACACAGAAGGTTTTTTTACCTTCATGCATAGAATGTGCTTTTACATCCACGTTAACTTTGTGCATCCTAAGCCCCCTTATACTTACCTAAGCCCGATCTCGATCCAGCGATGTGCACGAGAGTCGAGGGTCTCTCGTTTCTCATTGGCTGAGATGCAGTAGCAGGAGCTATTGGCTCCTGCTGCTGTCAACCACAGCCAGTGAAAAGGGAGCAGGGGGCAGGGCTGAGCCATGCTGTCTGTGTCTTATGGACACAGAGAGCTGGGCTTGGCTGTGAGGACACACGAGTGCCCCCAAGCAAGTGGCTTGCTATGGGGTCACCCAGTAGGGAGAGGGTCCCAGAGCACTGGTGTGGGACCTGAGAAGAGGAGAGTCAGAGCTGCTCTGTGTGAAACCATTACACAGAGCAGGTAAGTAGTTTAAAAAAAGCCTTTACAAATACATATAACCAGTTGCCGACTGCCCCATAGCAGATTTACTGCTATAGGGTGGCGGCGCTGTGCAGAATCGCGTATATATATGTGATTCTGCACTTCCGGGTAGGGGGCGCATGTGCGTGCCGCTTCTGCTGTGTTTTGTCACAGCAAAAGTCAATCAGGGGGTGCCGACCAATGGATATCTGCCAGCACCCGGTGATCATTTGGTGACAGAGAGATGGAGAGGCAGAGCTCACAGAGGCACAGCAGGGAATACAATCTATCACTTCCCCTAGTAAAAACACCAAACACAGTACACAAAAACACTAGCTAGGCTCACATTTAACCCTTTGATCGTCCTGTATGTTAACCCCTTCCCTGCCAGTGTCATTAGTACAGTGACAGTGCATATTTTTAGCACAAATCACTGCTTTGTGGTGTGCTCAAATGAATTTAAATTAAATTAAGTTTTGACTGCTGCAAGCAAAAGAGAGTGTACTTCTTTGAGAATTATGGGAAGTTCCTGTGCTGTCTGTGTTCAGTAAAATATATAGAATCAATAAAAATAGTCTACAATATCTACAATATCTACCATATAATCAACAATATCTGCTCTAACAAATTACAAAGCATAACAATAAGGCCTAATGTACACGGGACGCTTTTTCAACCTCTCCTGAATGATTTTTTGACAGCTAGAAACCGACGCTTAAAAAACAGTCATCTAGCCGCATTCTACATGCCGCGATTTGCCTCGTTTGCGTCTTTTTTAAAAAGACAAACACCTCTAAACGAGACGCTGCTAAACGTGAGTTACCGTGTTTAGGCGTGTGTACAACATTTTACAGGCATTTGGCGTTTCAAATGCCTCTGAACATCCGCCCTGAACGCATTTTTTTTGCGAAGGTGAACCTCTTCCCCAGTCTCAAGTCTTTTGCAGACTCTAACAGGTTTTCTTCTAAGATTGCCCTGTATTTGGCTCCATCCATCTCCCCATCAACTCTGACCGGCTTCCCTGTCCCTGCTGAAGAAAAGCATCCCCACAACATGATGCTGCCACCACCATGTTTCACGGTGGGGATGGTGTGTTCAGGGTGATGTGCAGTGTTAGTTTTCGGCCACACATAGTGCTTTGCGTTTAGGTCAAAAAGTTCAATTTTGGTCTCATCTGACCAGAGCACCTTCTTCCACATGTTTGCTGTGTCCCCTGCATGGCTTTTCGCAAATTGCAAACCGGTCTTCTTATGGCTTTCTTCTTGCCACTCTTCCATAAAGGGCAGATTTGTGGAGAGCACGACTAATTATCCCGTGGACAGATTCTCCCACCTGAGCTGTGGATCTCTGCAGCTCCTCCAGAGTTACCATGGGCCTCTTGGCTGCTTCTCTGATGAATGCTCCCCTTGCCTGGCTGGTCAGTTTAGGTGGGCAGCCATGTCTTGGTAGGTTTACAGTTGTGCCATACTCTCTCCATTTTCGGGTGATGGATTGAACAGAGCTCTGTGAGATGTTCAAAGCTTGGGATATTTTTTTATAACCTAACCTTGCTTTAAAGGAGAAGTATGGCCTGAGCTTGTTTGGCCATACTTCTCCTATGGGTCCCAGGAGTGCAATCCGTTTTGCACTCCTGTGACCCATTTTCAGCAGAGAGCGGACAAAGTCTGCTCTTTGCTGATGTCACAGGAGTCGGGACAGGCACCGCATCATCCCGACTTCCAGAGTCTGGATCTGCCAGGTGCCTGGACCGACAGCCTTCTCAGCCTCTCAGCGAGCCGCTGAGAGCCTGAGATGGCCGATCCCCGCCCCTCCACAGCTCAGCGCTCCTGTGAGCGTGGAGGAGCAGAGCGGAGGGCTTGCTGATTGACAGCCAGCAGCTCTCCACTCGGTGATCAGAGAGAACCGATGCAACGGCAGTGATCAGTGCCACGGTTCTCAGTGCAGAGACGCCGGGGGACAGATGCAGCATCCACCAAGTAAGCATAAAATGGCAAAAAAAAACAAAACCATACTTCTCTTTTAAACTTCTCCACAACAGCCCTGACCTGTCTGGTGTGTTCCTTGGCCTTTAACCACTTGCCGACCGCCAACTGCAGGTTGACGGCGACAAAGTGGTTCGATATCGCAAAACGACGTCATACGACGGCGGCTGCGAGATCGAGCACTGTGAGCGCGCGTGCGCCGCCGAAGTCGCGCCCGCGCTCTCACTGTGTCTGGGGGGGCCAGGGAGTGGGTGCGGCAGACTCGATCTCCGCCGGCTACCCGCGATGCCCCCCCCAGAGTCAAAGAACGGAGGTCCATGAATGTAAACACGGATCTTCGTTCTGTGAGGGGGGAAGGGCTGTGATCACAGCCTTCCTCTACATGGAAGCTGTGATCACTTCCCTTCCCCAGCTAGGGCAGCCCACACACAGTTAGAACACGCTCAGGGAACACAGTTAACCCTTAGAGCGCCCCCTGCAGGTTAACCCCTTCCCTGCCAATGGCATTTACACAGTAATCAGTGCATTTTTATAGCACTGATCGCTGTATAAATGCCAATGGTCCAAATAAAGTGTCAAAATGGTCCGACATGTCCGTCCCAATATCGCAGTACCGCTCAAAATCGCAGATCGCCGGCATTACTTGTAAATAAAAAATAAAAACCCCAAAAATGAATTCTCATCATCCGGAAACGCGGCAACTTTTGCGCAAACCAATCAATAAACGCTGATTGCGATTTTTTTAGTCACAAATATGAGGAAGAATATAAAATCGGCCAAAACCGTTGAAAAAAATGTTCTTTTATATTTTTTTTTTTGGATTTGTATTTTAGCAAAAAGTAAGAAAATTGTTTTTTTTTTGTAAAATTGTCGCTCTTCTTTTGTTTATAGCGGCGATCAGAAATGACGCAGCGGTGATCAAATACCACCAAAAGAAAGCTCTATTTGTGGGAAAAAAAGGACGCAAATTTCGTTTTGGTACAACGTTGCACGACCGCGCAATTGTCAGTTAAAGCGACGCAGCGCCGAATCGCAAAAAGGGCTCTGGTCTTAAAGTGTGAAATCCTTCCGGGGCTGAAGTAGTTAAGATGCTGTTTGTTCACTAAGGTTCTCTAACAAACCTATGAGGGCTTCACAGAACAGCTGTATCTATACTGAGATTAAATTACACACAGGTGGACTCTATTTACTCATTAGGTGACATCTGATGGACAATTGGTTCCACTAGATCAGGGGTAGGGAACCTGCGGCTCTCCAGCTGTTGTAGAAATACATTTCCCATGAGGCATTGCAAGGCTGATGGATACAATTACTCCCAGAAGCATGATGGGAAATGTAGTTCTACAACAGCTGGAGAGCCGCAGGTTCCCTACCCCTGCACTAGATTGTAGTTAGGGGTATCAGAGTAAAGGGGCTGAATACAAATGCACCCCACACTTTTCAGATATTTATTTGTAAAAAAAAAAAATTGAAAACAATTTATCATTTTCCTTCCACTTCACAATTATGTGCCACTTTGTGTCGGTCTATCACATAAAATCCCAATAAAATACATTTTACGTTTTTGGTTGTAACATTACAAAATGTGGAAAGTTACAAAGGGTATGAATACTTTTTCAAGACACTGTGTACTGTATAGAGACCATATATATAAATCAATAGCTTGCTCTCAGCTAAATGTCTATCACTGGAAGATGTTGGAGCGGCCAATGAACTCTTCAGTATACACAACTATTCCTGTAATGAGGGGAATAAGATTCCATGAAGAGGCCCATGGACATTTCTCAGCTACAACTCTGGAACTTTTCCATGGCAGAACAGTTATTTAATGAGTTACAAAGTCCCCAGAATCCAGCAGGCGGCTTCTCGTATGTCCAATGACTCATTCGATGTCTGTGTTTAGAGATACTATTGTGTCCTTTAAGTATGAAATGCAATTATTTAGTTGGAGTGTGGAAACGTGCCTCGTCTTGTACAGGATGTCAATTAGGATCAGTAATTGGGCCGCTGAAACCGAAATTGAAGCTTAGAAGACACAGGGACGTTTTCTGAAGAGCTTGCTGCAGGGTTTCCTGTCCGTGTTTGAAGAGTAAAATGTCGAGCTGTCACCTATGATGATGAACAGCGTTTGAGAGCCGCACTGTACATGGATACGGCTATATCTGCTCTCTAAGCACCATGGGTTTGACTTAATGTTATCCACATAAGCTGGATGCTTAACCCTTTCTTTAACCAGAGGTTATTGAAGATGACCTCTGGCCAAATTTAGTAGCGTCGGTATGCTGTATGCACTACTGAAATGAGGTTTGCCAGCATATATGGCTTTTATAATAAATTGTCTGCTCATGTTTTTACAAGAAACTTAGATTGTAACAATGGCGGCCGCCCCCCTAATCTATGCGCTCGGCCCCTAATCTACATGCAGGGCAGCAAGGTCCATAAAGACATGGATGAGTGAGTTTGGGGTAAAGGAACTTGACTGGCCTGCACAGAGTCCTGACCTCAACCCGATAGAACACCTATAGGATGCACTTCTAGAACAAACATTCTCATAGACACTCCTAAACCTTGTGAACAGCCTTCCCAGAAGAGTTGAAGCTGTTATAGCTGCAAAGGGTGGGCCAACTCAATATTGAACCTTACAGACTAAAACTTGGATGCCATTAGAGTTCATGTGCGTATAAAGGCAGGTGTCCCAATACTTTTGGTAGTATAGTGTGTGTGTATATATATATATACAGTATACAAGAGTTAGTGTTTAAATACAAGTGATTTGTATACATCAGGTGATACAATGTAACTATCCATAAACCAAAAAAATAAAGTCCACCAATGGAAAAAAATCCACTGGGAATATTCTGTGTGCAAAAAACTTAATTCAAGCAAAATAAAGATGGTGCTCAGTGCCTTCACCAGTCTCCACTCTCCAGGGTATGTAAACGTTCTTCTATAATTTAGACATTTTTTTTTGCTTTAAATTACCAACAACACAGTTGAGTTTTATCAGTGATACTTTTTAATCTGTATTAGCATTTAATTGTCTAGGACAGGGGTGTCCAACCTTTTGACCTTGCTGGACCACATTGGAAGAAGCGGATTGTCTTGGGCCACACATAAAATACACTAACAATAAGAAAAGCTGATGAGCAGAAAAAGTCGTGCTGATCACAAGTTAATGATCACCGATATAGATAATGTAATAGCAATAATTTTCCTTGAATAATCTTCCTTCTTCCGTTACTTTTCTTTTGCGATGTGGAAACCATGCTAGCATTAAAAAAAAAAAATAGATAAGGGGATATTGGATTTCCACTATATGTGCAGTGTGGAGAGGTAGATGAGAGGTAGTAGGCAGGGGTTTTGGGGGGGGGGGGGGGTGCTCGGCTTGCATGGCATCCCCGGCATCCCTCCATACCTGCAAATGTCTCGCTTATACATGTTGACCGGTGTGGCTTCTATGCTTGCACCCTGTCCCTCCAGACATGCCGTGCTGAACTCACTTGGGCTACATAAGGCCCGTGGGCTGCTGGTTGGAAACCCCTGGTCCAGGACAAGCTTTCAGGGCTCTATACCCCTTCTTCTAGGTCAGCGGTCTCCAAAGTGGAGCCCGTGGGCCGGCTGTGGCCCTTTGCTTGCTTTCATCCAGCCCTTGCGGCACTATTCCTCCCACTGACAACACCGATAAGGCATTATTCCTCTCACTGACACCAATGATGGGACACCATTCCTTCAACTGATAAAATGGTTGGAATTCTATTCCTGCCACTGACACCAATGATGGGGCACTATTCCTGCCACTGACACCAATGATGGGACACTATTCCTCCCACTGATACCAATGATGGGACACTATTCCTCCCGCTGATATACATGTTGGAACACTATTTCTCCCATTGACACCAATGATGGGACACCATTCATGCCACTGACACCAATGATGGGACACTATTCCTCCCACTGATACCAATGATGGGACACTATTCCTCCCGCTGATACCAATGATGGGACACTATTCCTCCTGCTGATACCAATGATGGGACACTATTCCTCCCACTGATACCAATGATGGGACACTATTCCTCCTGCTGATACCAATGATGGGACACTATTCCTCCAACTGATACCAATGATGGGACACTATTCCTCCCACTGACACCAATATTGGGGGACTATTCCTCTTCCTACTGACCACAGGCATTGTTTACTCTCTCTGACCACCAGGGCCGGATTAAGAGCATCGTGGACCTGGTGCTGAGGATTTTGGTGGGCCTTTTTCTGGAAATATATAAAATGAAAATGCAAACGATTTTTTGTTAAAACAAATTAAATATGCTGCCGCAATTTACATATCAATCATGTGTACACTGTACACAGGGCAGGGCTGGGCAGTATTAGTGACTCACTCACACCATTGGGCTGGGCCTATCTTAAAGCGGTAGTAAACCCATCCATTTAACAGGTTAAAAAACAGCTACATTTCCGGCACGTGCCGGAAACATAACACTCCCATTGGTTGTGTGCTAAACCAAACTGTCAAACCATCCAATGGCTGGTGTCATAGCTGATCACATGTGCAGCATCATGGCAGTTGTAGGTTAAACAGAGGCCAAGATGGCAGCTTCCTTGGCTGAAAAGGATAGGAGGGTTTACTACCACTTTAAGGAAGGGGCCTGGAGCTGCAGCTCCAATAGTCCCTATATTAATCCGGCCCTGCTGACCACCAAGACGGGACCTTTTCTACTCCCTCTGACCACAGTCCGGCCCTCCTAAAAATCTGCTAAAGAGTAAACTGGTCACTTTGTTTGGAAAGTTTGGAGACCCACATTCTAGGTCTTTGCTTCTACTTAAGAAGGAGGCGTGGATCCTACAAAGCTCTAAACATAGAAAAAAAGAAATAAAGGATAGAAGCTAAGAAGAGAAAGAATAAGGAATTGCTGCATGATATAATATTACTTTACACAAAAATAGTCTTAGGGATTAGAAGACATTATTTAAATGTAAATTTTGTTCATACAGCTGGTTTGAAATTTTCCCAAGACAATGATACAATTCTTCTCCTTGTAAAGATTGTATCGGTGCTCCATATCTCATGTTCCTTACCATTATCTGTAAATGGACCTGCACCATGACAAGTTTCAAAGCAGCGCTAGGTGAAATGTCAATTCACTGAATATGAATGGAGCTCTGGGAGGAAATATCAATCCCAAAAATGTGTGTTTGATTTTGGTAACTTTCTACTGGATCCCAGGAGAGACGGAGGTGCAGAGGTCATCCCAGGTCTCACAAGGTCTTTTTTCTGTAATAAAGATCTACTTACAATTCAACATTAACAGAGACATCACTGGGAGGAATGATAGCATTTTTGCCTTCATTTCAAACCTTATGTAGAAAAGAGCTCATTCAGTTAGTTAAGGAGCAAAGTTCAGCCGGCGGCACCGCAGAGCGGCCATTCAGGATCTCATGCTGGTTTGATGGACAAACTGAAATTTGATTGCTTGTCGATGGTTAAGGCCCATGGCGCATTTCAGTTACACATTGCATTGCTTATTGAATAAAGTAAAATAAACTCTTGGTTGTGTTATTTTTATATTAGGAGATTAAAGTAGATCTCTCGGTATTATAAAAAGGATAAAACTGTAATAGTAGGCTCTATACATAAAAAGACAAAGCCACTACCACTTAGGACCACACAGGAGACACAGGGGGGTCATTTACTTTATTGCTACCAGACATCTGAGGCTCCAAGTTGAGATACAAACACTTGTGGCACACAATTTATATGGCTGATTGTATTTAAATATCCCTCCAAATTATTGATTTCAGTTGCAAAAAGCCAGATATACGAGTGCCTTGGATTACAAGCTTCTGGAATGAATTATGCTTGTAATCCGCGGTTCCACTGCATTTATTAGAGTTGGTTTACCTAAGGGAAATTCCAAAAACAAGGCCTGCTTGGGATACTTTAAGACTGTGGTTGGGAACCACTGCACTGGAGGATGAGGAGCAGGGTCTGGCAGAAACCATTGTTCTTATCCTTAATGGCTTAAAGCCTATCTCTGGGTTAAGCAAAAAAAAAAAAAAAATCCCCTTTCAGTGGGACTCCCACCACACTGCAAGGGATAAATGCTTGTTAAAGCCTAGGGCAGTGATGGCAAACCTTGGCACCCCAGATGTTTTGGAACTACATTTCCCATGATGCTCATGCACGCTGCAGTGTGGTTGAGCATCATGGGAAATGTAGTTCCAAAACATCTGGGGTGCCAAGGTTCGGTATCACTGGTCTAGGGGAACAGGAAAACGCATGTGTATTGACCTGTTCCCTGACTCCAGCAGCAGGTGGCGCTCAAATCTTCCCCAATATGCTCCATTTTGTGTGCAATCCCTTTGGCATCCCATGACTATTGGCCTTGCACTGTACTGTTTTTGGTTATATTCTGAATTCAGCTTTAATAAAGCTACTTGAAGAAGAAAATCTATTGACGGAAGTCTGGCTATTTGCATTTTGATCGTCTATGCTGGGAGAGGATGGATCCTGTTTGGTTTTGGCATCCACAAGTGGGGGAGGTGAGCCAGAAGATCACCTAGAATGACATCATACACACCCAAATGTAAATGTGCTTTTGTAACAGTGTTCTGTGGTGTCATGCAGGTCAACGAGAAGAACCACTGGAGGACACATGAGATCGACACTCCTGGAAGTGTCAATTTCTGGAGAAGCATTGTACAGGCAACAGAGATACTTTTCAACCACTTCACCCTCGGAAGGATTTCCCACTCTAGGACCAGAGCACTTTTTGCGATTCAGCACTGCGTCGCTTTAACTGACAATTGCACGGTCGTGCGACGCTGTACCCAAACAAGATTTGCGTCCTTTTTTCCCACAAATAGAACTTTCCTTTGGTGGTATTTGATCCCCTCTGCTTCATTTCTGATCACCGCTATAAACAAAAAACAGTGACAATATTTCTTAAACAAAAAACAATATTTCTTACACAAATCTATACAAATCCAAAAAAAATATAACAAAACAAATTTTTTCATCGCTTTTGGCCGATTTATATTCTTCCTCATATTTTTGGTAAAAAAAAGCGATATCAGCTTTTATTGATTGGTTTGCACAAAAGGTGCCGCATTTACAGACCATGGGATTAATTTCTGGTGTTATTACATTCTTTTTTTTTTACTAGTAATGGTGGCGATCTGCAATTTTTTTGGGACTTTGATATTGCAGCGGACATGCAGGACATTTTTGACACTTTTTTGGGACCAATGACATTTATACAGCGATCAGAAAATTAAATGTCCACTGATTACTGTGTAAATGTCATTGGCAGTGAAGGGGTTAATCTGCAGGGGGAGATCTAGGGGTTAACTGTGTTCCCAAGGCGTGTTCTAACTGTGAGTGGGCTGGGCTACCAGCGACATAAGAGATCTTACTGATCCCAGTGACAGGGATCAGTAGATCTCTTACATGCCCACTGACAGAGCGTGGAACTGCTGTGTTTACATCGGCGGTTCCCTGTCCTTTCTCTCTGGCAGGTCATCGCGGCTCGCCGGTGGACATCGGGTCCTCCCGAGCTGCGGGCACACTCCTCCAGAGTGCAGCGGGCATGAGAGGCTTATATACGGTGATTCGCGAGACAGCGCCACACTGCAGCAGTAAATATACTGCATGCGGTCGGGAACCGTTTAAAGAGGATATTAAACCTGTTGAAGGTGTTTAACTCTACAAGTGAGTTACCTAAATGTAGATTATCTTATTATGAAGTGAATTAAAAATCTAAATTTCTTGCTTCTACACATGGCCTGTTATTCTGTATGTACTTAGGGGAAGCCATATTTACTCAATGCACAAGTAATCTATTCATCCACCTGACCCTCTTGTCCTACTGTTGAAGAGCAATAGAATCTCTCTATTCCCTAATAATTTAAAAAATTGCACCTGGTAGCCAGGGACTACGCCATTATTGCTTAGTTCAGCCATTCTCAACCTGGATTCTGTGGAACCCTACGGTCTCTCCAGAGGTTGCTGAGGGTCCCTTGAGCTGTGACAAATTAACCCCCATCTGATGGTACCTGCATAATTCTAGGACCAACACTATTTGGCAGAACCAATGGCATGGCACCAATGTTTTTTTTTTTTAATTGACGGTAAGGGTGGAATTGTGACCACCAATGTAAGAGTGGCATTCTTCCCACTGACTACCTACAGTGCCTTGCGAAAGTATTCGGCCCCCTTTGAACTTTGCGACCTTTTGCCACATTTCAGGCTTCAAACATAAAGATATAAAACTGTATTTTTTTGTGAAGAATCAACAACAAGTGGGACACAATCATGAAGTGGAAAGAAATTTATTGGATATTTCAAACTTTTTTAACAAATAAAAAACTGAAAAATTGGGCGTGCAAAATTATTCAGCCCCCTTAAGTTAATACTTTGTAGCGCCACCTTTTGCTGCGATTACAGCTGTAAGTCACTTGGGGAAGTCTCTATCAGTTTTGCACATCGAGAGACTGAAATTTTTGCCCATTCCTCCTTGCAAAACAGCTCGAGCTCAGTGAGGTTGGATGGAGAGCGTTTGTGAACAGCAGTTTTCAGTTCTTTCCACAGATTCTCGATTGGATTCAGGTCTGGAC
>BLSH010035668.1:2134683-2150446 GCA_018402905.1 Glandirana rugosa
TATAGGGGTCTCCTTGGGAACGTTATCAAAATGTCAAAACTCATTGGAGTTCATGTTGTTTAAATAATCCCCATTCACGGTTTATACCGTGCATGACATGTATGTCACGGAACGCTTTCATAAGCCGGGGGAAACTTGAAACGCTGGAAAACGGTGTAAAGTCCGAAGTTTGTATTTCTATATTTTGACATTAAAAAACACTTCTTAGTTGTTGTTCACCCTGTGTTAGTACTTCACCTTGCTTTAAATAACCTATAAAGTTTGAAAAAAATTTTTATTTTTACTTTTTAACCCGCACGTTTTAATAGGTCAACATTGGATCATTCAGAGATCCTCACTGAACTTCTGGAGAGAGTTTGCTGCACTGAAAGTAAAGGGGCTGAATAATTTTGCACGCCCAATTTTTCATTTTTATTTTTAAAAAAAGTTTGAAATATCCAATAAATTTCGTTCCACTTCATGATTGTGTCCCACTTGTTGTTGATTCTTCACAAAAAATTACAGTTTTATATCTTTATGTTTGAAGCCTGAAATGTGGCAAAAGGTCGCAAAGTTCAAAGGGGGCCGAATACTTTCGCAAGGCACTGTATGTACAGTACGTGCCATATTTGGCACTTACCCCTAATAAATTTGTTGTACTTGAGGTTACTCAAAACTGTAAAACTATTGCAAGGGTTCCTCTGGGGATATAAGTTTGGGAAAGGCTGGCTTAGGCTGTAAGTGGCTTATTGGAGCTCAGGGACAGGTCTTTTTTTACTCCAAAATATCATATTACTTGGTGATGCTGACAGCGGCTTGTAGACTTGGTGTGGTCTTTAATGACAGGTTCACTTTAAGGCTTCATGCACATTAGAGTTTTTTAACCACTTCAGTCCCGGAAGGATTTCCCACTTTAGGACCAGAGCACTTTTTGCGATTCTGCACTGCGTTGCTTTAACTGACAATTGCGCAGTCGTGCGACGTTGTACCCAAACTGAATTTGTGTCCTTTTTTTCCCCACAATTAGAGCTTTCTTTTGGTGGTATTTAATCACCTCATTTCTGATCACCGCTATAAACAATATATATATATACTATAATACATATCCAAAAAAAACAAACATTTTGGCCAATTTATATTCTTCCTTATATTTTTGGTAAAAAAAAAAAATCGCAATCGGTATATATTGATTGTTTTGCACAAAAGTTGCACAAAAGTTGCTGCGTTTACGAATGATGAGAATTCATTCATGGGTTTTGAGTTTTTTTATTTTTTACTAGTAATGGCGGCAATTTTTAGCGGTACTGCGACATTGCGGTGAACATGTCGGACCATTTTGACTTTTTTGGGACCATTGGTATTCATACAGTGATCAATGCTATTAAAATGCACTGATTACTGTGTAAATGTCACTTGCAGGGAAGGGGTTAACCTGCAGGGAGCGCTCTAAGGGTTAACTGTGTTCCCTGTGTGTGTTCTAACTGTATGGGGCCTGTGCTGGCTGGGGGAGGGGAGCGATCGCGGCTCCCATACACAGGGAGTCTACGATCACACTCCTTCCCCATGTCAAAACGGAGATCCATGTTAACATGCACCTCCGTTCTGTCACTGCAGGGGACCAATCGCGGGTAGCCGGCAGACATCGAGTCCCCCCTACCCGCTCCCTGGCTCCCCTGGAACACAGTGAGCTAAAATGGAAAATGGAGGAGATTGGTTCCTCTAAATGCCGCCCCCGCCATCCCTCCTATCCAGGTGTAAAAGGGAGGCACACGGGCCCCCTGGAGCAATCGCAGCCCCTGCAACCCCTGTAGTTACACCCCTGGTTTTAAGCTTTTTTTCCCCTCTTTTTTGTAAAGGAAACACTAATAAAACTCTAAGGCTCCTAAATGCTCCTAAGGCTCCATGCACACTGGCGTAACAAAGGTTGCTTCTACAGGAGTTTTGTGTTCTGCCTGTAGAAGCAGCTCAATGTTATCCTATGTGCCCATACACATTAGGACGATTAGAGGCATATTTTGAGATCAACGTTTAGAGGCAGGAAAAAAACCCTTCTCATTCATGTTCCTGATTGGAGCTTACTGGCAGAAAAAAACGTAAACCTCTTCTAAACGCGTCTAAACTTTGCACAACAAAATGCCCTATATGAACGTTTTTTACTCCTAAGAGAACAAATGTTTTTTTAAGCCCAGTGTGCATGGAGCCTATGGCCTCTTTCACACGGACGTTCCGTTCAGGTCCTTCTGTCCGTTTTTTTTCAGGCGGACCTGAACGGAGCCTCCATGCAGCCCTATGGTGCGGCGGATTTCAGCAGAGACATGTCCACTGTCGCTCTCCGATCCGCTCCAGACCCGTAAAGTCTGTCGGAGGAAACCTATTTTACCATCCGTCTGCGGATTTTCCATAGAGGAGAGTGGCGCCTCTGATGGATCCATCTCTGCAAAGTGAGCGGAGACAGATCCAATGTGGACAAGCTAACCTTTATTAAAATGAATCAGGCATGGATCCCACAAGACTTGTCTGTACCTTGTGCAGAATAAACATTTAGACCGGACTCACACAGCCATTCATATACTTCTTTTTTTGAATAGGCCTCAATACAAAAAAAAAACCATGTTGGCTACCTCCTCCTACTCCTCTACCACCGCCACTTCCACCTACACTACCACGGTCACGGCCTAGTCAACCTCTAGGCTCCTACTCCACATCCACCCCCCTTCTCATTTTTTTAATTTTAGTTTATTTTCCCTATCCCCATTTATTTGTAGGGCACTTGCCCTTGTTTGAAGATGATTTTAGAACAGTTATATGGCTTCTACCGTTAATTAATACTTTTCAGACACAGTTTGAAGATGATCCACATTCACCTCCATTTTTGCTTTTTTTATTTTTTTAAAAATATTTAAAGTTATTTCCCTGTCCCCATTTTTTTGTAGGGCACTTGCCCTTCCCTTACCCCCATTTTACTTCCTTTTGCAGCCCTCTAGGGCTTTCCAGGACTTTGTTACAGCCATTTTTGTGCCTAAAAGTTCGGGTCCCCATTGATTTCAATGGGGTTCGTTGTCCGTGCGATCGTTCGGGTTCCGTCTGGATCCGGACCCGGACTTTGTCCCGAAGTTCGGCCGGACCAGCAGAACCCGAACTTCCAGAGGTTCGCTCAACTCTACTGCTGAGCAAATGGAGTCCGTATACGGAGATGACCGTGTGAAACCGGCCTAATACACTGCTAAAATGCTACTACAAAAAGCTTATACCAGCGTTTTTTTATCCCGCATTTTTTTTAGCTTAGAAAAAAAACGCTAGTGTGCATGGAGCCATCCATCAGCCAGACAAGGGACATTGTATTACAACTTATTAGTGCTCCATACAATATGTGCCACTTGGGAGGTTTCTTGGTTATATTAATTTCCTGCACAGTAGACTTAGTCCTCCTGGGTTTCCTGTTCTACAATGAAACTGATAGTATCTGTGGTGCCCTGTGACTCTGACAGGAAGGAGATCATGGAATATTAGGTATATCTAGGTTGTTAAATCCAGGCGGTCAATGCCTTTAAATAAAAGAACCACAACTGGGAACCAAGAAGTTTTCTAAAAATTGTTGCTATCGCATTTAAGCACTTTTTGCAGACAGAATTGGACAGTACAAAAAACAAACCAACTTGCAAATCATGAAAGATAGTACCTCTTCATTTGTAGGTAGTGGTTGCCACCAGTGGCGGCTGGTGTTCAGTTTTATTGGAGGGGGGGTTGAACCGCGCCCACCCCCCGGCAGACAGGCATCCACCCCCCACCCCCCTGGCGCTCGCTCGCTGGATTGCTGCATCACTCACCCATCGCCCGCCAGGCCCCCCCGCCAGCCCCGCACTTACCCCATCCATGCTGCGGTTTCCCCCCCGCGTCTCCACCCGAGTCCAGTAGCTTCTCCTCCCGGCCAATCAGGACTTAGGACTCGCGGCCAATCGGGTCTTAGGACTCCTGCCTAATGGGGTCTCAGGACCTGCTTCCTGATTGGCCAGGAGGAGAAACAGGAAGACATTAGCGGATATTAATTTGTTAATGTCACACAACTGGGTGGGCTCGGGGGTGGGCTCAGGAGATCTGTCCCTGACCTGGCTCTCCTCCCTCCCCTTCTCCTTCTTCATGACCACAGAGAGGGAAGGGAGTAGTGGTGCAAGGAGAAGGGGAGTGGGCGCTCTCTGGTGGTCAGAGGGTGGCTGTGCAGGTTGTACCCACTTGCTCTGCCAACCGCCAACCCCCGCCGCTCCTAGCAGGCCACGGACCGGCACCGGTCCGTGCCTTTAGGGGTTGGGGCCCCCTGTACAACAGGCTATCCATGCAAGGACATCATGTTGGAGGACTGTCGCTCAGTGAACAATAGTTTGTGCTTGGGGACAACTTTGCAGACCCATACATACTACACACCAGGGACGTGCGGTGAGATGAGTGGCTGGTGAGGCATTGGCTAGAATCAGAGCCAGATACACACAGGTTACATACACCCCGAACGTTAGAGCGAGAGCAATAATTCTAGCACTAGACCTCCTCTGTAACTCTAAACATGTAAATTATTTAAAGCGTTGTCTATGGAGATTCTTAAGTACTGAAGTTTGGTGCCATTCCGCAAGTTGCAAAATTTTAGAGTGTCATGTTAGGTATCTATTTACTCTGCGTAACATCATCTTTCACATTATACAAAAAAATTGGGCTAACTAGTGTTTTTTGTATTCATGAAACAGTTTCTTTCCAAAAAAAATGCGTTTGAAAAATTGCTGCACAAATACCGTGTGACATAAAAAGTTGCAACAACCGCCATTTTATTCCCTATGGTGTCTGCTAAAACAATATATATAATGTTTGGGGGTTCTGAGTAATTTTCTAGCAAAAAAAAAAGATGATTTTTACATGTAGGAGCGTAGTGTCAGGATTGGCAAGTGATTACCGTATTTTTCGCACCATAAGACGCACTTTTTTCCCCCAAAAAGTGGGGGAAAGTCTCCCTGCGTCTTATGGTGCGAATACCTGAAAAAAAACCACCGCCCCCTCGTCGCCGCCGGGAGCCTGCATTACACTGCGGGCTCCCGAACACCATAGAGCGCTGCTCTGATCTCACACAGTGAGAAGACAGAGCAGCCCCAGCGGCCGAATGAAGTACTGCGGCGGCTGGAGCTACTCTGTCTTCTATCTGAATGGGATCTGGCTGCAGAGTGGAGCTCCACTAGGCGCAGTGTGATGACATAATCACAGCGCAGCGGTGCCGGGAGATATGAATCTCCCTCTCAGCTCTGTCAGGCTGCATTTCATGGACTCTGGTATATGGCTGTATTTCATGGACTCTGGTATATGGCTGCACTGGTAAATATTTTAGTACACCATTTGGTTCAGAATATTTTTTTCTTGTTTTCTTCCTCTAAAACCTAGGTGCGTCTTATGGTCAGGTGCGTCTTATGGTGCAAAAAATATGGTAATTACCATAAGTAAGTAATATACAAATAATTATTATATATTGTTTTTAAGGTAATTTACTGTATTTTCAAAAAACTGTACTCAAGCAGGTGGCTTAATGGACAAATTACTGAAGTCTGAAGTTACAGTATAACTTCAAACCAGTTATTTCACAGCAAATAGATAAATAATAAATAATTATGTTAGAACATAAAGCATAATAATATATGATTTAGCTTGTACCTTTTCAACAGCAGAAGATTCTCCCTCTTAACTACGTGAGAAAAACATGGGGTTGTGGGTAAATCTTATACACATAAACCCATGTTTTTCCTTGTAGTTAAGAAAACTAGGCTTGAAGGGAGTATTTGTCTTTTAGACACGCCCCCTTCTATTACACTGCAATGAGGCGTGCCTCCACTGCAGCATTTTAATTGGACAGCTTGGGCCAATGGTACTCTACCATTGGTCGAAGGCTCCAGGCTATTCATTGAGCTCACTGCCTCTGACTAGAAGTTAGAGGCACTGTGAGCTCATCCTCTCTTGTATTTAAACTGGCCGCTCTGTATGTAGCTACTGACAGGCTGTGCAAGGAGCCCTGTATCTCTGGAACCATAGTTGATAGGAGCCCCAATTTTACCAGTGGTGGGGTGGGACTTCAGCTACCTACCCCCCAAATTTGGGGTCTCTGTGACCCCAGATCGCCGAGCTATGACACTCAAAGTCGATCATTTTTTTTTTTTTGAGGCTCTGCCTCCCCTGACTGCATGTCCCTGCTACACACATGCTACCTATGTCAGATATATCTAAAAGTGGGGATAGTGCCGTTTTCTGCTATTCCAGTTGGGGCTCTGGTGCCCCCAGGATATCCTGGTCCATTAACCCCCTTGTCCTGGTTTGTTTGGTGCCTGGTTACATGAAGTGAGACCCCTTCTTGTCATAATCTATCTTTTAACCCATTGCTATTGTATCCTTCAAGCCCTTGAAGAAGCTGACAAAGGCGTATGTGTCGGGATGAGATACTCCCTCCTTGTGTGATATAATATCTATACATGAAGCTATAACCAGTCCTATTACATTGTTTACGTACATAAGGAGGGGTCTCTGTCTTTGGGGTGCCTTGGGTTTTGATATGTCTATAATATGTTTTTTCTTTTTCATTGACCCCTGCATTACCCCCCTTGCTGCCACTGCACCAAGGCACATGTCTGTACTCACCGCCACTGCACCAACACACAACCCCATTTTCTGACGCTACACCAACGTGCACTACTTCCACCTTCATCCCATTCAACAAGCTGCCACACTTTTGCTATATAAAAGGCAATGGACAAAAATATTTGCTTGGACTCTAAATAGAACTCCAGAAAGACATCTCAATACACAGATCAAATACTTATATCTAAACTATTCTAAAAACTTCAGCTGAACCAGAACTTTTCAGAAGGCCATCTCTAGCTGAAATAAAGCAGACCCCATACTTTCCTCAATAACACATTTAACCACTTGCCGATACCTACCGCATATTTACTGTGGCAGGTTGGCTCTGTTGTGTAAAATCACATACCTGTATGTCATTTTGTGCAACAGCCACTAGGGGGTGCACGCGCTGCCAGAGACACAATCGCACGCTGATTGGGCACAGGGGGTGGCAATCAGGCGGTCCTGCGGACGCGATGTCCACCAGCAACCCACGAACATTCCCCAGAAAACAAGGCAGATTGCCGTTCTGACAGAAGAGAAGCTGGACATCTTGTGTTCCTGCTAAGCAGGAACACCGATCTCTGTCTTCATCCAGTCAAATCACAACACATTTAACCCTTTTGATCGCCCCTGATGTTAACCCCTTCCCTGCCAGTGTCATTAGTACAGTGACAGTGTATATTTTTAGAACTGATCACTGTAATAATGTCACTGGTTCCCAAAAAAGTGTCAAAAGTGTCACTTAGTATCCAATTTGTCCGCTGCAAAGTCTCAGTCCCGCTATAAATCGCTGATTGCCGCCATCACTAGTAAAAAATAAAAGGAAAAATGCCATAAAAATATCCCATAGTTTGTAGACGGTATATATTTTGCGCAAACCAATCAATATACGCTTATTGGGATTTTTATTGTTTTTACCAAAAACATGTAGCAGAATACATATCGGATTAAATTGATGAATAAATTTGATTTTTTTTCAATTTTTTATTGGATATGTTTTATAGCAGAAAGTAAAAAATATATATATATTTTTTTTAAATTGTCGCTCTTTTTTTGTTTATAGCGCAAAAAATAAAAAACGTAGAGGTGATCAAATACTACCAAAAGAAAGCTCTATCTGTGGGAGAAAAAGGGCATCAATTTTATTTGGGTACAGTGTTGCACGACCGCGAAATTGTCAGTTAAAGTAACGCAGTGCCGTATTGCAAAAAATGGCCTGGCCAGGAAGGGGGTAAAACCTTCTGGAGCTGAAGTGGTTAAACTATATATATATATATAATAGAATATACTTATGACACCAGGAGTGGAGGTTCAGAAAAGCCGCCATTGCAACCTTTCCTGATCATACTGCTTGCCACCTTTCTATTGAACTTCATAAATTTCCTATGGGGCTCCTCTGAGAACAAATTCCCACCTACTAAGCAGCCTCCAAGGATTACTATGGCTGCATGGAATTTCTTTATAAGGGAATTGTACAGTTCACAGCCTGAAAGGTTAGGAGCCCGGATCTTATTTGTTTGCCTGTCTCCTCCAAACACTCTACTGGTCTCCAATGAAATGTTTATCATTCTTATGTTTTAAGTTGCTTTTCCAGCAGTTTCTTATGCTCCAGTGAAGAGCCTTCTTTTTGCTAATTGCTAACTCATGCTCAGTTGTGGAAAAGTTAACGGCATCAATTCACTAAACTCTATGAGCTATTTTATTGTGGCTTTTATTTTATCAAACTACAGTGGAACCTTGGATTACGAGCATAATTCTTCCAGAAACATGCTTGTAATCCAAAGCAATCGTATATAAAAGCAAGTTTCCACAAAGGAAACTCAGATGATTCGTTCGATAACCACTGCTGGTCTATGCAGTACTGTATGTGGCCAGAGGTGTGGGGGCGCTGGTGTATGCCGTACTGTATGTGACCAGAGGTGTGGGGGCGCTGGTGTATGCAGTACTGTATGTGGCCAGAGGTGTGGGGGCGCTGGTGTATGCAGTACTCTATGTGGCCAGAGGTGTGGGGGCGCTGGTGTATGCAGTACTGTATGTGGCCAGAGGTGTGGGGGCGCTGGTGTATGCAGTACTGTATGTGGCTAGAGGTGCGGGGTGCTGGTGTATGCAGTACTGTATGTGGCTAGAGGTGCGGGGCGCCGGTGTATGCAGTACTGTATGTGGCCAGAGGTGTGGGGGCGCTAGTGAGGCTCATAGACACTCGGGAACTGTTGACACTTTCGGATGCTCTGAGTGTCTCTGAGCATCTCCGAACCTCACCAGCGCCCCTGCACCTCTGGCCACATATGGTATTGGATACACAGAGGCTTGAATCCTGCTTGTCTTGCGAGACAGCGCTCGCAAACCGAGTCAGGATCTTTTAAAAAAAACAGCTTGAATTGCGAAATGCTCATAAACCGCGTTAGTCACAATCCGAGGTTCCACTTCAAATAGAATACGTTTGAATTCAAATCGAACGGAAAGGAATAGAAAAGAAAGGAATAGAATAGAAAGAATAGAATATAAAAACAAACAATATAATAGAATAGAATAAAATAGAAAGAATATTACCATTTTCTGAAATTCAAGTTTTGAACAGAATAGAATAGATTTGAATAGAACAGAAAAGAATAGAATAGCAAATAATAGAATGGAAAACAAAGAATAGAATAGATTTGAATAGAAAAAAAAAAAAACAGAATAGAATAGAAAAAATATAACAATATAACCATCTTCCTAAATTCGCATTTCAAATAGAATACATTTGAATTAGAAAATAATAGAAAATAAAAGAATAGAAAAGAATTGCATAGAATAGATAAAACAATTGAAGAGTATAGAGAGAATCTTCCAAAATTCGAAAATAATAAATAAGATTTGACTCAGGTGAAATTTGCCACAGGCTTTTTAATGGCACCTCAAATGCGGGACGGTTTTGCCACAAATGTCGTGCGATTTATAGCAGCAAACCGCATTGCAGAAAGCTTATTGCCCAAAAAGGAACAGGAGCATTAAAAAGGCATGGCACCCAAAGGTGTGTGTTGCATTTTGCTAGAATTGCAGAGCGATTCTGCCCGTGTTCCCAAATCACCAGATGTCAACAGGGGGTCTAAGACCCCTTTCACACAGAAGCAGTTTTCAGGCATTTTAGTGCTAGAAAAAGCGCCTGTAAAGCGCCTGAAAGCTGCCTCCCATTCTGTGCAATGAGTGCTTTCACACTGGGGCGGTACTCTTGCCGGATGTTAGAAAAAGTCCTGCAAGCAGCATCTTTGGGGCGGGTTGGGAGCACTGCACACACCGCTCCCAAACCACCCCTGCCCATTGCAATGAATAGACAGTGCTTCTGAAGCGCCTGAAAGGTGCTTTGGAAGCGCCGCAACACGGGAGTTTTTAACCACTTTTTTTGGGTTAAAGTACCCCGCTAGTGGCCAAAAGTGGTTTAGCGGCGCCTTACCGCAAATGCCGCCGCGGCCCCAGTGTGAAGGGATCTAATTGTTACTGAACTCCTGACTGTCCTGCCAGCAGAGCTGTGCTATTTGGCAGAGCAGTGTAAATCTCAGGACTGGACAGACAGAAATGCAAATCCTTTGGCAGGTAAAACAGCTTCCATATGCGCATTCTATCAGGCTGTTGAGCTGTTTGCCCAGAGTTCATCTTTACATTTGTTCATAACAGTACATTGGATGTAACTTACAACGCAGATTTTAAAGTGCTCTGGTTACACTTATTGGCCGAGGATTCTCACAACTCCGATGAGACCGAAATCCTCTTACGCTTTGTTTTACATGGATGACATCCAGATGTTCCCCAAACTGCTCTCTGCATGTATTTAAATAAAATCTATACAGGTGTAGGCATTCTGTTTGCTGTCCCCATTCCCACAGCTATCCAATGTATTAAAAAAACATCGTCTATATAACTTCCGCAATGTGCCGTGAGCTGATCAGGTGGGGAGGGAGGTGTATTCTGCTCTCCAGACTCAACTTAAACAAAGAATAGACAAACAGCCACAGCTAGTACATGTTCAGTACGGTTTAGCCCATTGGATTAAGGATGCGATTAGGTCAACGTTTAATCAAAAACTCCAGAATATTGCCATCATGTTGCCAAAACTGAAGTTGAAGGTCATTGTTCTTAATTTTCCCGGAGAGATATAAATAATGGCTACTAATGTATGTTTTTATATTTATACATTGAACATTTATTCTTTTTATGAGTAATAATCGGAATTGTTTTTTTGTAAAGCCCAACCAAAAATTCAGTTGAATGCTCCATTTACATCGAAGCATTTGGTAAATGCGTACAAAATCCCGCCTTTACAAAATGCGCTAAGGGCCGTTCACACCTGAATTCTGTGCAGGAAAGCCGCGTTCTGTGCAGTGGTGTATTTTGGTTTTGTGCTGCTCAAGGCAAGAATAAAAACCGTCCTCCCAGGTCTAAAGTTGTATCACCCCAGCCGCTTTAAAATTGCGCACATCCATGCAACAGTGACAAACAACATAATTTTACTATCCATGGGTGACGCTTTAAATACCTTTAAAGGTTACCACTTTATATTTACAGAGGAGGTCTGGTGCTAAAAATACTGCCCATGATCTGACATTTGCGGCAATACCTCACATTTTTTTTTTTAATTATTAATTTATTCTATTTTTTGTACACTGTTGCATTTTTTTAATAACTTTTATTGCTGTCACAAGGAATGTAAGCAAAGGCATGTGACAGGTACTCTTTATGGAGCGATCTGGGGTCTATATGACCCCAAATATCTCCTCCCGGGGACATGCACTCATGGTGGAGGGGACATGCACTCAGGGGAGGGCTGGGCCAGGGTG
This sequence comes from Glandirana rugosa, assembly GCA_018402905.1. Lineage (NCBI taxonomy): Eukaryota > Metazoa > Chordata > Amphibia > Anura > Ranidae > Glandirana > Glandirana rugosa. The sequence goes on from BLSH010035668.1 coordinate 2,146,119, forward strand.
CAGGGTGGCAATTGCCCCCCAGGCCACCCCAACTTACATTCGAAATGGCTGGCGGCCATTGCCCGCTGACAATATTTTCTTTTTGTGGAGGAAGTAGGGGCCAGGGGCACAGCCGCCAACTGACTGCAAGCAGAGGGGGTTGCCCAGGGCTGGCCCTACCATGGATGATGTCTATTATAGGAGGCGGTCCAGAAGGCGGGACTTCGTATGACAGCGTCCACGCCAGGTAAGCAGTAGATCCCCACTCTTTGTAATCCGGCGGCTCTCCTCTTTCTGCATTGCAGGCTGCATTGGATGGGTACTGGTGAGGCTGCATTGATGGGCACTGATGAGGCTGCAGGGCACTGATGAAGCTGCATTGATGGGCACTGATGAGGCTGCACCTCCTTTGTTGCTATTAACATTAAATTATGTTACCACATTGTATCATATTTGTCTTTCTTCATAACATCAATATCTATTATAAAACCAGGTGGGCATGGATGGTGAGCTGATTCGGTGGTTCAATGGGCCACTTTACTTCACTTGCCCCCCAGGCCTAAGGCTGCCAGCCCTCCCCTGCATGCACTCAACACTCCCAGAAGTGTCAAACGCAGAAGAGGCAACCTAACAGGGTTGCCTTATCCAGAACAGCCACAAACGACCCTCAAATTTCTACTTAATAGATGGAAAACGTATTAAAATTCTTTCACAACAAAGAGGCTTTTTGCGGGCAGCAGAAGGTAGGACCGGCCTTCACCCATTTTTATCAATTATATATTTATTTAATACCTTGGAAAATAATTTTCCCATTGCATATACTTTATCATACTCATAATAATAATAAAGTAGCATGTGTTTTATATTATTTAACCACTTCCCAACCACGTCGCGCACATTTACTGCTGCAATGTAGCAGCATATCGCGAATTGCCGCGGGTCGTGCGGACCCGATGTCCCCGCCTGCGACCCGCGAACGCCTACTACACGGGAAGAATGGGGAACCGGCGATGTAAAGACGGCTGTTCCCCATTCTGTCAGGTGGCATGTAAGAGATCTACTGATCCCTGTCATCAGGATCAGTTAGATCTGTCATGCCCCTGGCAGCCCAGCCCCCTCACAGTTAGAACACGCCTAGGGGACACAGTTAACCCCTAGAGTGCCCCTTGCAGGTTAACCCTTTCACTGTCAGTGACATTTATACAGTAATCATTGTTTTTTTTTTAGATCTGATCGCTGTATAAATTTAATTTGTCCCAAAAAAAGTGTCAAAATTGTCCGACCTGTCTGCCGCAATATCGCAGTCCCGATAAAAAAAAAAAAATTGCAGCTCGCCGCCATTACTAGTAAAAAAAAAATAGTAAAAATGCCATAAATTAATTCTCATGGTTTGTAAACGCTGCAACTTTTGCGCAAACCAATCAATAAAAGCTGATTGCGATTTTTTTTTTTACCACAAATATGTAGAATATATATCGGCTAAAACTGATGAATACATTTGTTTTTTTATTTTTTTTTTTTTGATATGTATTATAGCAAAAAGTAAAAAATATTGTTTTTCTTTTTCAAAATTGTCGGTCTTCTTTTGTTTATAGCGCAAAAAATAAAAACCGCAGAGGTGATCAAATACCACCAAAAGAAAGCTCTATTTGTGGGAAAAAAAGTTTGGGTACAACGTCGCACAACCACGCAATTGTCAATTAAAGCGACGCAGCGCCAAATCACAAAAAGTGCTCTGGAATTCTTCCGGGGCTGAAGTTCTTAATAAGAAAATGTTTATTTTTTAAAATTGACATCATCAAAGTCGGATGTTACAGAGATGCGACCACATCAATAACTGACCCAGCAATGCTTGCAGTGTAATATCTCCATAATCATACAGACTCCTATATACCCTCTAGGGATAATTTGGGTGGAAGTTGATTAGCTTGCTGGTATATTATTGGATTTTTCCCAGAGGAAACCCACACAAACACAAGGAGAACAGATGGTGTTTGGTCATTTTATAAAAAAACTCAAGAATTGGCAATGTGAGAATTTGGGGGCAAAAGAAATGTCCCGATGCTATATGCGTTCCTAGAAAGAGCAAAAGTAGCTCTCATAGCAAACATTTTTATTTTTTTGATGGCAACACCAACTATCACCAACAGGTGGCACTGCAGGGCTTTGTTTAACCACTTTGCCTCTCACACCCGTTCACCCCCTATGGACCAGAGCAATTTTTACATTTCTGCTATGGACCTGTTTATTTGCCAGTGCCTTTGTCATTACTAAAGGTAACAAGGTAATACATACAGTATATTGCATGGCAAGGCTTTCTATTCATGATATTGTCTTGCGACATGGATTTTTCAATCCTTAGAAAATAAAACACAACAAAACTAAACAAAATGCACTTAATTTTGAGTAGTGTTCATTTAAGAATAAATAGCGTTACTGCTCATAAAATGTGCATTTTATTCTGCAATTTGTCCTCTTTAACCACTTGCTGACCAGCCGCCGTCGTTGTACGGCGATAAGTCGGCTCTCCTGCGCGTACTGCCGTAGGTGTACATTGGTCCGTGCATGGGAGATAGCATGCGCGCCGCAGGAGCATGCCCGCGGGTCCGGTAGGCTCAATGTCCGCCGACGACCCGCAGTCGCTGTGTACAGAGGCAGAATGGGGATCTGTAAATGATCTGATATGTAAACAAGGCGGATCCCCATTCTGCCAGGTGGCATGTCCAAGATCTTCTGTCCCCAGTGATCGGGAACAGCGATCTCTGTCATGTTCCTGGCAGCTCACCCCCCCCTACAGTTAGAACACACCCTGGGAACACACTTAACCCCTTGATTGCCCCCTAGTGTTAACCCCTTCCCTGCCAGTGTCATTTATACATTGATCAGTGCATTTTAAAGTGTCATTTGGGATCAGATTTGTCCCCCGCAATGTCGCAGCCCCGCTAACAATCGCAGATTGCTGCCATTACCAGTAAAAACTATTTTAAAAAAAATACGTGATTGGATGATAAAATCAGCAGAGCTTCCCCTCATTTCCTATCTTTCCCTCAGATCTACAGTGACTGCACTTCTATGTGCACTAGCAGTGCACTTGTAGTGCAAAGTGGATTTGCCTTCAGTAAATCAACCCCTTAGTGTCAGATGCCGCAATTTCGCAGTCCCACTAAAAATCGCTGTTCGCCACCATTACCAATAAGAACAATAAAAAAATATCCCATAGTTTGTAGATGCAATAACTTTTGCGCAAACCAATCAATATACCCTTATTGCATTTTTTTTTCCCCCAAAAAATATGTAGAAGAATACATTTTGGCTTAAACTGATGAATACATTTGTTTTTTTTTATATTTTTATTTGGATATAGTTTTTTTCAAAATTGTCGCTCTTTGTTTGTATTAAGCTCAAAAAAAAAAACGCAGAGGTAATCAAATACCACCAAAAGAAAGCTCTATTTGTGGGAAAAAAAGGACATCAATTTTATTTGGTTACAATGTCGTACGACCGCGTAATTGACCACGCACCATAAAGATGGCCACCGGTGACGTCACACGTGACCCCTCCCCCCATACGTTTTACGTCCATGGGCGGGATTTCTTCAGCGGGATCCCTGGCCAATGGGAGAAATTCCCACCACCACTCTCCACCCTTACATTGGTGGTCAGTGGGAAGTATGCCCCCCGTTACAGTGGTGGTCAGAATGCCACCACTACAGACAGCTAAAAGGATCATTGGTGTTATGCAGCTGGCTCTGCCAAGTGGCATTGCCCCCCAGAACTATGCAGGCACGGTGGTATATGGTAGATCAATCATCAGATGGTCATCATCAATCATCAGATGGTAGATCAATCACCCACAGTTCAAGGAACCCTTAGCAACCTCTGGAGGAGCCTTCATCAATCATCAGATGGTCATCATCAATCATCAGATGGTAGATCAATCAACCACAGTTCAAGGAACCGTTAGCAACCTCTGGAGGAGCCTTATGGTTCCACAGAACCCTGGTTGGGAATGGCTGGTGAAGAATAAACGGCTGCACACCGACGTGACTGGAGTCCCTTTATTGTGCAAATCATGGAACAGACCAGTGGTGTATTTAGGTTTTGTGCTGCCCTAGGCCTGACTAAACTCATGCACCCCCCTAATTTAAATATGAGCCACCCTTTCCTGTCAAGGCCACACCCCTTCCTGTTTAAGACCCGCCCTGACATTTCCTAGTGGGGACACTAGTTCTGAGGACCTTGGGGGGATTGGAATGGATTTCCTTAAGATGTTTCCTCACACTTCCTGTTTGGCTATGGGGCAGCACAACATCTCATTGGTTGGGGCCCGCCACCTGGGCCCCTTGGGAC
>BLSH010035668.1:2170105-2194573 GCA_018402905.1 Glandirana rugosa
CAGGCGTCAGAGACTGGTAGAGGACATGGTCCAGACGTCAGAGACTGGCAGAGGACATGGTACAGGCGTCAGAGACTGGCAGAGGACATGCTACAGACGTCAGAGACTGGCAGAGGACATGATGCAGACGTCAGAGACTGGAAGAGGACATCATACAGACGTCAGAGACTGGTAGAGGACATGATACAGACGTCAGAGACTGGCGGAGGACATGATAAAGACGTCAGAGACTGGTAGAGGACATGGTACAGACGTCAGAGACTGGCATAGGACATGATACATGCGTCAGAGACTGGCAGAGGACATGATACAGACTGGTACTATTAGGGGGGCATCATTTTAAGGTCACGCATGCTCTGCCCCTTTTTGACAATGTCATTATCATGGTCAGACATAGTACAGGAGACGGTCAGAGACTGCGTACATAGTACAGGATACGGTCAGAGACTGCAGACATGGTACAGGAGATGGTCAGAGACTGCAGAAATAGTACAGGAGGCGGTCAGAGACTGCAGACATAGTACAGGAGATGGTCAGAGACTGCAGACATACTACAGGAGAAGGTCAGAGACTGCAGACGTAGTACAGGAGACGGTCAGAGACTGCAGACATCGTACAGGAGACGGTCAGAGACTGCGGACATGGTACAGGAGACGGTCAGAGACTGCAGACCTGGTACAGGAGATGGTCAGAGACTGCGGACATAGTACAGGAGATGGTCAGAGACTGCAGACATGGTAAAGGAGATGGTCAGAGACTGCGGACATAGTACAGGGGACGGTCAGAGACTACAGACATGGTACAGGAGATGGTCAGAGACTGCAGACATAGTACAGGAATTGGTCAGAGACTGTGGACATGGTACAGGAGATGGTCAGAGACTGTGGACCTAGCACAAGAGACTGTCAGAAACGGAATACATGGCTAAAGAGGATAAGGACCTAGTGGGGAACCACCAATCCGATTCCTGATTCCAGGGGGGGGGGGCAATTGCCCCCCCTTGCCCCTACCTGCGGACGCCCATGGTTTTATCTGAGGTTGCTAACCAGGCGAGTGTTGTGGATAAGGCTCCTAAAAGGAGAAGGCCTCTTCTTGTTGGTGATTCAGTTGTAAGAGGTGTTGCTTTAGGAAATCATGTGGAAGTGTCAAAGGAAGCTAGGTTAGAATCAATAACCAGCGCCAACCCTGTATGTAACACACAAATGAACTCACAACATCTCTCTATATGGACAAGATTGTCAGGGAATGCCCGTATACAAATAAGTGCCTGAAGAAATAAAGTCCTATATAAGTGACAAAGTGCCTAAAGTGCTTTTCAGTGCTCCAAAAATCTTTGTGCAAAATGGTGCCAGGTGCCAGGAACCCTATTGTATCCCCACTCACCAGAAAATATGGACCTCCTGCTTTGCAGTCAGAAGGTCAGGTAAGCTGAGTGCTGGTGAAGGTGGTTCTTGGCCATGTAAACTGGAGAGGATGGACGGACTTGTATCCCACAGGGTAAATGCTTGAACCCTTAATACTCGGTGGCTCAAAAAGACAAAGGAATAATCATAGTGCAAACTGTATGTTGGCTGTTTTATTGCACACAGTGAAAACTACGTACAAGATGTCATTAGAGATACCGCATTCACGCCATGTCCGGGATGACGCTCTAGTCCCGGAGCGAAACGCGTTGACGTAATTTCCGGTCCGTCACAGCCGATCACGTCACGTCCGCTGGCGGTGGGAGCGAGTTTGTGGAACGCACACCAGTCACCTTCACCATACTAGTCTCCACCGCGGTATCTCTAATGACATTTTGTAAGTCGTTTTCACTGTGTGCAATAAAACAGCCAATATACAGTTTGCGCTATGATTATTCCTTTGTCTTTTTGAGCCACCGAGTTTTAAGGGACAATCTTGTCCATATAGAGAGATGTTGTGAGTTCATTTGTGTGTTACATACAGGGTTGGCGCTGGTTATTGATTCTATATTAGTCCAGCGGGTTTCACCTGAGCACAGCAGCTTTCTGGTCAAATTATTAGTTTCATGGTTTTATTTATTGTTCATCATTTGACACTTTTATTAATAGGAGTAACATACATCCACGGCGCAAGTTTTTAGTTTTCAGCAAAGGAAGCTAGGTGTTTGCCTGGTGCTACTGTTAGTAGACATAAAAGGCTTGTAAAAATTGTCAAAAAAGCTAGCGAAGAGTGCAATGTTGATGTTGTTGTGCTCCTTGGAACAAATGATTTGTCCCAGAATGATGTGCGTTCTGTACAGAAGGAGTTTAACCACTTACCAACCGATTTGCGATTCGGCGCTGCGTCGCTTTAACTGACAATTGCGCGGTCGTGCAACGTTGCACCCAAACAAAATTTGCGTCCTTTTTTTTCCACAAATAGAGCTTTCTTTTGGTGGTATTTGATCGCCTCTGCGTCATTTCTGATTGCCGCTATAAACAAAAGAAGAGCGACCATTTTGCAAAAAAAAAAACAAATTTGTTACTTTTTGCTAAAATTCAAATCCAAAAAAAAATCTAAAAAAAAATGTTTTTTCACCGTTTTTTGGCCGATTTATATAATTCCTCATATTTGTGATAAAAAAAAATCGCAATCAGCATTTACTGATTGGTTTGCACAAGAATGGCCGCGTTTACAGATGGTGAGAATTCATTTCTGGAGTTTTTTTATTTTTTTATTTTTTACTAGTAATGGCGGCGATCTGTGATTTTTAGTGGTACTGCGATATTGCAGCGGACATGTCAGACATTTTTGACACGTTTTTGGGACCAATGACATTTATTCAGCGATCAGAAATTTAAATGTCCACTGATTACTGTATAAATGTCATTGGCAGTGAAGGGGTTAACCTGGGGGGAGATCTAGGGGTTAAGTGTGTTCCCTGGGTGTGTTCTAACTGTGGGGGCGGTTGGGCTACCATGGGCATGAGAGATCTAACACACACCCAGGGAACACACACACCCAGGAGATACAACCAAGCGCGTACCTTCAGTGGGGAGCGCTTTCTGGTGAGTGCTCCCATGATTGCAGTGCAGGAGGTGGAACACCAAGCACATTACTAATCACAGTGGAGAATCTGTTTTCTGGCACCTGACAGTCCGAAGTTATTTCTGACATCTCCTCTAACACTAAACCACAGCACCTTAATCACATTACCAGGAGATTGTCACCTTCATTTAAAAGACTGTTTTTTGGTTCCTTTTTTCTTTTTTCCTTTTTTCTTCTTTGGCACATCTTTATGATCTTGGACAGCATTTTTTGCACAATTGGTTGCTTTTTAGGCACTTTATGTAATAATTATATATTTATATATTTTTACTATACTAATTTTGCACAATACTATTTTTATGTATGCATTTTTTAACATATGATTTTATCTATGTGATCTATGTGATTTATTTATAAGTATACTTCATTATACCCACCATTTTACATTTATATATTTGAAAGTTATACATATCTATATTGTTGGGAATGTATGCACTTTAAATCACCTTATTATATTTTGCAAGTATAACAACCCAAACTACCTCCACGCATCCATCTACTATCATAAGATCGTAAGAGTAAAGGATTTATGTTCAACCCCACGGACCTCTGATACAAATAGTTTTATTATTACTTATTAATATTTATTGTATACCAGCGTGCTGGAAATTCTATATCCAGGGCATTTATTGCCTTTTGTATTTTCAACTGAGCAGCGCCAGTTTCACCTCTAATCTATCGATATGAGAGATCTAACTGATCCCAGTGACAGGGATCAGAAGATCACCCATGCCCCTACTAACAGAGCGGGGAACTGCCGTGTTTACATCGGCGGTTCCCCGTTCTTTGCCTATGGCCGCTCATCGCGGCTCGCCGGCGGACATCGGGTCCGCCCGAGCCGCGAGCACACTCCTCAGGAGTGCGGCGCGCGTGCCCTAGCGGCCGTTCGCAGATCGCTGTCTTTTTACGGCGATTCGCGCACAGCAACCCGACTGCCGCTGTGAAAACACGGCAGGCAGTCGGGAAGTGGTTAAGAATTTGGACCAGTATCTTCAACAGTTAGGGTGTACGCATTTCTGGTTCATGCTGTACGAGTGACGTCACTTCTGGTGCCCGTGGAACGCACAGCGGTCATCGTATAGGACGTTCGGCGATGTTTGATATACTGACAGACCGCTCTCTGTATCTGGATGTCCTGTACGTTTTACACTGCTTTGCACAAATAAAAACCTTTTATACAATATTACACTGTTTGCCCATTTTAACTTTGAGGAAACTGGCTACAAGCGATCCTGTTAAGAACCCCACTCTTAAAGGCGACAACACTCTGCTATACAGCCATTAACAACAGAAAAAGCCTGTTGGTCCCCAGACTGAAAAGCTGGTGGTCACTGATTTCTGGTGAGTAGGAAAGGAGAGGGGCAGAGTGGCACAGAGCACGCGTGGAGAGGTTTTCATCACTGAAACACCTTTCTAGTAGATGTGAAGCACCAAGCACTTTATATTTATTTGGACTGTTATGAACTATCATTTACTGCTGACACTAACATTTGATGGATTTAACATTAAGGCTGGATTCACACCATTGCGGTGCGAATTCCAGCCTCTCTGCTGCTGGGAAGGGACGGAGCCGCCGTTCGGCGGCTCCTGTCCGTTCCCACAGCGCAGCAGCTGCGGGGGGAGAGATGGGGGAGGAGCCGCGAGCAGGGGAAAATATCCCCGTTCAGTGCGGAGTGCATCTCCGTGTTAGATGCGCTCCCACTGGACTCAACGGGCTGGGAATTCACACCGCATTGCACAAAAAATGTGTTTTCAAGTGTCCTGCGAATTGGATGCGGTTTAAGCCGCATCCAATTCGCATAGGTGTGAACCCAGCCTTAGTGCAAATTATTGGATCACTGGATGAGCACTTTAACTCTTTATATTTTTCTCATTTAGTCATTTATATGAGTGATAGCACTGATTTTTTTCACGTTAATGGGTTGGTGCTTTATTTTGGGGCACAAGTGATTGTGTCACAGGATAAGAATTTTAGCACGTTATTTTTTATTGATTGACGTATTACAATTTTTTTTATTTTTGTTTGTATTTATACATTTATCCTGCGCCTGCACGATAGTGGTCACACCATACTGTGTTTGTTGCACTTCACCTAATTAGGTCCTTTTTTACCTATGTTAGTGGCTGAGGGAGGCTGCCAGCGCTGTGTTCTTTATATGCAAATCAACCTGCGTCAATAACTCAAAAGGTGAATATATCAAAATACCACCATATATACCTTATGTGAAAAAATCAAAAACACCTGTGCAAAAACATATGAAAAAATATCACTCATGTAAAAAAAAAAATATCAAACAGAGTAGTGAAAAACCATATAAGGCTGTGTAGAAATTAATATAAAGTCCCACTTCAGTCCATATGAATCAATGCAGTGAGTGCAAGAAAATGCATGTGTAAACAGTATCTTGAAGAATCCTCCACCACACCAATCCTCTTGTGTTAAAATCCTCCACCAAACAAGATGTGCCCTTACCAGAGCCCCAGGACCCCCTATTACGGGGGGGTCTGGAAACGCTTGTGTGGATACCAGGCTTCCACTCAGCCCTTGATAGTAGACGTCCCCAACTTCAATTCCCGAGTATACCGTTAGTCCGTACAATTAGGATACAGAAGGAGAACCACAATAGTGTGATAAAGTTTAAAACCTAATCCTTTAATAAAAACGATTGCACTTACAAGAGGTCCAAAGGGTAAATCACAATCAGTGTCAGTCCATCAGCATGCAGATACAGCGGTGAGATCAGAGACAACACTTCCGCCCTATCGATTTCGTCCGAATGGACTTCTTTCCATCTTTTCCAGTTGGGTTGTACTGTTACATTTTCAGAGGGCTTACCTGTCCACAATGGACAACACAAGAAAGTACTTCGTATAGCAGAGTTCAATGCTTGGTTAAAGAATTGGTGCAAAGCTGAAGGTTTTGGTTATGTTAGTCATGATGCTACCCGGTGGTCGGACATTGAACTTTACAAGAGAGATGGTCTGCATCCCTCACACAAGGGCACTGAGCTTCTGGAATTTAGGAATTTTTTGGACATGCATTTAAACTGAGAAATGGGGGCAGAGATGTAATTGTTGAGGAGCATTTCTGTCCCCAGCAAGTTGAAACAAATGTGAGGGTTTGTGTTGTGAACGACTGGGCTGATGAGGTGGTCACTTCAGTTGAAGTTTCTGGTGGTAAAAAGAAAGCAGTTGAAAGTTGTGTTTGTCATGTCATGTGCACTAATGCCCGTAGGTTAGGCAACAAGCTTTGTGAACTGACAGCTCTTATGTCTAGGGACAACTTGGACCTTGTTGCAATTACAGAGACATGGTTCAAGGATTCAAATGACTGGGAAATAACTATACCAGGGTACACACTATACAGGAATGACAGAGTAGGGAAGAGGGGAGGTGGAGTTGCCATATATGTAAAAAATGGCATAAAACTAACATTAATTCAAAAGACAAATGAAATACTTGAAACCCTCTGGGTCTGCCTTCCAACCAGGGAGGGATCTTCCCTTAGAATTGGAATAGTATACAGACCCCCAGGACAGAGTGAAGATTATGATAACTTGTTGATTGATGAGATAACTCAAATGGCAATGAAGGGAGAGGTTTTGATTATGGGCGACTTCAACATGCCTGACGTTAACTGGAATTCTCAAACTGCTATTACAAGCAGGAGCAGGGATGTAATGGAAGCACTGAATGGGGTTTCTCTAAAACAGTTAGTAAAAAGCCCAACCCGAGGTGATCATATTCTTGACCTAGTACTGACAAATGGGGATCAACTGTCTGATGTTGAGGTGGGGGAGAATTTGGGTTCTAGTGATCACCAATGTCTTTTGTTTGTATAAAAGATTCAAGCAAACAGGAGGTGTAACTGACAGTGAGGAGTATAGAAATAGACAAAAGGAGGCCAAACACATTATCGGTGATGCAAACGCACAGAAAGAGGAGAAAATTGCTAAGTCTATTAAGGAAGGAGATAAAACCTTTTTTAGGTACATTAGTGATAGAAGGAAAAAATACAATGGGATCACTAAAATAAAAACTGGCCACAACACATATGTTGAGGGAGACCAGGCTGTAGCAAACCATTTAAACAAAGTGCTTCTTTTACAGACTTCTCAGAAATAGATTGCACTAATGATAACAAGTTAGGGAATCACGTTGGTTCTAATAATAATGGTTCATTTCTAGGATTTCTAGAGACAGGTAGTAGAGGAACTGGCTCGGTTAAAGCTTAATAAAGCAATGGGCCCTGATGGTATTCGTCCCAGAGTTCTAAGAGAACTTCGCCAGGTTCGGCCCTACCATGGGCCCCAGTGGGTCCATTGGACCCAGGCAGCACTTTGAGAGGGGCAGCAAATTGAACCACAGCCACCTCTCCTTACCCAGAAAATTGACTACTGCCGCAGCACGCCCCTTGCGGGGGGGGGGGAGAATTTTATTCTTGGACCCAGGCAGCACAATGTCTTGGGCCAGCCCTAAACTTTGTGATATAGTTGTTGGACCATTAACTGATCATTTTAACCAATCTCTTCTAACAGGAGAAGTTCCCCATGACTGGCGGATAGCTAATATTGTGCCTATCCACAAAAAGGGCAGCAAGGTAGAAGCTGGCAATTACAGGCCAGTGAGTTTAACATCAATTGTAGTCAAGGTAATGGAATCACTTCTCAAAAGAAAGATCATTGATCACCTAAAAATACATAGCTTGCTGGACCCAAAGCAGCATGGCTTTACTGAGGGCAGATCGTGTCAGACAAATCTGATTGAATTTTTTGACTATATTACCAGTGTTTTGGACCAGGGTGGTGCTGTGGACATAGCGTATCTTGATTTCAGCAAGGCATTTGATACAGTTCCACATAACGATCTGATACAAAAGTTGTACAAGTTGGGACTTAACCCTTGGGTGGTTCAGTGGATATGCAGTTGGCTAAAGGATAGATCCCAGAGTGTGGTTGTAAATGGGGTTCACTCAGAACAGAGACCAGTCACTAGTGGGGTACCACAAGGCTCTGTATTGGGTCCTGTTCTATTTAACCTATATGTAAGTGATATAACTAAAGGTTTGTTGGGCAATGTATGTCTCTTTGCTGATGATACAAAGGTGTGTAATAGTGGTGATTTGGCATTGCTGGAAGATTGGTCAAAGCAGTGGAGACTTCAGTTCAATATTTCTAAATGTAAAATAATGCATCTAGGGAATAAGAATCCCATTAGAGAGTACAACATTGTTGATATAGTTAGCCAGCAGCTTGCTATGGGGGCCCCCGAGCTGAGTCACAGCTCCCTGTGTCCATTCATACACTGAGCCGTGACCTGGCACAGCCCCTTCTCTCTCCTAATTAGCTGACTGACTTTGATTGATACCAGCAGGAGCCAATGAGAAGCGGAGTCCCGGACAGCAGAGACACTGCTGCAACATCGCTGGATCTAGATGGGGATCAGGTAAGTATTAGGAGGGCTGGGTGGGGGGGGGGGGGGCTGCTGCATACAGAAGGTTTTTTATCTCAATGCATAGAAAGTATTAAGAAAAACAAAAAAAAAACTTCTGCCTTTACAACCACTTTAATTGTGTCTATTTTTCTCCTCCTCAGTATGAAACAGGAATCCCTGATTTTGCTGCAAGTTATCCCCGGGATCCGTTCAACCTGAAGTTCAAATTGCAATGCTTAAGCTCCTGTAAGTATCTCTAGGTACTGTATATATTACTGATTGAATGAAGCAGAGCTCCTGAAACCACTACTTAACCACTTCAATACCGGGCACTTTCATCCCCTTCCTGCCCAGGCCAATTTTTAGCTTTCAGTGCTGTCGGATTTTGAATGACAATTGCCCAGTCATGCTATACCCTTATTGTATTTTTATAATTTAAGATTGAGCTTTATTTTGGTGGTATTTAATCACCAATGGGTTTTTTTATTTTTTGCTAAACAAACAAAAAAAGAACAAAGATTCTGAAAAAAAAAAAGTTTTTCTTAGATTCTGTTATAACATTTTGCAAATAATTTTTCTTCACTGACGGGCACTGATGAGGCTGCACTGATAGGCTGCCACTGATAAGCTGCATGGATGGGCACCGATGAGGCTGCACTGATAAGAACCGATAGGTAGTACTGATGGGCACTGATAGGCAGTACTAATGGGCACTGATGAGGCAGCACTGATGGGCACTGATAGACAGCACAGATTGGCACCGAAAGGCAGCACTGATGGGCATCGATAGGCAGCACTGATAGGCAGCACTGATGGACACTGCTGGGGCTGCGCTGATAATCTGGGCACTGATGATCAGTGTCCTGGTTATCAGTGAAAATTTACCCTGTCAGCCTTTACGGTTATCGGCTCTTCTTTCCCCACACAATGACAGCTTGTGAGGAAAGGAATGCCGAAAAACCGGCAAGTCTTTTTACATGTGATCAGCTGTTTAACACACTACCGCTGAGTGAGACTGCATTCACACCTGAGCGTTTCATTTTCAGGCAGAAAGTTGTGCGATTTAGCCGTGATTTTTACCGTAATTTTGCCACAATTTTACCACGATTTTGCGGCGTTTTTGCCGCGTTTTACCACGATTTTGTACAGGTCAAAAGGTCACCAATGTGAAAAACGCCCAAATCTGCCTGAAAAAATACTTCCAGAACTTGTTTGAGCTTCAGACGTTTTGAGGCTTTTGGCTTGAGGCCTGAAACAGGCTGATTAGCTCCCGCTCTTTCCAATCACAGCGGGAGCGGGTCGCCAGCAGCGCACGCGTGCGCCCAGGACACCTAAGAGGAAATAACGTACAGGTATGTTGTTTTGCGCAGCCGTGCTGCCCTGCCAGAGTGAATGTGTGGTGGGCGGTCCGGAAGGGGTTAAGGTAAAAAAACCTGCCGTGATCAGCTCCCCTTCCCCCCTTAATATTTATCTGGCTCCAATTTTAATCTGATGTTGCAGCAGCACCCTCTTCTCACAGGACACAGAGGCAGCAGCAGGATCTATTGGCTCCTGCTGCTGTCAATAAAGCCCTATGAGGAGGGAACCGGGTGTCTATGGATGCAGACAACTCGGCTTGAGAGCATGCAAACACTTGTGCCCCCATAGCAAGCAGTGGGGGACCCCAGAAGAGGAGAATCAATACCATTGCACACAACAGGTAAATATAACATGCTCATTATTTTAAGACAAAATATATAAATATATATATTTCAATGTCATAAATACTATATACTAATAATAATAATAATAATTAAAATATGTATATATCATATTCCATTTATTCTGCAAGTGCATGGCAATTAGCAGCTTGCAGTTAAACAGTTATAATTATCAAGACTTTTATAATCTTCTATAGAAATCTGAAACCATAAAACAATTTTTTCATGTAGTTTATAACATGATAATTGAATGGAATTTAAACTATTCATATCTCCACCATTTTTTTACGACGGGGTTATTTATTTAATCCTTTGGTCTCACCTTGAAGATGTTTTGAAAGGGGAAATATGCAGAAAACAGCTTTATGCAAATAATTAAAAAAGAAAAATAAATAAACAAAAAACTGCTTTGTACCTGGTGGATTAAAATTAAATTATTTTACTAGCAAAATAAAAGGGAACATTTGATTAAAATTAGGATCAATTTTGAAAAATTACAAATTAAAACATCACCTTCCATACAGTAAGTGCAGTAGGAGAAAAGCTGAGCCTAGCCCGCTTTATAAAGTACTGGACGCTCCTGTGCAAATCCCCTCTATACAATAACTGGCACAGCTTATGCAGGAGCATAGCAGGGAGAGTGCCCATGGACTCTCAGGAGCTGAACCTAGATTTCCCCAAAATGACATTCTAAAGAGGAGAGGGCATAAGCGTGCGCAGGGGGTGTGCCAGGTGTGCCTGGGCACACCTTAATAACCCCATGCAACGCAGATTCCCCCTGCTGATATTTCACCAAAGCCCCCCAACGGTTTCCTAAAATTTGTTTTAAAAATTACAATACAATATAATAAGGATAAAAAAACTATACACCATCCACTGCTGCCCTACTGACAAGTCCACTGCCCTACTAACACCATCCATGTTTTAATACATTTATATTTATTTATAAGACTATGTATGTGTGTGTGTGTGTATATATATATATACGCATGCACACATGTTTGAGTTTGGGGTGCACACCCTAATGCTATAGGCTGCGCACACCTATGGGAGAGGGGCAGTCTGCCCCAAACTGATATTTAAATATTTCGGAATATGCTACAGAGTTAGCCTGTTTCTGTTTAACTGGAAAGAGAATTGTTTTATGGTTATGACTATTGTTAAATTTTAAACTGTTATTCTGTGTAAACATGTAAAAACTGTGTAAAAATGTATTTTTTGCATGACATCTTTATTTTATGAACATTTAATGACTTAACACTCAGTTCTGACATTTCTGTCATACATGTAAAAATCTGCATTTTTTTGCGAGTAAATTGCTCCTAAGCATTATAAATATTTTTTAAGCAGAGACCCTGGAGAATAGAATTTGTCATACGATAGCTGTGCAGCGGTTTTTCAGAATTTTATTTTTTTTTTTAAAAATACACTTTAATGAATAGTAGGACAAACAAACACAATATAATAATATAATAAAACATATAAGAGTATGTTAGGTTGAGTAAAAAGGTACCACACATGTCGTGCTTTAAAATTGTGCACACTCATGGAACGGCGACAAATTACGGTACATTAAATGATCTCACAGAGAGGGAGGAACAAGGTCAGTGCACAGGATACAGAGTGGTCCTGGGCTCTCTGATCAAACGTGAGAGCCCAAGATAGGCGACGGTAGGGGGACCACCTTCCGCCATCTGTAAAAGTGATCCATCAGCTGTATAGCCACTCAGATTGCTTTTACTAATATGAGAAATGTCTGATGTATTCTCAGGCCTGTAGATAAGGGGGTACCACCTGTCCTCCTGTATGGGGCCCGGGCCAGCAGGGGGGGCCAAGGCAGCAGGGTGAATGGGATGTGGGCAAGGAGGGTGATCGGTGTGGTGGGGGCAATTACTGGAACCAATCCCCTTTATGGCTTCTTCTCCTCTCCCTCCCGGTGACTTCAGCTGCTGCAGAGAGAGCCATCCAAAGGATCGGTTGCAGTAATTGCCCCTGTGCCACACCGATCACCCGCCCTGTGCCCCATATGTTTCCCCCTGCTGCCCAGGCCCCCCTGTGTGCCCCCTTTACACCCGCGGTGCTGCAGGGTTCCCTCCTCTCCTTTCCAGTGGCAGCTACAAGCACACAACATGATCCTTCAAGATTGAGAGTGGGGGAATGGCCCGGTACATATGTCGTATTTACTAGTCCCTTCCTTTCCTGAATGAACACAATGAGTGATCAGTACATAACGGAAGCATTGTCTGTATGGGGCCCTATGCCAGGTTGTCTGTATGGGGCCCCGTGGTTTCTAACAGCAACCCTGGCCTCGACCATGATCCCGGTATAACCACCGAAATGCAAGGCTGTATATATATATATTAAAGTGGTTGTCAACCTGTGACAACCACTTTAACCTACAGGTAAGCCTAGAATAAGACTTACCTGTAGGTGCCCTGCATATATCCCAAACCTGCATGGTACAGGAGATATGCAGTGTTTTGCATGTGCCCACGTCATGTCGGCACATGCGCAGTGAAGAAATGGCCTCCGTGCGCGGGAGTGACATCACGTGACTCCGGCCAGTCCCAGCGCTGGAGTCGTGGCCCCGGAAGGAAGAGGGGCAGAAGATGGACGCGGCCTGGAGTGGGGACATCACTGGACGCCGTAGGTTTTGTTTGCCGGTAAGTGGCACATAATGGGTTACTATGCGATGCATAGTAGCCCATTATGCTTCTACTTTACAGGGTTATATTGAGGAAGTAAACCCAATCCTCATTTTTTTTCCTTTTTTTAAAAGTTTTTTTTATGTAAGCGTTCCCCTTTTATTTTTATTTCTTTGTTGTGTACATTTGCTCTAATTCTTTTTTTCTCTCAGTTTTTTCTTTCTGTAAAATGAAAAATAAAAAATAGGAGGGGATAGGTCATTAAAGACACGGATGAGCGAGTTTGGGGTGGAGGAACTTGACTGGCCTCCACAGTCTTGTCCTCAACCAGACAGAACACTTTTGGGATGAATTGTGGAGCAGAGACTGTGATCCAAGCCTTCTCATCCAACATCAGTGCCTGACCTCACAAATGTGCTTCTGGAAGAATGGTCAAACATTCCCATAGACACTCCTAAACCTTGTGGACAGCCTTCCCAGAAGAGTTGAAGCTGGTATAGCTGCAAAGGGTGGGCCAACTCAATATTGAACCCTACGGACTAAGACTGGGATGCCATTAAAGTTCATGTGCGTGTAAAGGCAGGCGTCCCAATACTTTTGGCAATATAGTGTATGATTAGGATGGTAGATAGTCCCCTCAAGTATAGCCTCCTTTGTCCCTGATTCCTAATGACCTTTTGGTAATATAGTGTATATGTGGCATGTGGGCATTAAAGCCCACCTTTTTTGCTAGTGGTTGTAAATGGGTTAAGATTAACTTACAGTATCTCACAAAAGTATGGTGGTATGCTGTGATCAAGGCGCTCTTCTGTCGCTGAAACATGTTAGCGTCTTACCTGTAACCGTGTCATACATGGAACGATGGAATAAAAGATAATTCTCAAGATTTCCAGTGAGTGCCGGCTCATTCTTCTAATCTCACAAAAGTGAGTACACCCCTCACATTTTTTGTAGGTAGGCGTCACAATACTTTTGACAATATAGTGTAATAAGGTGTATTCCTAGTCATTAGTTACTGTAGAGAGGCAGTGTAAGTAGAATGATAAGCACATAGGTTTCCTTTCATTTTTATTGTTTTAAATGAAAAGCTTTACTTTATTATGCCTTGTCGTTTTTCTTATACTTTTTCCATGCTTACATATTACTGTCTTTATCCTAGCCTGTGAGCTTCCACCGTTAGAAGAAAGAAAGAAGAGAGGCAAAGTGAAGCATTTTGTGTTACATAAGCCTGCAGATCCTGCGTGGGATTCGAAGCTCATTTTACCGAAAAGTCCCTGGCCACCAAAATCTGCCTCCTATACGGTTAGTGTATATTATTTGTATTATTATTATTATTATTATTATTTTCCAGGCATGAAGAAGGAAGGTCAGGAGTCTCGGCCATTCAGGATTCCGTCCATCCTGCTCTGTGGACGTGAATTGTACTGCTTAACAGTTACTGCACCTGGAGGTGCTGTGTGGCAGGGGTTCCCTGGATCACAAGGCTGTGTGAACAGAATCACAAATATTAACATGTACCATCAAATGAAACCAGCAAAACTCATTTTTGTTCATGACAGATTCATTTGCATCATATTTTAGTCCCATGCAAGTAAGCATCACTGTGTCTGTGGGTTTTTTTAATAAGATACAAAGACCCTCGATGTGCAGTAACCAATGCACCCAGTATATTTTATTCATGACATCTTGCTGATTAGCTTCTGTCTATTATTTTTAAACAAAATAAAGGTACACCTACAGTGAGGGGAAAAAGTATTTGATCCCCTGCTGATTTTCTACGTTTGCCCACTGACAAAGAAATGATCAGTCTATAATTTTAATGGTCGGTTTATTTTACCAGTGAGAGACAGAATAGCAACAAAGATATCCAGAAAAATGCATTTCCAAAAAGTTATAAATTGATTTGCATTCTAATGAGTGAAATAAGTATTTGACCCCTTCACAAAACATGACTTGGTGGAGGAACCCTTGTTGGCAATCACAGAGGTCAGACGTTTCTTGTAGTTGGCCACCAGGTTTGCACATCTCAGAAGGGGTTTTGTCCCACTCCTCTTTGCAGATCCTCTCCAAGTCATTAAGGTTTTCGAGGCTGACGTTTGGTACCTCAAACCTTCAGCTCCCTCCACATATTTTCTATGGGATTAAGGTCTGGAGACTGGCTAGACCTCTCCAGGACCTTAATGTGCTTCTTCTTGAACCACTCCTTTGTTGCCTTGGCCGTGTGTTTTGGGTCATTGTCATGCTGGAATACCCATCCATGACCCATTTTCAATGCCATGGCTGAGGGAAGAAGGTTCTCACCCAAGATTTGAAGGTACATGGCCCCGTCCATTGTCCCTTTGATACGGTGAAGTTGTCCTGTCCCCTTTGCAGAAAAGCACCCCCAAAGCATAATGTTTCTACCTCCATGTATGATGGTGGGGAGGGTGTTCTTGGTGTCATAGACTAGGGTGACCAGATGTCCCCGGTTTCAGGGGACAGTCCCCGGATTGAGGACTCTGACCCCAGACCAAGTCTGTCCCCGGTTTTGTCCCCAGATTGGATTTGGCAATTTCAAAGAGAGTCAATGCAGAATAAAAAAAAAAATCTGAATTACACAACGGCTCCAACGTTCCTACTAGCTTAGGGGGTGTATTGTTTTCCA
Organism: Glandirana rugosa; assembly: GCA_018402905.1. NCBI lineage: Eukaryota > Metazoa > Chordata > Amphibia > Anura > Ranidae > Glandirana > Glandirana rugosa. Next base: position 2,185,579 of record BLSH010035668.1, read on the forward strand.
TTATTTGTGCCCATTTCTGATGATCATGTGCTGGTCTATTTCTTCAGTTTTGGGCGCACACCCATTCTGCTCCCGCTTGCATCTTCTTCTGCCTCGGCTCAAGTCCCGGCAGGCCGGTTGCCTGCCAATGTCATTGCATTCCCCGGCAGAGTGATTTTCCTCTGCTCTGCTCCGCTCCCCACCCAGTAGTAGCCGTGGCCTGGAGAGTGAGACTTGAGAGGCTGTGAGGTGGGCAGTGGTGGTGACAGGCAGAGAGAGGCAGCTGAGCTCAGCTGGCAGTGTCCAGCAGCAGGCACAGAGGGGAAGTGAATCCAATTGCGGCGCTGCCAGTGCCTTCAAGACTTCAACATTGTTGTGCTTTGGGGGTCTCTGACAATAGACTACATTGCACTGTGTCTGTCTCTCTGGCATAATGGATGGCATCATAACTCACAGGTAGCAAGCACTGTTTTGGAACAGGTGCATCCGAGCTGCCACCTTCTGTGCAATGAACACAGCCTATGAAGTCTCTGTAAACTTCCATGTAGTCCATACAAAAAAAAAGCCATGATTAAGACCTTATGGCCGAAACGCGTTGGCTCTTTTGGCTGTTGTCCACATGCAATAATAAAAGGATGTTTTAGCCGACTTCCATGGCACCAGCCTTTCTCTTTTTTTTAGCAGGCACTCTACCATGGCTCTGTCACAGTGAGTCACATGGCATAGCTGCTGGGTGCTGATTTTGTTAACTTATTGTTTATAAGTATCAGCACCCAGCAGCCGTGTCATGTGACTCACTGTGACAGAGCCATGATAGAGTGCCTGCTGCCTGTGTCTTATCATAATGCTGGTGATGATCTTAACCAATTGCCGACTGCCCCATAGCAGATTTACTGCTACAGGGCAGTTGCGCTGCGCAGGATCATGCATATATATGGGATCCTGCATTTCTGGGTATCAGAGCCGATCAGCGGGTCTGGCGGACTCAATGTCTGTCGGTACCCGCCGACCGTTCTGTACACAGGCAGAACAGCGGTCTGCCTGTGTAAACAAAGCAGATCACCATTTTGTCAGTATGGAAGACATTGATCCTTCAAAGCAAAGCAGGGACAGGGATCTATGCCTTCCCTTATTAAAAGCTCCTCCCCCACAGTGAGAAAACACTGGTTAGGCACACATTTAACCCAATTGATCGCCCCTGATGATAACCCCTTCCCATCCAGTGTCGGTAGTACAGTGACAGTGCATATTTTTCAAACTGATCACTGTATTAGTGTCACTGGTTCCCACAAAGTGTCAAAAGTGTCACTTAGTGTCTGATTTGGCCTCCGCAATATCGCAGTCCCGCTATAAGTCACTGATTGCCATAATTACTAGAAAAAAAAAATATGTCCCCTGATTTCATTTTAAAAATCTGGTCAGCTTATCATAGGCAGCATTCCTCCTCCTCCAAACACAGTGAGTTGAGTTGATGCCAAAGAGCTCAATTTTGGTCTCATCTGACCACAGCACTATCATCCAGTTCTCCTCTGAATCATTCAGATGTTCATTAGCAAACTTCAGACGGGAGCTGTACATGTGATTTCCTGAGCAGGGGGACCTTGCGGGCGCTGCAGGATTTCAGTCCTTCACGGCATAGTGTGTTACCAATTGCTTGTGGCAGCCAGTGTTTTTTTTTGGGGGGGGGGGGGCAAACAACCCCCTGAGTTTGTAGGCTTCGGCAGGCAGTGGGCTCCGGAGGGAGTGGTGGGCTTTGGCAGGCAACGGGCTCTGGTGGCAGTGGCGGGCTTCAGCAGGCTCAGGTGGCAGAGGTGGGCTTCGGCGGGTTGCATGCTCCGGCGGCAACGGGCTTCTATGGACGCGGGCAGGCTCCTGTGGCTTCTGTGCGGCTCCTTCCTTCTTCTCCTAGGGGTCCAATAGGATTGCCTGTCCTTTCAGCTAATCGGGTGACAGGTATCAAACCCACTTCCACATTGGCCAGGAGCAGAATAAGTGTTGCAACAGAGAAAATTAATTCGCTGTTGCAACACACCTGTGTGGGCTCTGGACACAATGCTCTGCGCCCCGAGCCCACCCTATTTTGAAGCCTATTAGATCCTCTGGCTCTAATCAGTGCTTCAAAAAACTCTCCCCCACCCATCCCCGCCATAGGAATTCATAGGCCCGGCGTCCTGAAAGAGACGCATGGATAGGAAGGGCAGCGGGGCATGGATAGGGTTGGGCGGCACCTGTGCACCCACAATGGACAGGCTGCCCCTGACCAATTGGTTTCTTGGTGACTATGGTCCCAGCTGCCTTGAGATCATTGACAAGATTCTCCTGTGTAGTTCTGGACTGATTCCTCACTGTTCTCATGATCATTGAAACTCCACGAGGTGACAGCTTGCATGGAGCCCCAGACTAAGGGAGATTGTCAGTTACTTTGTGTTTGTTTGATTCACGAATAATCGCACCAACTGTTGTCACCAAGCGGCTTGGTGATGGTCTTGTAGCCCATTCCAGCCTTGTGTAGGTCACCAATCTTGTCCCTGACATCCTTGGACAGCTCTTTGGTCTTGGTCATGGTGGAGAGATTGGAATCTGATTGATTGATTGCTTCTGTGGACAGGTGTCTTTTATACAGGTAACAAGCTGAGATTAGGAGCACTCCGTTTAAGAGAGCCTGGATAGAAGACACCTGGGAGCCAGAAATCTATTTATTTCACTCATTAAAATGCAAATCAATTTATAACTTTTTTGGAATGTGTTTTTCTGGATATTTTTGTTGTTATTCTGTCTCTCACTATTAAAATAAACCGACCATTAAAATTACAGACTGATCATTTCTTTGTCAGTGGGCAAACGTACAAAATCATCAGGGGATCAAATACATTTTTCCATCACTGTAACAGGTAAATTTTTGCATGTTACATTAAAGTGGTTGTCAAGATAAAAAAAAAATACACCTGCAAGACAAAAGCATAATGAGCTAGTATGCATCACATATTAGCTCATTATGAAATACTTACCTTAGATTGACGCTGTAGCAGCGTTCCCCCAGCACCGCTGTGACCGACGTCATATTGACTGTGTCTTCTTCTGGGATCGCAGGCTAAACTGTGTTGTAACTCAGAAGCAGGACTTAGGTGTTTACATGTACCTTTGCCGAGCATCATGAACCCTAAATCCCAGGAAGGTTGTATTTTGCGCAATTTAAAATTTTGCTAGCCTGGCCCCTCTCACCTCTTGCAAGTTCATGGGCATTCAGAGCCAGCAGATATAGACCAGACAGCGGACATTGTGACATCAATTAGTTGTCCCATGAAAGTGCCATATGTAGGTGGTGTGCATAGTTCACTTTAAAGTGGTTGTAAACCTCAGACATGAAATATGAACAAAGCATATCCCTCTATAGTGTGTACTTGTCTCAATCCAGATCACTAAACATTATTCCTGTCTGCTGCCTCCTTCCTCTGCTATCAGCATGAATCACTTCTGACAAGTTTTCCTGACACCAAGAGAAAAATGTTGACAGGGGAGGGAGCTCCAGCTGATTTACAGCCTCAGTTCTGTTCCTGTGTGCTGTGTGAATGGGGTCTGTGTCCTTTCCATCCAATCAGCTCTCAGAGCTCTGCTCATTGAGCTCTGCAGTGTGTAATTTCAGCTCTCCGCCCCCTTTTTCTGGCAGCTCAGGCAAGATGTATAAATTCTGGACATTGAATAGATGTAGAGAAGAGAAGACTGCAGATAAACAGGTACAACTTATATAGGAGGATTTGTTTCATCTCTGTATGTCATCTGAGGCCAGTCACTTCATTGGGAGTATGCAGGGCCGGTGCTAGACTATTTTGTACCCTAGGCAAAATCAGCTAGTTGCAACCACCCCCTCCCCCCTAAAAAAATAAAACTTCACCTGTAGCTCTACTTCACCCCTCCTAGCAGTACACATCCTCTTTCTCCATACATTTTCCACCCTAGCACAAATCCTCTCCCCCAAATCCCCCCTCCTAGCATAAATCCCCCTAAATCTCTCCTCTTAGCACAACCCCCTCCAAATTACCCTTCCCAGCTCAAATCCTTCCTCCCCACCCAAATCCCTTCTCCTAGCACACATTCCCCCCCAATCCCCTCTCCTAGCAAAAATTTCCCCCCAATCCCCTCTCCTAGCACAACTCCCCAAATCCCCCCTCCTGGCGACACCCCCTCTCCAATTCCCCCTCCTAGTACAAATCTCCTGCCCCAATCCTTCCTCTTAGCACAACTCCGCCATCACCCCTCCTAGTACAAATCCCCCCCCCCCAACCCCCCCTCTTAACACAAACCTCCCCTCCTAGTACAACCTCCCCCAATGCCCTCTCCTAGCACAAATCTCCACCCAATCTCCCTTCTTAGTATAAATCCCCTCCAATACCCTCTCTTAGCACAACCCCTCTAATCCCCCATCCTAGCACAAATCCCCCAAACCTCCCCTCCCAACACCAATCCTCTGCCTTAAATCCCCCCACCTAGGACAAAATCCCCTAAATCCATCCTCTAGCTAAAATCCTCCAAATTACCCTTCCCAGCATAAAATCCTCCCACCTTACCCACATCCTCCCTCCCCTTTTAGCACAAATCCCCCCAAACCTCCATCCTACTCTTAGCACAAATCCCCCCCGCACAAACCTCTCATCTCACCTGAGCACAAATGATTGTTACCCCTCCCTCCTCCCCTTTCATTGTGTACAGTATCCCCGGCCTGTAACCCCACCCCCCCACCCCGAACTTACAGACGGGAAACCAGGTAGAGGTGCGGGTTGTGCTGTGCTCTCACTCCTGTCAGTGGAGCGATCCTCCATACAGTAGATAACACAGGGTGACTCTTCAGTCGGGCTGCACACAGTTTGATTATCCCACCCCCTATCTCTTCCAATGCTCATCTCTCGGCAGCAGGGAGCCAGGGAATGAATCAAACACTGAACATGCCGATGTAAGAACGATCTTGTGTCATCTGCTTTATGGAGGATTGCTCTACTGACAGGAGAGGAGAGCACAGCCTGCACCTCCTGGCTCTCTCCTGTAATTTCTTCTTTGCAGGCTTCACTGCTTCAGGCGGCTTTCCCCTTGTCCCAGCCATGAGTATGGGGATGGGATGGGGGATTGCACTCAGCAGCCAGGCACAGCATCCATGGAAAGACCGTCCTGGGGGTTGGGGGCACAATTGAAATCTGGGGAGCCTTAACCTACTCCAGCAACCCCCTAGATCTGGCCATGGCGGAGAGTAGGGAAACCAGTGACTGTGGCTACACCGTAGGGGGCAGTGTGCCCTAGGTGGCTGCCTAGTTTGCGTAGTGGTAGCACCGTCCTGGGTATATGTAAGGGTTTACAACCACTTTAAGAAATTGTTGCATAATGCTGTCCTGCAATGCTGGCTCTTGATGAAGTCTCAATGACCAATAAGAAGCAATTGGAGACTGAAAAGGGTTAGCCAGCTCTCAATTTTCTCATAAAGTTAGATTTGCATGTTAAAAGCAGCAGATCTTTAATGTCCTAATAATATGTTGTGTTTAGAGACATAGAAGACAGCGGGGTGTCTATAGCGCATTCATGGATCGCGTTGAAGAAAAGTTCACTGCCAGTAACCAGGAAGTAAGTGCTGTACATTATATGTGTCTATGGGGAGACAGCTGATGATGGTTCAAGGGGTTGTTCTAAGCATTCCCCCCTATAAAGGTTCAGGGCTGTTGAAGAAATTAAAGTTCCAGAATGTTCTGGCAGACCAGTTCAAGAAAAGACATTTAATGATCATTTACCATCTCAGGACTAGAGGTCAAAGAAACCCATTTTGTGAGGATGTTCCTAAGCCAATATCATACATTTACTGCACCACCAGGAGTTACAGGAGCCAGCGCATGCCTTTGGTAGACATGAGTTGGATAACGGTAAATGTGCTCATTCAGCAAAGTAAATTGCATTATTTACCATCCTGGGTGAATCTTTCTTTCCACCCAATGGTAATAATGAACAGGAAAAAAGTGGTTTCAAAACACTTTGCCATTCTCTTTGTAAAACAGGGTCACCAATGAAGACTATCATCCGTACCCAGCAACCCCTAGCTCACAAACCAAGGACATATTTACTGCAAAACGTGACTATGTGACAAATTATTTCACTCATTTGTAGCCTTTGATTTGCCTTTTCACCAGGAAGTTCTTAAAAAGGCAGTCTTGACTTGGGAAATCACAGCAATTAATTTGTGTGTACAAACCAAATTTTCCCAATCTTGTTGGAGCTCTGGTTGAATTGTGAGCCTCAAACACAACATGCATAGACTGCATAGAAAAACTGCATCCAAAACTATTTTTTGAGAGGCCTAAAGTTCAAGGTCTTCACTGGCCTTTCAGCTGGACTACTTGTCACTGCCATTGGAATACTATATACTCAAAGGCTGGTGACACAAGCAGTTCAGCTGGAATCCAGTGAACACTGGGTAGGTAGTCAAACTAGCCCAACCAAGAAATATATTTCAGGGGTTTCTTTAGAACTTTTCTAGAGAGTTCAAATACACAAAGGTAGCTCCATAAAGACAGATTTTGATAAGTTTGCTGTGTAGGAACTCAAGTATCCTGCACAAAGCCCTGAATTCAACCCTACGGAACGCCTTTGGGATAAACTGGAATGATGATTGTGTGCCAGGCCTTCTCAAGCAATATCAGTACCGGGCCTCACAAATGTTCTTTTGGCTGAATGGTCACAAATTTCCACAGACACACTACAGCAGAGGTAGGCAACCCTAAAGAGGTGGAGATCTATCTGAACAACACGGGATAGGTCAAAGATCACCAGTCACAGAGTCACCTCCTCACACCTGATTTAAACCTCTAATTGCTGTACTACCGTATCGCAAATGCGTGCATTGCATGGCAATCATAGATTTAAATCAGGTGTTAAGAAGGCAACATATCGCCTCCTCACCACCTATCAACACACACTTGGATCTCTTTTCAGAGGAGCAGCACTGCTTGTTCACACGTAACGTTAGGGTGTGGTAAAACAGCAGAATATAATAGAAGTCTATGACTAAGCACAGCAAACCTGCAGGAAAGCTGTAGGTACACTGCACTGCCCCCGCGGTGTGGGTAAACTGCAGCACATCAGTGTGAAAGCATACTTATATTATAATGCCCAGTGTATTGCATCACACGGACCTGAGGATCTCTTCTTTCCTGCTGTTGGCACCACTCTGGAGACCACTAGCTGGGATAAGAGATGGAGTGCAGTTGTTATCACTCCGCATGAGACAGGAGCCAGCACTACAGAGGAGGCATCGGCTTATATGGCTCTTGCTCCCTACTACAGCTCCAACTTTACAAGTAGTCCCACTGCATTGCACTCTGGTTGATGCTCTGGCATGGCGGGTCAGCAAACCCAGACTGAGATCTACCAGCTACCTGTCCACGATCTACTGGTAGATCGCAATCTACAGGTTAAAAACAAAAGTTGTCTCCTCAAGGTAGGGGAGACTAAGCAGTATTCCAGGGAGGAAAAGGGCCGTAGGCAATGCTCGTGAAAAAAGTATTTATTGATTTGTGGGTACAGGGTAAAAATAGACTATAGCGACTCGGAAAAACGTATCTATACAACATACATAAAACGCAGGCTGCCGAGAAGCTGCACGTATCCTCCAGGCTAACCAGGCCTAAAAACAATCACACACAGGGGGAGACAACACAAACACAAACCACATGGAAGAAACGTCCGGACGTGGGGGATCAAACTGCAGTAGCTAAATTATTGGATATCATGTAAATCACAAAAAATATTGCACATATAGTAATGTCAATAGCTATCTGCTAAATAATGTTCAGAGGCCATATAAGCCCTATGTAATTGCTGCTGGACCCCGTGGATGGGGTTAGATATATCTCTCCAAGATCTTCGTTCAACCAGAGGGGATTCTGGTGTGCCAGCATACACATAGGTCAATAAGAGAGAGTCACTAATCGTGATAGTTCGTATCGGTGTAAACAGCATTGATACATAAGGTTCCCTTAGTGAGCGGTATGGACCGAGGGAAAGACAGGTCTAGTTCCAATATGCACAGCTGCTGTACTCACGATTGCGAGGTCCTGGACTAAACCGAATGGCATGAACAGCGTTGCTTGTGACAAAGTAGGGTCCATGTACAGCGTCCCGCTGTCTAGCTCTGCGGCACTGAGCCGCCTCCACAGGTCTCCGTATGCGGCGTGTTCCTGTGTACACGAGGCTACTTCCTGGTGTCGGAGCACATGACTGAGATCACGTGATGGGATGATGAGCAAATGCTATCAGTAGTATAGCCGGCCGCACTGGGAGAACTCACGGCTCAGTGGAAGATAGTAGAAGATCGCGGGATGGACAATCGTCACTGCAACCCCCCTGGGGGACGTACTGACGGACGCGTTTCGCTGGGCGTATTAGCTTAGCTTCTTCAAAGGCGTCATGTTTTGTTCCTCCTTAGCCTCCATTTAAATACTATCAGGATATATGGCTCCACCCATTGGGTGTATCGATATTGGAGGACATGGTGCGCTTTGGAGTCTTTAAGCCTAGGCTGCTAGCATAAATTCACAATGATATTTACACTTTTTAAAAAAAAAAAAAAAAACAAAGATTTGAAGGCATGTCAAATGCAGCTGCTGTAACACAAAGGATAAATGACAAGGGAACGAACAAAGGATACATAAGGAACAGAATATAGTGCCATGGGTTGGATAAATGGATAAATTGAAAGGATGATATAGTAATGAATAACATTCAGGTGCACCCTAATGTACATGCTGATATATTCAAGATATACACTTAGCCCCTCTATTTCATAGGGAATCTCGCTTTAGCTATGTATAAATATATCAAAGCAAAATATATAGGAGAGAAGGAGGGAAACATGAGTTATGTTCTTGTAATCATATATATCCACACCCATATCCCATTACTATAGTAAATCATCATGCATGGCTGGTACATGTTCTCCATGTATTGATATATTTACGGCAATCTCATATTGTGGCAGGGTCAC
>BLSH010035668.1:2198731-2218123 GCA_018402905.1 Glandirana rugosa
GATCCGACGATCGTATTTAAGTGTTACTATAAATGTGAAAAATTTTTTTTTTTTTTTGTTTCTAAACTTCCGTACAGTTTACGTCGACGACATTGTGTTTCCTATTTACTGTTCCCTTGCTTGTTTCCTATGTATTCCTTGTCTTATATCACGGTACCCAACCTATTTACCTATTTAACTTTCCTACTATATCATTACTTATTGTAAGTCCACGTGGGATTACATGTACGACTATATAAGTTCTATATGTGAATCGGGGAGATAAAGTATCCCTTAGAGCGAAATCGATACATATTTATATAGTTTCGTTTTATATATACTCTCTTCCTCCCTTTGTACTCAATACAAGAACATTAGTATATATAGGTGTGGGTATAGGGTAATGGCACTATATTCTGTTCCTTATGTATCCTTTGTTCGTTCCCTTGTCATTTATCCTTTGTGTTACAGCAGCTGCATTTGACATGCCTTCAAATCTTTGTTTTTTTTTTTTTTTAAAAAGTGTAAATATCATTGTGAATTTATGCTAGCAGCCTAGGCTTAAAGACTCCAAAGCGCACCATGTCCTCCAATATCGATACACCCAATGGGTGGAGCCATATATCCTGATAGTATTTAAATGGAGGCTAAGGAGGAACAAAACATGACGCCTTTGATCCCCCACGTCCGGACGTTTCTTCCATGTGGTTTGTGTTTGTGTTGTCTCCCCCTGTGTGTGATTGTTTTTAGGCCTGGTTAGCCTGGAGGATACGTGCAGCTTCTCGGCAGCCTGCGTTTTATGTATGTTGTATAGATACGTTTTTCCGAGTCGCTATAGTCTATTTTTACCCTGTACCCACAAATCAATAAATACTTTTTTCACGAGCATTGCCTACGGCCCTTTTCCTCCCTGGAATACTGCTTAGTCTCCCCTACCTTGAGGAGACAACTTTTGTTTTTTGCTATGTTTGAGTTATATAGGGAGGACACCCTAATGTGGTGGGTGGCTATGTGAACCAATCCATTTACGCAACTGGTAAAAGCTCTTACTGTCTTTATAAACCTTGTTTTTGTTAGCAATCTACAGGTTGCTGACCCCCGCACTACAGGTTCTTGTGGAAAACCTTCCTAGAATGGTGGAAGCTATTACATCCACAAAGCAGGGGCAAGTATAATAATGCCTGTGGTTTTGGAATCCAGCAAGCAAAAGCGATAGTCAGACATCCACAAAGTTTAGACTCTTAGGTTTATTTGAGGAATCCTAGTACTTCCAAATTGTTAGTTTAGACCAGCCTTTCTCAGCCGTTTCAATACAAAGGAACCCTTGAATAAACTTTCAAATCTCAGGGAACCCTTGCTAAAAAACTTCTATTTCTACAACTCATGATGCATTAGTGTGATGGTCAGTGGGAAGAATGCTCCTTACACTTGTGGTCATCGGGAAGAATTACCCCCTTACAGATCGCTAAAAAGATCAATGGTGTCAGTGGGCACTTATCTGACAGGGCAGAAAATTCTCATTGCTCAAAGAACCCCTAGCAATGTCTGAAGTAACCCTAAGGATTCATGGAAACCTGGTTGAGAACCCTGGTTCAGACATTAAAGGACCCTGTTTTTGTGATTAGTTCATAAGATGGATTTTTGTTGTTGCTTGTAACACACACTCTCAGTGCATGTTGGAGAATTAAAGACATCAGTGCTGAAAAGGGAATAAAAAGCAACCTGGAATATAATCAGCCTTGCATGTGATGGAAGTCTGTTAAACCCAACAGAATAATATGCGTACTACAGTGACCCTCCGGCCAGGGTTCTGTAAATCAGGACTTTGAGTCAAGCAGCCCATATGGATTCATTGAAACCCCATTTCTGACCAGGCATGCCAGATGAGCAATTACATCTAAATCTTTGACTGCCACAAGCTACACAAAAATGTCTTCTTTTACATAATGTACTGTTAGATGCTCAATGCCTTTCACTTTAGCTTTTCAGATTAACTGTACATTTTTTTTTCAGAATTTTTCGTTAAGCCCAGTGAGAGTTGGTCCAAGAATAAAGGAAGTTTCCTGAAATGACAGAACTTAATACTTCAGCTCTGTACGGTCCATGGGTAATGAAGCACTGGATCCATAGAATACAATTTATACCGGGACACCTTCGATTATATGGATGGACAGGACTTTGGCGCTGGTCCACTTAAATACATTTTTTGTAATCTTATATTGAAGTGAGAACTCTTTGCCAGATCATGTGTCGGTGGTCAGTGACTCAAATTACCTTATAATAAGGAAAATAGGATGGCCACTGAACTTAGAGCGTAAAATGAAGCTGTGATTACTTAGGATACCCAATTATGTGCAGCAAAACATAAAGTGTAACTTCACCTTTAGAAGGTTGCCAGCTCCACTTCCAGTCTTAGGCTAGGATCACACTGCTGCGAACTGTACTGCGAATAGATTGCGTTGCGGTAGATTAAATTCGCAAGTCATCTCCAATAACATAGTGTTCTACCAGTGCAGTTCACACTGATGCGTTGCGAGTCTAATCCGTGAAGAAAAAGGGTCCTGTGCGAGTTTGATCCGTGTGCGATGCTGTGCGTTGTGAATTCAGCTCCATAGACTACAATACAACATGGATTGAAAACGCAATCTCCCATTCACATCACAGCGATAGCTTCCCCCTCCAACTCCAGCTACAGCTTTGCAGTAGATTCGCACCAACACATGTAGAAATCGCACTTGTGTCTGAACTGAAAAAACTCGCATCGCAATCGTATTCAATTCGCACCGCAGCAGTGTGAACCTAGCCTTATGCTCACCTGTTTCTGATCCAACAAGACATGGGGGTTGATTTACTAAAACTGGAGAGTGCAAAATCTGGAAAAGTTCTGCATAGAAACCAATCAGCTTCCAGGTTTTATTGTCAAAGCTAAATTGAACAAGCGGAAGTTAGAAGCTGATTGGCTACCATGCACAGCTGCACCAGATTTTTCACTCTCCAGTTTTAGGAAATCAATTGACCGTGTGGCCACACCTAACAGCATGGCCTCCTTAATGCACCTTATGGGCTGCCCTAATGCAATGCATGTTTCTGCACAATGTCTCTCTTGGATGCAAAAGTGTGAATCCACCCTTTGAGTGTGTAGCCGCACAACCAATGTCTTGTTAAATCAGAAACATACTCCAACAAACAGAAAAATGCCCATCACTCTTTTTTACAACTCAGAGCATCACAACGCATGGTATGTGCTTTTGTGGTTCGGTACGGTGCCCTCTGTATACTGCATTAGAGATGCCATTTACAATGAATTCCACCAGAGCACATGGCTAAAAATAACAAAAAGAATATTTTTTTTTTTTAAGAGCATATTTTCTTAAGCAGCTCAAAAAGTTAAATTGGGATCTCATGCACACACAATTTTTTTTTTTTTTTACCTCCGCTGGATGGCCTGCTCCTCCAAATGCAGCTTAAAAAAATGCAACTGAACCTGGATAAGGCCCCTTTCACACTTGTGCGACCCGATTTTACTGTAATTTTTTTGTCGCAATTTTGACGAGATTTGGGATTAGAGTTGAGCGAACCCGAACTGTAAAGTTCGGGTTCGTACCGAACTTTTGGGTGTCCCTAGAAGCCATCACAGCCATGCCTACTAATGGCATGGCTGTGATTGGCCAGTGCATGATGTGACCCAGCCTCTATATGAGGCTGGAGTCACAGTGCTGCATTTCACATGCTCTCAGGATAGTGTAGGGAGAGGATGCTGCCGGCGCTGTGAGGGACAGATTGTGAGGGACAGATTGCAGTGATAATAGCTAGGTAGAGATTACTACTACTGCTTTGAGGGACAGATTGTAGATCTATAACATCTCATCCTGCATTACAGAAAGATCTGATTACAGAATGATCTCTCATCCAGCATTACTGATTACAGAATGATCTGATACTGGACTAGGTAGAAATTACTACTGCTTTGAGGAACAGATTGCAGATCTAATAACATCTCCCATTCTCCCATTTTTCTTCCTTTTGCAGCCCTCTAGCACTTTCCAGGACTTTTTTACAGTCATTTTTGTGCCAAAAAGTTTGTGTCCCCATTGACTTCAATGGGGTTCGGTGTCCGGGTTAAAGTTTGGATGACGTTCGGTACCGAACCCGAACGTTTTTGGAAAGTTCGGCCAAACCCAAATGTCCAGGTGTTCAATCAACTCTATTTGGGATCAGTACGACTTTGGTCCAACTTTGTTGCAACTTTGGCTCAATGAAAACATATTACAAAGTCGTACAGAAGTAGTACACAAATCACATCTATATCATTCAGGTGAGATTTGCACAAGACTTTGAGGATTTAACATTGAAGTCTATGGACTTCAAGTTTCATCAAAGTTGGGCCAAAGTAATGCAGAGACTACTTAGAAGTCGGCATGACTTGAAAGTTGTACAGATATGAATGGTACTCATTGGAAATCATGGGGAACGACTTGTTATGTGACTTTGCAGTCCCAAATCGCAAGACAACTCGCACAAGTGTGAAAGGGGTCAAAGAGTCCGTCTTAACCCTATGTAAACTATGAGCATAAGAGAACACCCCAATCGCTGCACGCAATACAAAGCCTTTCATTATGTGATTAATAGCAACCACAGCCAGCTCTGTCTAAGCCACGCCCCAACGTATTTCATCCCTGCTCTGGGGCTTACTCATGGAGGTCAAATCTGCATTTTGCTTGCATGCTTATTTGAGTTCCCGCGTAATAACGCATTTGGCGTAATGCATTCTATTGGACAGGATATTAATTTATTATTGTCATTAGAAGGTATTAGTGCACAAATGTGCCTAAACACATTTAGCGTTAATGCGCATATTTTTCTGCCTAAATACTCCTCTTCTGAACACGCAAGACTGTGTGTGGGGGGGGGGGAGGGGGTTTCCTCTAAACGCTCCTGCTTCTCAACACCTGTAAATGCTTATGTGTGCATGGACACATAAGCTAACATAGAGGGGCATTTAGAGGTAGAAAAAGTCCCGAATGCCTTTAAAAGCAGCGTTGTTGCTGTACTGTGTGCATGAGGCCTAAGAGTTTTGCAATTTTTCACCCAAATCAGTTTAGCTGAGATGACTCTGGGCCCTCATTCGATCCAGCACTGTGCACGTCTGCAGCTCTTCTCTCCCCTCACTTCCTCGTCTCCCTGGCTTTGCTGGGGCACCAGGAGCCATTGGCTAATAGTGCTGTCAATCAAAGCCAGTTACAAGGGAGCGGGGATACGGTTGCCACCTTATCCCTTTAAACCTGAACGCATATGAATTACACAGGTTCTGAGGCTAATTTAATGCAGATAAGTCACCAAGTGAGTTGAATTACCACCTTAATCAGCCACAGAACTTGTGTAATTCATATGTGTTCGGGTTTAAAGGGATGAGGTGGCAACCCTAAGCGGCAGGGCCGAGTCACACTGTCTGTGTCAATGGGCGCAGCAGCAGGGCTCCGAAGCAAGCCTCTTCCCATGGGGGCACTGGACAGAGAGGAGGGGCCAGGAGCACCAGTGGGGGATCTGAGAAGGGGAGGATCAGGGCTGCTCTGTGCAATTCCATTGCACAGAACAGGTAAGTATAAAGATGTCTGTTATTTATGTAGCGCCTACCCTGATTTTCTGGGAGCCCGGTGGTGACTCTCAGAGGCAGGGAGGGTTTACATGTTCCTCAGGGTAGGGTGCAGGGTATTGGGCATGGTGGGTGATGGACAAGATAGATGTTGGGCGACAGTCACTTTTATGCTTAAACAAGGAGAAGTTTATTTCTAACAAACAGGAAAAATGTGGGAGAGAGGGGATAGGGCACAGGACACCCTTAGTAACTATCAGCAACAGGCAGACTCCTTAGACAAAAATAGGTGAGATCAGAGACGTAACTAGAACCTTCAGGGCCCCGGTGCAAGAAATTATGAAGGGCCCCTTAACCCCTGGCGAGGGCCCTTTCCTTTTCCTACTGATCCTGGGGCCCTTTACTCCTATCACGTGTCCCTTTATTATGGTACTGCAGCGGGGCCCTTTCACAAGTTCTTCAGCAGGCCCCCTTTCTGCCATCTTTAGGCCTCCCCATGGTAGTGAAATGCCAGGGCCCGGTCACAATTGCAACCTTTGCAATCCTGGTAGTTCCTCACTGGTGTCAGTAGTTTTTAATTTTTATTCTAATTTTATTATTTTTTTACCATTTCATTTTATTTCTTTTACAATTTTTTTTTACAATTTTTTTTAGGAGCCCTGTTGGGGGGCTTTGATGAGATATCAGGGGTCTAAAAAAACCTCAGCTCTCAATTTCCATCTCTGTGGCCTCAGCTGTGGGGTGGGGGAACCAGGGAAGCACACAGGGACCCTGGGAACAGCAGAAGACAAGTAAAGTGGATTGAGGAAAATGGAGGAGATTGGGTCCTCTAAATGCCACCCCCACCATCCCTCCTATTCAGGTGTACAAGGGAGGCACATTGGCCCCCTGGACCATGGGGCCCAGTTGCAATTGCAACCTCTGCAACCCCTATCGTTATGCCCCTGGGTGAGATAAGGTAGACAGCAGTACAGGAAAAAGAGCCTTTAAGCTGAACCAGCACATTTGTACTTTGTAGGATTGGCTGCCTCCTCTAGTAGTTGAACTTTACTCACAGCTTCATACACATGGATTCCCTTGAATGAGTTATCTCTTGAAGTCCTCCCAGCCACTTCATAGCCTCCAGCTCATGAAGAGTCCCCTCTGGTGCTTCCTTAGAACTCCATCGCTCTCAGAATCGTTTCCAGATCTTTGGCAGGTTTTCCTCAGCATAACCTTGAACACCCAGATAGGCCTAGGATAGACCTAGCTGCCAGGAGACCACGTGGATAGGCCTCAGGCTTCAGGCCTAGCAGCCAGGAGCTGTTCCACACATCCACCCAGGCAGCAGCCCAGGGTTGGAAGAACAAGATCACCTGACTCCTTCCCAATAAATAACTTCTCCCAGCATTCATAGCAGTGAATCTGATTGGCTGAGAAAAATATGTTTATCGCTCATCACACTAATGTCAAAGGCAACAGCGCCACCTACTGACAAAAGGGAGAAGCCACAGCTGAATAGGATTAGGACAGAAGTCATTTGACCACTAAACACTACAAATTAGCCAGGCTGGCTACCACCCAGCATAACTAAATTTACCTGTAGCCCTATTCCAGGACGAGGGTGCTACATTTAAAAACAAATTACCTTTACAAACCACTTTCCGACCACCTTACTGTAAATGTCATTATTTTGACATTAAATACCGGGGGTGATGGCTGCAGCTAGCTGCCATAACCTCTGTATCTTTTTTTCAGTCAGGCGGTTGGTTTTCAAATAAAAGTGGCCCCATCTGTGTATTCACCGCTAGATCCCTTTTATAGGAAAGAGGACCTGTTCTACTTATTTCTATTACAAGAGATGTTTACTTTCCTTGTAATAGAAATAAAAGTGATCAAAACAAATTAAAGGGATAGTGTAAAAATCAAATAAATAAGAAAAAAAAAATTGAAAGCGCCCATCCCTCCGAGCTCACGCACAGACGCGAACGCATACGTAAATGGTGTTCAAACCACACATGTGAGGTATGGCCGTAATCGTTAGAGTGAGAGCAATAATTTTTGCCCAAGACCTCCTCTGTAACTCTAAAAAGGTAACCTGTAAACATTTTTAAATTGTCACCTATGGACATTTTTAAGTACCATAGTTTGTCGCCCATTCCACGAGCATGCGCAATTTTAAAGCATGACATGTTAGGCGTCTATTTACTCAGAGTAACATCATCTTTCACATTATGTTAAAAAAATGGGCTAACTTTACTGTTTTTTTAAATTAATTAAAGTGTGTTTTTCCCCCAAAAAATTCAGTTTGAAAGACCTCTGCGCAAATACAGTGAGGCATAAAATACTGCAATGATCGCCATTTTGTTCTCTAGGGTCTCTGCTAATTTATATATATATATATATATAGTGTTTGGGGGTGCTAAGTCATTTGCTACAAATGCCAGAAAAAGGCCTGGTCAGTTCATTCCAACCTTTTTTATTCATGTTTCTAGAATTGTTTTTTTTTTTCAAAAATAATACAGTTTAAATCATGAAAGTGAAAACACATCAGGGTTGTGTTGTATGTGTCAGCTTAGTATGTTTTTTGTGTATTTTACTTTGGTGTGTTATGTGCAGTAGAAATGTATGTTGATAGTTCTTATATTGTGTTATGTACATCCCTAATAAAAATGTAAACCTGTTAGCACTCCATTCTCTAGTCATTTCAATAAACAGCTCTGCAGACATTGACAAAGAAAGCAATAGCTGTGTATTTTATAAAAATTCTCAGTTTTAAACACAACAGTTATATGAATTTAAATTTTGATTTATTTTATTTACAGTTTTTTTTTTAAGTATACAAAATCTGCTGCACTTTATAAAGAACATTAAAGCATTCGGACAAATTATTGTCTATGATAGAACTTACAGTCTGATGTTCCTCTATGGCAGGGGTCTCCTAACAAAGGGCTAGTTTACGGTCCTTCAGGCCTAAGGAGGGCTAAAGTGTGGTCACTGGGAGTGGAAAAAGCTCCATTGTCAGTAGGATTAGACATTGTCTCAGGCTTATTGGTCAGTGGGAAGAATAGTGATCCATCATTGGTATTCATGGGAGGAATAGTGCCTCATTATTGGTATCAGTGGGAGAAATAGTGCCCCATCATTGGTGACAGTAGGAGGAATAGTGTCCCATCATTGGTGTCAGTAGTAGGAATTGTGCCCCATCACTGGTGTCAGTGGGAGGAATAATGCCCCATCATTGGCATCAGTGGAAGGAATAGTGACCCATCACTGGTGTCAGTGGTAGGAATAATGTCCCATCATTGGTGTCAGTGGGAGGAATAGTGTCACATCATTGGTGTCAGTAGGAGGAATAGTGCCCCATCATTGGTGTCAGTAGGAGGAATAGTGCCCCATCATTGGTGTCAGTAGGAGGAATAGTGCCCCATCATTGGTGTCAGTGGGAGGAATAATGTCCCATCATTGGTGTCAGTGGGAGGAATAGTGTCCCATCATTGGTGTCAGTGGGAGGAATAATGCCCCATGAGTAGTGTCAGTGGGAGGAATAGTGCCCCATCACTAGTGTCAGTGGGAGGAATAGTGTCCCATCATTGGCATCAGTGGAAGCAATAGTGACCCATCACTGGTGTCAGTGGGAGGAATAGTGCCCCATCACTGGTGTCAGTGGGAGGAATAATGCCCCATCATTGGTGTCAGTGGGAGGAATAGTGTCCCATCATTGGCGTCAGTAGGAGGAATAGTGCCCCATCAATGGTGTCAGTGGGAGGAATAATGTCCCACCATTGGTGTCAGTGGGAGGAATAATGCCCCATCATTGGCATCAGTGGAAGAAATAGTGACCCATAATTGGTATCAGTGGGAGGAATAGTGCCCCATCATTGGTGTCAGTGGAAGGAAAAGTGTCCCACTGCTGGCATGGCAAAAAGCATGGTCAGAGACTGCTGGCATAGCACACAGCATGGTCACAGAATGCTGGCATGGCACACAGAATGGCCACAGACTGCAGGGAATGGCACACAGAATGGTCACAGAATGCTGGCATGGCACACAGAATGGTCACAAACTGCTGACATGGCACATAGAATGGTCACAGAATGCTGGCATGGCACACAAAATGGTCATAGACTGCTGGCATGGCACATAGAATGGTTGCAGACTGCTGGAGTGGCACACAGCATGGACACAGAATGCTGGCATGGCACAAAGCATGGTCACAGGATGCTGGCATGGCACACAGCATGGTCACAGATTGCAGGGCTGATACAATAATAAATATACACAGCCAGCTAGACTCTGAACTCATCATGCTAGAAACAGTTGGCTTGCTCTACCTTCCATAGGAGAGAGAAATCTTAGTCTGTTCTAGTTTCAGCGCCACTTGCAATCTTCCTGGGCCCTCTGCTGGCATTGGCCCCTCCCCCTTGTCTCCTCGACCTCAGGCCCCCCCCGGGCTCCCTTCATCTCACACACCCTCCAGTTCAGCGATGGCCTCTCTCTGCTCTGCTGAACTGGAGGAGTTATTGACCCTCTCTCTGTCACCGCTCAGGTGGGAGAAGGGTTTTTTTTTTAAGATCCAGCCTCGACGATCGAAGGGGGGCGGCATCTTCTAGCTGAGGGCTCTCTGCCCTGCATCTGACAAAGGAGGAGAAGTGCAGGAGGCAGAGCCGGGACTCGAGCGGGTGACATTAACAGTGCCCAGCTGGGGCTGCGGTGCGCCGCTTGTCAGTGTACTGGGCAGAGGTCTGAGCAGGGCCAGCCGGAGGCACTAGAATAAGCATCTCTTGGAGACTGAGCCCCTGACTTTGGCACCCCCCTCTCCTGGTGCCCTCAGGTGGCCGCCTTGGCTGCCCTGGCTGCAGGGGATGATCTGATAAAGGTGACTAGTACAAGTACAGTTCTTAGGTGGAGGTGGGGTAGGCTTCCCTAAATAAGTGAATTTTCAAGGATCACCTAAAGGCGGACAGGGTGGGGGCTGACCGGACATTCTGGGGCAGGGAGTTCCATAGGATGGGAGAGGCTCTGGAGAAGTCCTGTAGCCGAGCATGGTAGGAGGTAACAAGGGAGCTAGAGAGCAGGAGGTCCTGGGAGGAGCGGAGGCATGGGAATGATTAAAAGCAGCCTGGAGCAGGAATTAAAGAGGAATTCAGGTATGAATATTTCATGCATAGTTACAATGGACCAATATAAATATGTATATACAATACCTGACTGACGGTCCTAGAAGCTGAAAATCACTGAAATAGACCCCGCTTCTCCAGTGATCTTCACTAGCTTCCATGACATCACTGCCCCGCCTCGTCCAATCAGAGAACACTTTGCATTCATTCAGAAAATGCGAAACATTCTCTGAATGGCACCGATGTCAAGCAAGTATCCTCCTATGTTCACAATCAGCAGGGCAGCCACTCAGCGCAGGATCTAGAAGCTAGTAAAGGTCACTGTTGTAGTGGTGTCAGTGATTTCCAAAGTCTAGAGGGATCCCACATGTACAGTATATACATAGCAATATTGATCTTAGCTGAACCTTTGTAACTATGTATAAAATATTGATGCCTGGAAATTCTATAATACAGTGTATACATACAGGATATATTATATAATACATTGTATACATACAGGATATATTATATAATACATTGTATACATACAGGATACATTATATAATACATTGTATGCATACAGGATATATTATATAATACATTGTATGCATACAGGGTATATTATATAATACATTGTATACATACAGGATATATTATATAATACATTGTATACATACAGGATATATTATATAATACATTGTATACATACAGGATATATTATATAATACATTGTATACATACAGGATATATTATATTCTGTACATATAGGATACACATAGGTGTGCACAGTCTATTGCATTAGGGTGTACACCCCAAAACTCAAACACACATGCCTCAGCTGCACTGGACAGTGAATGAATGGGAAGTGCTCTGTGGTGAGCAGCTTTCTGTTCATTCACAAACTGAAGCACAGTAAAGAGTTTACTATGCTTCATTTATGATTCAACACAGTGAGTGAGTTCACTGTGTTCATTTAGAAAAGGAAGGGGCCGGTAAATAACATTGATTAGCCCCTTCCACCTACCATCCTGAAACATCCCCCGCAGCAGCCGGGGAAGAGGAGAGAAGCCAGCAGCACTGTGTTGGCAACACAGGAGGAAGCCTGAGCAGTAGGGGGAATCGGCACCACACAGAGTGATTAGGGTGTGCCCAGGCACACCTGTCACACCCCCTGTGCACGCCTATGAGGCTATATTATATATTAGATTGTATACATATAGGATACATTATACAATACATTGTATACATAGAGAATGCATTATATAATACATTGTATACATTAAGAGTACATTATACAATACATGGTATACATACAGGATACATTATATATCACATAGTATACATACAGGGTACATTATATATCACATTGTATACATACAGGATACATTATATGATACATTGTATACATACAGAATACATTATATATTACATAGTATACACAGAGGATACATTATATAATACATCGTATGCATACAGGATACATTATATAATACATTGTATGCATACAGGTTACATTATATAATACATTGTATACATACAGGATACATCATAATGCATTGTATGCATACAGGATACATTATATAATACATTGTATGCATACAGGATACATTATATAATACATTGTATGATTACAGGATACATTATATACATGTAATACATAATATACATACAGGATACATCATAATGCATTTTATGCATACAGGGTACAATATATAATACATCTATAGTACATTATATAATACATTGTATACATACAGGATACATTATATAATACATTGTATACATACAGGATACATTATATAATACATTGTATACATACAGGATACATTATATAATACATCATATCTTTTTGTCCATTCAAGAAGAGAACGTGTACAAGGGAAGTATGACTTTTTTGTTTCTCCTCTAGTAAGAAACAAAGGTTACAATTCAGCCTCAGTGTATCATTTTCACCTTTCTAGAGGAGAAGATTGCAAACAAAACAAAAAAGTTGTGTAAAGAAAATAAATAAATAAACAAATAAAGATAAAATACAGGGTTTGACCTAGGTGAAGGTATGGGTCAAGGTTAGAATCAAAGGTCATGGTTAGGATCAAAGGTCAAAGAATCAGCGCATCTTCGGTATAATAAAAAAAAGTGTTTTTTATTTTATTTAGGCCTCATACACACGGGCATTTCTTGACGCTACATTTATGGGTGTTTTTTGCAGCTCTCCATGTTATTCAATGGCACCTCTAAAACCGCAGAGGTTTTTGAGCAGTAGAGGGCGTCGGCGTTAGTGAGCTGTTTCTAGAACGCAGGACCAGCGCATTCTGAGGCTGTAACGTTTTTGGCGTTTTTGCTGCCGACGCCGCAAAATGCTCACTAACGCCATTCCGGCGTAAACCAGCATTTTTTGATGCCGACGTTTTCTGGTTAAGAAAATAGCAGAGGAATGTTTTTTTTAAAAAAAACGCCTATTGATGCCGACGCTCACTAACGCTCATTGACGCCGATGCAAAACGCCAAAAAAACGCTGATTTTCCCTGACGTCGGACCTGACGTTTTGCTTATTTAAAAACATACGCCCGTGTGTATGAGGGCTTAGTATCAGTGTCAATGTGTTTAGATAAAATAAAAATAAAAAATAAAAAGATAATTATTGTCTGTGGACCCTACTCTGGGTACAAATAACACAAATGCGGTATCACTGTGATCGCCAGGAGAAGGAGAATTTATTGTGGGCTGTTCTTTGGTGGTGGTGGTTAATGGTAATTGCAAGATATTTACAGCTAGATATTCAAATATTATCATTTTCTCAGTTTTGGGCCAGTTTTCCCAGGAGCTATTCATTACCCTTTACCTCCAAATGAAAGCCCAATTCCTCCTGAAAAGAAACGCGGTGTAATTCACCGGGATACTCTTAGTTGTGATGACATGTACGGTGTTACTAACACATATCAAAGTTGCAAAACTGGTTTCAGGCGTTAAGATTTGTTTAACCTTTGTCATGAAGCTATATGAGAGCCGACCTTCTTTTAGAAAAAGTCTGCCCCCCCCCCCCCACCCAGTCTCCCCCCACCCCTGTCTTTTGCCCATTGCTAATGACAATCCTTGAAGTTTTCAAAACTGTTGATCCAGAAGAAGGCAGATGGGAGTTCCGAGTGCTATGGGGATATTGGTGCAATGTGGACAGGACTCCTGAGAGCAGCTCCATGACAGGGGTCTTGTTGTATCTCAGCCAGTGAGTGGCCCTCAGGAGCCCCATACGCTGAATCTCCCCCATTCCTGTGTATGACTTACCTCTCCTCCAGACTGAGCTCCTACAACCCACACCAGCTGCCTTTATACAGTAAGGATTATTCATAGCTGTGACATGTTAGCGTTCTTGGTTGCCATTAGTGTTGTTACTAAGATGTTCAATGTCTCACTGTACACAATCTATAGGAAACGTTCAAACAATGGTTAGAAGACAATGAGAGCCTACAGGGTCATCACTCATCCACTGTATATTAGTGACAGTGTACAGGGTAGTCATGACCTTGGTTATTTCCTTGCCGTCTGATTATTTATTCCTACTTTGTCTGCAGTATGGTTGTCAACAAACTCATTTCCAGGAGTGGTTCTTGTGTTTATGGCTTTAACCATTTCAGTCAGTAGCGGGATGGGTTCATCTAGCACCCAAGGCAAGGATGCAGAACTACACCCCCCCCCCTAACTGTTAATGCCACTCGTAAAATGGATTTACTGCCCTGTGTCTATTCTCGGCCCCCTTGCTCTGCTGTGCCCAGGGCAGCTTCCCCATCTGCCCACCCTTTGTCCTAGCCCTGATTTTATAAGGCAGTGGTGGCCCGTAATGCAGGGCACAGCATGCAATGCATGGCCCCTATCCATGCGTCTGGCCGCCTAATCTTTGAAGCACATGATTAGAGCCTGAGGCTCTAATAGGCTTCAAAAAAGCGTGGGCTCGGGGCGCAGAGCACACACACTTGTGTGACAATAGTGAATGAATATTCACTATTGTCTTCCTGATTATTCTCCCGGCCAATCAGGAAGCAGGTCCTGGGACCCCTCACCTGAATGGCTGAAAGGAGAGGCAATCCGATTGGCCACCCATGAAGAGGAGGGAGGAGACGCATGGCGCACAGAGGAGAGGAGAGAGGAGACGCACGGTGTGATGCAGGGGAGGAGGAGATGCAGGGGGCGGGGGGTGGTGGTCGGTGTGGGTGACCTGTTGATCAACCTGTGGTTGCATTGTTTGCCGCCTCCCCCACCCCAAAAAAATAAAATACAACCAGCCGCCAATGAGCTTAGATAAGAAAAATGGGGGGGAGGGGGGGCAGCTGCAGCAAAGAAGGTTTTTTTGCCTTAATGCATAGAATGTATTAAGGTGAAAAACCTTGAGACTATACAGTCACTGGGTGTACATAGCATGTCCAAGCAGTTAAAATAAAACGCTAGTTATATTTTCTACTTTTGATAGAATGGCGAAGCGTTACAATTTCTGCCAGGTCTTTGGTCATCCCTGTCGCCGCTGGAGAGATTTTTCCTCACTTCCTGTCTTGGTGACCACTGTGACCAGGACAGGAGTCAAAGGGAATGCCCCATAGCCCACTGTTGTCACCATCAGGAATGCAGCCATCGCTGGAGTCCATGTAGACAAGAAGGGACTACAGAAGATCAGTGGCCCTAAGATGCAACAAAAGATGAAAAAAGGTGAAAAGGCAATTAATTATGATACACGGTGCCAGGCTAAATGTCATTGAGTTACATGAACTCTGCTAAAAACTCAAATAAAACGAAAGGAGAAATTCTTCTTCTGGCCGAAATGAGAAGTCAAAGCTGTAGGGAGAGATCTTCAGTACCTTGGACTGTCCCTGGACTGATCCCAGCTTTGATAGTAGGGAGGTGCTGTGTTTGTTACTGTTGCCTGCTAAAGGTCGTTGCACTTTGAACATCGATCTTTTCCTGGGAATCATTCCATTTTTTGTAAGAAGATCGCAGGACAGGTAGAAGAAAGACGCTACAACTTGCAGGGTTATGAAAAGAAGTGATACGCTCCAGGTGGTATAAATGACGCACCTCTGTCATCTCTCGCTATATCAATGTATGATGTGGGAGGAATCCCTCCAAGTCATAAACACAGCTGTACACACATCCCAGGTCCTGAGCTGCTCCCTAACCATTTTGTGACAGCTTGGTACAATAGCCATGGGTGTTTGTAAAATCAAACCTTTTTTTTATGTAGATAGAACATGATATATTTAAGACTTAGGGGTGTATTTCCAAAAAAAGAAAAATCTCATGGCTGTTCATCTATCGAAGGTGAGTGTACATTCACTCTGGGCGAATGGGGCAAAATTGAATGTTCTCAGGCTATATTCTCTGCAATTTGAATGTGTGAATACAGACCATACAGCATTATGGCCACTAGATGGTGCTGATTATTATATAAAATAAATATACCCCATCAGCGCCATCTAGCAGCTGTATTTTCCACATTCACATGTTCAAATTGCTGAGACTTTAGCTTGAGAATAAGGATGGGTAGAACACCCCCCTGTTTGGTTCTCAGCAGAACTCCTGAACAGGGGAAATGTTCAAACCGGAACGGAAAACCCCAAAGAAGTCTATGGGAGCCAAACAGGAAAAATCAAAAATGCACATTTTGAAGGCTTATATGCAAATAATTGGCCATAAAAATGGTATGGGGGTCTGGGTACTGCCCTGGAGGACATGTATCAATTAAAAAAAAAATTTTTTTTACAACGATCGTTTTTACAGGAGCAGTGATTTTAATTATGCTTAAAGTGCAACAATAAAAATAAAAAAATCCTTTAAATATAGTGCCTGGGGGGGGGTGGGGGATCCCCTTAACCACTTGCTGACCAGCTGCCGTCATTATACAGCGGCAGGTCGGCTCGTTCCCGCAAATCTATGAAGCTGTACGATGGTCGTGGGTACAGGCTTTTGTGGGCACACGCCGTGCCGCTGGAGGCGCGTGCGCGCTCCCACTGGCTAATCAGTGGATGCAGCGGACTCAAGAGATCGTTTCCTGCAGTGAAGAAACGGGGATCTTCCTGGCAGATATCCATTCTGACAAGGGAGATCACACAGGTCCTGTCTTTCTGCTATGCAAATGTAGATGTAAATCCATCGTCAATCACAATGCCCACCGGACCTGACAATAGAAAATAAAATGAAAAACTCTGCCTTCTGGGAGGCTTCCTGGCAAATGCCTCATCTCTGTTTTGAAATTTCTTATATAGGTAAGGGGCGGGGCCACCTAGCTATATCATCCAGTGGCACCACCCTCTTCTGACATTACAGACTGGTGCATGCTGGGCATGTGACATCATGTGGGGTCGGGGCTTTGCCCAAAGCTTTGCCCAATCAGGGCGCAGAATGCACCGTGTAGGGCTCAGTGTATTGCATCCTGCAAATGCAGGTGTGCGGTGAATGGCTGAACAGGCAAATGTTGGGCCCGAAATGATGCTCGGGCTGAACCGTTCACCCATCCCTATTTGAGAATATTTTGCCCCATGTGTACAGAGAAAATGTACACGCAGTTTTGAAGGAAGAACAGCTATGCAATTTTTTTTTTAAATAGTGTTCTCAATTACCTGTCATTTCCAGGCATGGTCCTTGTTGTTATGGCTTTATCACACACTTATGTATGTACAGAATAAATGAGTACACCCCAACAGATTTGTCAGAAAACCTTTACTTTCCTTTCAGAATCAACATTTTCTATGGGACACTATACTACAAAATACTCCCACTAATGAGGGTCGTTGACTGCAACCAAGATGTGTTAATTTGCACACAAAAAATGTATTTTTCCTAACAAATTCATTCAAGACCATGTTACAAGAATGAATACACCCAAATGAAAGTCTTAGGAGCAAAGCTAAATTCTATACAACAAAATCCTAATTAATAAGAGTTCAACTACAGGTGAGTCTAATTATTCACTAGCCCCTTCCCACCCGGCCTATAGCAGAATGATGGCCGGACGGTGGTTGCGTTATCCTGACTGGACGTCATATGACGTCCAGCAGGATAAGCTGTGATCCCGCGCCAGCGGGGACGTGCAGTGTGGCGATCAGTGGTGTGGTGTGTCAGTCTGACACACCACAACTCCGATTGTGATAAAGAGCCTCTGACGGAGGCTCTTTACCACGGGATTAGTTGTGACCAATCACAGCTGATCACAGCGTGTAACCAGGAAGTGCCGGTAAATGGTGGCTCTCCTGTCAGAGGGAGGGGGGGGGGTCTGAGCTGATAATGAGCGCATTGATTATCAGCTCAGCCCCCATCAGCGGTGCCCACCACATCTGCCAATCACTGCCCATCAGCTGCCAGTCAGTGCCCACCAAAGAGCCAGTCAGTGCCCATCAATGTGCCAATCACAATGTGCCAATCAGTGCCCATCAGTAATGCATGTCAGTGCCTTTCAACTATGCCAATCACTGCCCATCAGTAATGCTTGACAGTACCTCCTCATTAGTGCTGCCTATCAATGCCATCTATTAGTGCCCATCAGTGCAGCCTGTCAGTGCGGCCTGTCAGTGCCCATCAGTCCCGCCTATCAGTGCCGCCTATCAGTGCCTATCATTGCTGCATATCAGTGCCGCCTCTTAGTGCCCATCAGTGCTGATTGTTAGTGCTACCTATCAGTGCCCATCAATTCTACATATTAGTGCCTCCTCATCAGTGCCCATCAGTGCCACCTTATCAGTGCCCATCAGTGCCACCTTATCAGTGCCACCTCATCAGTGCCCATCAGTGAAGGAGAAAACTAAATTTTATAAAAGAAAGGAAGAAAAACGTTTATTAAACAAACATTTTGGCCTTTTCTAGTTTGTTTAGCAAAAAATAAAAACCCCAGTGGTGATCAAATACCACCAAAAGAAAGCTCTATTTGTGGGAAGAAAATGATACAAATTTAGTTTGAGTGCAGTGTTGCATGACGTGCAAGTGGTTAACCACTTACCAACCGGAAGGTTTTGCAGCTTTAGGACCAGAGCACTTTTTTCAATTTGGCACTGCACCGCTTCAAATGGTAATTGCGCGGTCATGCAATGCAGTTCCCCAACAAAATTTGCGTCCTTTTTTTCCCACAAATAGAGCTTTCTTTCGGTGGTATTTGTTCACCACTGCACTTTTTATTTTTTGCGATATAAACAAAAAAAGGACGAAAATTTTTTAAAAAAATGATATTTTCAACTTTATGTTATTACAAAAATACAATAAACTAAATTTTAGTCATACATTTTTGCCAAAATGCATTTAGCCACATGTCTTGGGTAAAAAAAAAGTAAATTACCGTATATTTATTGGTTTGCGCAAAAGTTATAGCGTCTACAAACTAGGGTACATTTTCTGTAATTTATGCAGCTTTTATTTTATGACTGCCTATCTCATTTCTTGAGGTGCTAAAATGGAAGGGCAGTACAAAACCCCCCCAAATGACCCCATTTTGGAAAGTAGACACCCCAAGGAATTTGCTGAGAGGCATGTTGAGCCCATTGAATATTTTATTTTTTTGTCATAAGTGATTGAAAGATGACCAAAAAAAAAAAATTATAACCGTTTTTACATACTGATTTTAAATCAAATAACATAAAAACATTATTGTATTTCAACTTTTATAGTAAAAAAATTTTTTAAAAGCAGGAAAAAAACAAATATAGCGTTTTTTATTTTTCACGTCACCACTTGTTTATGGTGGCTTTCTTTCGAGATAAACACCCTTTT
>BLSH010035668.1:2223548-2234120 GCA_018402905.1 Glandirana rugosa
GGTCATAAGACTGACTATTCATTTCGAAACGACTAGAAGAACATCGGAAGTGGAAAGAACACATTTCTTTACTAAAAGAAAGAATCCGGAACACTGTAAAGAGAAGGTACACCACGGTAACGACTGTAGTACTTTACCCTCCCCAAAAGAAACAATTCAATGCGGGACAGACGACCTGTGGACAAATTGACCAAGGGCTGGTGCGCGGCACATAAGTGCCGCCGTCAGCCCCTCGACCCGCGCTTAGCGGCATTTATCCGCCGCTAGCGCACGTGTAGTTCTCCCGCGCGCGCGCGCGGGAAAAGCAGAGAGGGGAGATGACATCACTTCCCCTACCTGTGTTTACATTTCACAGGTAGGGGAAGAGATCTCATTTGCTGGACGATCAACATGAATAGACCAAAATCCATTGATCTATTCATGTTGACTGAAGGGTCTGGCAACGAATGAGACAACCAAGACCGCGCTGGAGGGCGCGCGCGCGCGCCCTCTTGATGTGCACGCGATCGCCGCCTATTTACGGCGATTCGCGCCCAGCTCCCCGACTGCCGCCGTGAATACACGGCGCGTGGTCGGGAACCAGTTAAACAGGTGTCCAGCAGACAGGGCGTAACTTAACAAAGAAAACCCCTCCCATTTCATGATGTCAGCAATGGCACCACATGGAAGAGAAATGTCACAAGGCCTAAGAAAGAAAATCATTTCTTTACACAAGAAAGGTGAAGGCTACAAGAAGATCAGCAAAGCTTTACTTATCAGTCAGAATACTGGAGCAAAAGTGATATTAAAATGGAACAAAAATGGAACTGCAACCATCTCACAGAGACAGCCAGGCTGGCCACGGAAGTTATCACCTCGACAGGAGCGTCTTCTGATGGGAAGGGTTGTAGAAAATTGGCATGCAAGTTCACTGCAGTTAGCTAAAGAAGTAGAAAGCCAAACGGGGTGATTGTTCCCCGTGACACAATAAGGCGTACACTGCAGAGGAATGGCATCCATGGGCGTCGTCCACGAAGGAAGCCTCTCCTAAAGCTCATGCACAAAAAGGTCCGCCTAGAATTTGCCAGGGCCCATGCTGTACTCTGTACTCTGGAGTGATGAGACCAAGATAAATATTTTTGGAACTTATTGCTTCAAAACTGTATGGCTTGACAAAGGTGAGGAGTACAAAGAAAAATGCATGGTGCCTACAGGGAAACATGGTGGTGGCAATGTCCTTCTGTGTGACTGCATGAGTGCTGCTGGTGTCAGGGAGCTGCATTTCATTGATGGTATCATGAATTCACAGATGTACTGCCCTGCATTGAAAGAGAAGAAGCTACCATCACTCCATGCCCTTGGTTGTTGTGCACTTTTCCAACATGACAGTGATCCAAAACGCATATCTAAGGCCACTGTTGTATATCTGAAGAAGAACAGGGTGAAAGTAATTTAGTGGCCAAGTATGTCTCCTGATCTGAACCCAATCGGGGAACACCTATGGGGAATTCCGAAGAGTCAAGTTGAGCATCACTCTCCATCCAGCATCCAGGCTCTAAAAATGGTCATTCTTGAAGAATGTAAAAAGATCGATGTTGCAATATGTCGCCAACTTGTTCATTCCATGCCTAGGAGATTTGGTGCTGTCCTTACAAATCATGGAGGTCATATAAAATACTTAGTTTTTGTTGTGGGGTGTGTTCATTTTTGCATCAACTACTTTGAGTAAAACTGAAGATTTTGTAATCTAAGTTATATTATTAATCTTACTTTCATATAATGAGCTAAACAAATGTTCTATAAAACTCGGTTTTGTCAAAATTATGGAAATTGTTCTTGGATTCATTGAGATACTGATTAAAATCTTCCTTTTCAAAAGGGGTGTACTTATTTATGCTGAGCACAGTATATTCTGTACACATACACGGTATATATTGGAATAGAGCATTATATTTTTACATTTCTTTTAAGAGCTTGTTTATTCAGTGATCATTTTGTAATTACTTAAAGCGGTAGTAAACTGTACACCCTTTTTTTATGCCCCCCTCCCCTCTGCAGGTTTGTGCCATATTGTGCTACTATGCATATTATTACCTTTTAAACTGAGCCCTCCAACGCTGAGCTGTCACCACTCCTGGTGCTTCTATCTTCACATGGTCTTCCTTCCAGGTTCATGCTCTCCTGCCATTTGAATGGCCAGGCCATGATGGCATCACTCTTGCACTTGTGCACAGGAGTCACCATCGCAGCATGGCGCTCTCTGCATCTGAATGCAGAGCATACTGCAAATGAGCCAGTGATGTCATTGGCTGGAGCCAATGTGCACATATACTAAATTAACCATTTCCAAGGGACCTTCAGGTCCCAAAACATATTTTACTCATACCTGTAGGGCAGTGGTCTCCAAATTGTGGCCCTTACCTTGCCTTTATTAAGCCCTTGGGGCATTATTCCTCCCACTGACATTAACAATGGGGCATAATTCCTACCAGTTCCACTGACGCCAATGATGGTACACTATTCGTCTCATAGACATCAATGATGGGGCACTACTCCTTCCACTGACACCAATGATGGGACACTATTTCTCTTATGGACACCAATGATGGGGCACTATTCCTCCCATTGACACCAATGATGGTGCACTATTCTCCCACTGAAACCAATGATGGGCACTATTCCTTTCACTGACACAGATGATGGGGCACTATTCTTCCCACTAACATCAATGATGGAGCACTATTCCTCCCACTGAAACCAATGATGGGGCACTATTCTTCCCACTAACACCAATGATGGCGCACTATTCCTCCCACTGAAACCAATGATGGGGCACTATTCCTCCCACTCATACCAATGATAGTGCACTATTCCTCCCACAGACACCAATGATGGGCACTATTCCTGTCACTGACAACAATCACTGGGCACTATTTCTCTCACTGACACCAATGAAGGGGCACTATTCCTCCTACTGACACCTACAATGGAGCACTATTCCTCCCACTGACACCAATGATGGGGCACTATTCCTTCCACTTACACCAATGATGGGGCACTATTCCTTCCACTGACACCAATGATGGGGCACTCTTCCTCCTACTGACACCAATGATGGGACACTATTCATCTCACTAAGCAACATCAGCACATGTCTACTCCTATTGGCCACAGTCCTTCCCTTCTAAAGTCTGAAGAATAATAAACTGGCCCTTAGTTTAGAAAGTGTGGAGACCCAGGTGGAAGCTGGAGACGGAGTGTTAGGCTGTCCATCCCCAGACTAGGCTCGGGTGCAGAAGGGACCCTTCTCATGACACACGGTGGGCTCCTGATCAGGAGGCATGGGAGCAAGGAGAGGACAGTAAGAGGATACTGCTGGGCAAATCTCCAGGGAGACAGATGGGAGGACTGAGAGGCAGCCAGAGAGGACTGGGTGAGAGCGGTCTGGGATGGATGCAGAGTCAGTCAAGAGGACTGTGGTGAAACAGACAGGAGAAAGGGGCAGCTGCAGCCAGGTGGGCTGGCAGTGCCTGAAGGGGTGGTACTGGGAGCAGTAGGCACAGATAGGACAGCTGTGTACTAGGACTTTCTTTGCTACACCAAAGGGGTTTGCGGTCCCTGCCTGTAAGGGGCATTTGCTACTGGTCTAGTTGAGCCTTTATCAGACCATCCAAACAGTGTCAGCCGGTCCTGGGAGTTGTAGATCCAATAGCAAGAGTTTTGCTGAAGGAGATCTGCAAGCAAGTTTGTGCAAGAGGGCAGGGTGGGCTCAACTTTTTTTGGAGACGGTTGTTAAATGCTTGGGTGTAGCCTCAGTTTTCAACATCTTTTTATATCATGTAGGAGACTAAAAGTCCCCAATTTGATAAAATTTCTGTGACAGGTTCTCTTTATTAATTTAACCTATATAGTGCAATGCAACTTAAACAATACTAATATGTGTCAAAATTCCTTTATCTTCTCCAAGCAAATGTTCTCTCTTTATTGAGAAATCATGGGTATGTAAACCCCTGCAGCCTGATGTCTCATCTTCCCTCCACTGAAGCTAATGGATTGCAGTTTGTGTGTCCAGCCGCAATCATCGCAGGTAATGACTGGCTGTGTTATCAGGCATGAATAGCTGCGGTCACTGGCAGCCAGTCATTGCAGTGTATGGGCTTGGTGGCTGCTGCTATCTGCACACAGATATCAATCCCAGCAATACAAATCGATAGACTCTTACAACTGGAATTCACATTGTCGTAAAACTGATTCCCAGCTGTCATTTTGGCAGCCAGGAATTGCAAGGGACAAGGCAGCTTCTTACTTGTGTCTATATCAACAAGATTTATTTATTACAGGTACTTATACAGCACCATCAATTTACACAGTGCTTTACATATTTAGTATACATCAGCCCCTGCCCATAAGGAGCTTATAATCGAAGGTCCCTAACTCACATTCATACAAATACTAGAGCCAATTAACCTACCTACCAGCATGTCTTTGGAATATGGGAGAAAACCAGATAGCCTATGCAGGAACAGTGAGAACATGCAAGCTCCAGGTAGGTAGCGTCATGGTTGGGATTCAAACCGACGACCCTAGCGCTGCCAGGCGGAAGAGCTGACCACTTGGCCATTCTCACGTCCCATCCTGGTGATCACTGTAAGCAGGACAGAGAATTAATGGGATCACCACATAGTCCACCAAAAAAAACAATGCAGCCATCCTTGGAGAATTTACGGAGAAAAGAAGTGGCTGCAAAGAGGCTACAAGAGATAGGCAGCACTAAGTTGCAACAAAAGGTAAAAACAAGTATTTTATTTAAGTAAAAAAAAAAGACAATTGTTTTCCCAACTTTTATTTTCCCATTCCCATCATCCACACCCAACATGGACCTCAACAGAATTTCTAACTTGCTGTCTCAAGCCAATAGAGCAGTGGTTCTCAACTCCGGTCCTCGGGACCCACCAACAGGCCAGATTTTAAGTATTACCTTGGGGATATGCAGACTAGAACACTGCAATCACTGAGCAGCAAATGATATCACCTGTGATGTATTTCAGTTATCCTGCAAACCTGGCCTGTTGGGGGGTCCCGAAGACTGGAGTTGAGAACCACTGCAATAGAGCATTTGATGTGGGCTCCCATTGAGAGTCAGGCCAACAACTATGTGCCCATCACTCTTGGCCTTTGGGACCACCTTTGCACTAGGCATAAATGCAAATCCTTTGTTAACCTCCAGTCCTCATTCTCCACAATCATACTTTAGTCATGGGCCTCAAACCCAAAGATTTCACCTGATGGACCAATAAAAGCCTCTTGAGGGTGGATGACCTGTGTAATGATCAAGGAATCTTATCAAGGTCTATCCTGCATAATAATTTTCACATGCCCAACTCACACGCCTTTCTGTAGGATCAAGGACAGGATGACAAGTTACAAACACACCATTTTGATTTCAGCTGCCAAAATGTCCTCATATGAATAGATGGGACAGGACGTGGGGGAAGGCATGAAATTGGAGAAATGGCACAAACTATAATCCAGAGAATCCAAATCATAAATAAATAGCACAATTAATGAGGCAAACTACAAGGTACACTATATTGCCAATAGTATTGGGACATCTGCTTTTTTTTTTTAATTTAAGATTTTTATTGTGAAAAAAGAAAACATATCAAACATCACAATAATACGTTCAGTTTTCAGTTATTCTTTTACAGCCTATACCAAGGTGGGAGAAATGTCATAGCAAAGTCATCAAATGCGGTATAGCAAGTGTCATGAAATGTAGTTATGTAGAATAGGAGTAAAACGGAATAAAATAATAAAATAAAATAGGGCACATTAGTTGTTATCTAATATAACATATGGGAATCATCTGACATAAAGGTGAGGGTGAGGATGGGGGGTGGGGAACGTAAGTTCTAAGTAATGCCCCGTACACACGGGACGACGATCGCATTCAACAGGTCGTACTCACGACCGTTGTATGCGATATCGATCGTTCGTATGCGCGATTTGAACAGTCGAACATACGACGGTCGTACAAGGGAGTTGTATAAGCAGACTAGAAAACTTGGTCGTACCAACAAGCGCTCATACGACCGTTGTATCGTGTGTACAGAGCAGTTGGTACAACAAGTTGTATTGTGCAAAACACGCATGCTCAGA
The DNA here is from genome assembly GCA_018402905.1 of Glandirana rugosa. Classification (NCBI taxonomy): domain Eukaryota; kingdom Metazoa; phylum Chordata; class Amphibia; order Anura; family Ranidae; genus Glandirana; species Glandirana rugosa. Next base: position 2,229,687 of record BLSH010035668.1, read on the forward strand.
AGTCAGGAATGGCCGGATGCTAATTACACCTGAACGTTCTTTCTGTGCTCGTACGATCGTGTAGTGCAGTCAGTATGCTATATACAACAGCCGACATACGATTCAACACGGTCGTACGTGCGATCGTCGTCCCGTGTGTACGAAGCTTAAAGCCTCGTACACACAGGACGACGATCGTATACAACAGGTCGTACTTACGACCGTTGTATGCGATATCGATCGTTCGTATGCGCGATTAGAACAGTCGAATATACGACGGTCGTAGAAGGGAGTTGTATGAGCAAACTAGAAAACTTGGTCGTACCAACAAGCGGTCTTACGACCGTTTTATCGTGTGTACAGAGCAGTTGGTACAACAAGTTTTACTGTGCAAAACACGCATGCTCAGAACCCAGGAACGGCCGGATGCTAATTACATGCACCTGAACGTTCTTCTGTGGTTGTACGATCGTGTAGTGCAGTCAGTATGCTATTTACATTATGCAACATACGATTTGCGACGATCGTATGTACGATCGTTGTCCCGTGTGTACAAGGCTTCAGTCTCAGTAAGCAGTTTCTGGGAAAAGACCATCCGACATTATCAGGAGTACAATAATCAAGAACTAAGAAATATGACCACATTCTATTCTAAACGGTTCACTTGGTCAACATCGGTATGTTAGCAATCACCCACTCTATAGCCTATCATATGCGTCAGAATATTTAAAGATAAACCAGGGTTGCCATAATTTGTTACATTTTTCCAGTCTCTCGGAAGTGATAGCTGCCAATTCTTCTAGTTTGTATATTGTATCTACTGCGTGCAACCATTCTATCATTGTGGGCACTCGATTGGATTTCCAGTATTTCGGGATTAGAGATCTGGCTGCATTTAGCAGTTGTCATACAAGTGACTTTTTGTATTTACTTAAAGAGTAGTTTAAGATATTTAATAGGCAGCATTCTGGCATCAGCTTTAGCTTGGTTTCAGTAATGTTGATTATTTGTGTACAGATAGTTTTCCAGAATGTGCCAGTGGGCATTCCCACCATATATGAAGCATAGTGCCAGTATCTGTGCCGCAGCACCAACATGCATCGGGCACCTCTGGATACCACGCATGCAGCTTAGCAGGAGTGATGTACCAGTTAGTCATCAATTTATATGCTGTTTCTTGGATGTTGGAGTTAATAGAACATTTGTGCGACAAGATGCATGCATTGAGCCACTGCTCATTGGTGAAAGTGGTATGAAAGGCTATTTCCCAGTCACTTTTGTGTTTAAGGATGGATTCCTTCACATTTGACTGCAACCAACTGTACATCATAGAAGTGTCTTTTTCTATAGGAGTCCCTGTGATGCACATGTTTTCGAAGTGTGTCTTTGGTCTCAAGAAGTGTTTTCGGTTAGAGTGATGGTGTATGTAGTTTCGCAATTGGAGGTACTGCCAGTATGTGAAATGTTTTGAAGGTATCTTCGTCTGTAGTTGTCCAAAAGTTTTAAGTTTGCCTTTGTCTTTACAATCATGGGTAGTTAAAGGTGATGAGTCTTCCTTGGGAGGGAAGGTTCGTTCTGTCTGTCCCATGGCAAAGTCTTGGTTATGTGTTAGTGGTGTAAGTGGGCCTGGAGAAGAGGCAATTTTGTAATTTTGGGCAATTTTGTAGAATATTTTTAATGTTGGTCCTATTAATGGATGTGACTTAACATCTACTGGGCATGACTCCTTTTTGAACCATGGTAGAAACCTAAGAGGGATCTTGGTCTAAAAATTCTCAATTTTAACCCAATCCTTGGACTCGGCATGGCAATTCCAATCAATAATGCACACTAAGTGTGTAGCATAATAATAAGGTCTAAAGATTGGTAAATTAATTCCCCCATTTGTTTTAGGTCTGGTTAGGGTCTGTAGGCTAATTCGAGATTTTTCCCCTGCCAAGATAAATTTATGGATCAGTGCATTTATTGTTACGTGAAATGTGTTCAGTAGCAGAATAGGTAAATTGTGGAAGAGGTATAGTAGTCTAGGTAAGACTACCATCTTCACTAATGTAGCCCTTCCAAACCATGAGTCCAGGTGGTTTATGGTCCAGGTGTCCAGATCTTTTATATTGTGTACAATAGGTTGAAAGTTCTGCATGTATAATTTGGACAAGTTGGGGGTAAGCCAAATCCCTAGATATTTAAGTTTTGTTGTGACCCATTTAAAGGGACAGTTTGTTTGGGTATCTCTTTGTTTTTGGGCCGAAAGAGAGATGTTTAAAGCCTCAGATTTATGGAAATTAATTTTTAAATTTGAAACGTATCCGTAAAGGTCAAATTCTTTCAATAGGTTTGGCACAGACGTGTGTGGTGAGAGAGTGAAAAGGAGGTCATCTGCATAAGCTGATATTTTGCAGTGTGCATGTTCCAGTTTTAGCCCTTGTATGGATAAGTTCCTATTCACTGTTCTAATGAAGGGTTTTAATGAAAGTATAGACAGTATGGTTGATAGTGGGCACCCTTGTCTGTTGCCGTTGTGTATATGCACGGGATCTGACAAGGTAACATTCATTTTTAGTTTTGCTGTTGGATTCTGATATAAGGAGGATATCCAAGTCTTCATATTAGTTCTAAAGCATACATGAGAACACACAGAGAGCATGAAGTCCCACGCTATCCTATCAAAGGCCTTCTCCGCGTCTGTAGACAAGAGAAGGCCTTCGTCTTTGCATCCCTTCATGAGGTGAATGAGGTTCAACGCTTTTGTTACTTTGTCACGCGCCTCCCTCCCTGGCATGAAAACCAATTGTTCGGGGCCAATGATATCTGGGAGATATGTGGAACGCCTGCTATTACACTCACGTGAACTTTAATGGCATCCCAGTCTTAGCCCATAGGTTTCAATATTGAGTTGTCCCACCTTTTGCAGCTATAACAGCTTCAAATCTTCTGGGAAGGCTGTCCACAAGGTTTAGGAGTGTCTATGAGAATGTTTGATCATTCTACCAGAAGCGCATTTGTGAGGTCAAGCATTGTTGTTGGGTGAGAAGGCCTGGCTCACAGTCTCCGCTGTAATCCATCCCAAAGGTGTTCTATCGGTGGAGGTCAGGACTCTGTGCAGGCCAGTCAAGTTCTTCCACCCCAAAAAAGTTCATCCAAGTCTTTATGCACCTTGCTTTGTGCACTGGTGTGCAGTCATGCTGGAACAGGAAGGGGCCATCCCCAAACTGTTCCCACAAAGTTGGGAGCATGAAATTGTCCAAAATGTCTTGGTATGCTGATGCCTTAAGAGTTCCCTTCACTGGAACTAAGGGGCCAAGCCCAACCCCTGAAAAACAACCTCACACCATAATCCCCCCTCCACCAAATGATTTGGACCAGTGCACAAAGCAAGGTCCATAAAGACATGGATGAGTGAGTTTGGGGTGGAGGAACTTGACTGGTCTGCACAGAGTCCTAACCTCAACCTGATAGAACACCTTTGGGATGAACAAGAGCGGAGACTGTGAGCCAGGCCTTCTCATCTAACATCAGTGCCTGACCTCACAAATGCGCTTCTGGAAGAATGGTCAAACATTCCCATAGACACTCCTAAACCTTGGACAGCCTTCCCAGAAGAGTTGAAGCTGTTATAGCTGCAGAGGGTGTGCCAACTCAATATTGAATCCTACTGACTAAGACTGGGTTGCCATTAAAGTTCATGTTCATGTAAAGGCAGGTGTCCCAATACTTTTGGCAATATAGCGTATGATTAGGATTGTAGATAGTCCCCTCATGTATAGCCTCCTTTGTCCATGATTCCTAATTGCGTCTGAGGATGTGTACAGGAAGGCACAGCTTACCACATATGGAGGAGTTGCCCAACAGTTCAGAGATTCTGGATCAGAATCAGGGGCATAACTACAGGGGTTGCAATTGCAACTGGGCCCCGTGCTCCAGGGGGCCTGTGTGCCTCCTTTGTACACCTGAATAGGAGGGATGGCTGGGGTGGCATTTAGAGGAACCAACGTCCTCCATTTTCCTCCTAATGGAGGAGATTGGTTCCTATATATGCTGCCCCCGCCACCCCTCCTATCCAGTTTACTTGTCTTCTACTGTTCCTAGGGTCCCTGTGTGCTTACCTGGTCCCCCCACAGAGCTGCTGTCTTCCCCCCTCCTCTCTCCTGCCAGCTGCTGTAGAAGATGTGTCATGATGGAGAGATGGGAACGGGTCGGTAGATTTTTAATTTCCTGACTCCTTCCTTTTCTGAATGGACAGAGTCAGTGATTGGTACCAATTGGTTAACTCATAACTGAAGCATAGTAAACTGTTTTTACTATACTTCCATTTCTGAGTGGGAGGCTCGGTACACAACTATTTGTTTATTCGATGGGACCGTAATAGAGAGGTCCGCAACGGGAGTAAAGGGCCCCAGGATCAGTGGGAAAAGGGAATGGCCCTGGCCAGGGGTCGGGGGGGGGGGGGGGCGGGGG
>BLSH010035668.1:2234130-2251209 GCA_018402905.1 Glandirana rugosa
GTAACCATCAATTTCGTAAACCTCTTCATAATTTCTTGCACCGGGGCCCTGAAGGTTCTAGTTACGCCTCTGATCAGAATGTACAATTTTGTCTACTCCCTCACCTAGATCAATCTTAGCAAGTCCCCAAGTGTATCATTGCTAAACCAATCAATCAGGGAACTACCCAGACACTCTAGGAGGCTGATTTCCTTCATATTTATAGCAGCTAGGTTTGCGATAGCCAGATCATGGAAAATCCCTTCCATTTCATTTGAATTAGTAAATGCTACATTTTCCTGGATAATCATTAACGAAAAAATAATCTGCATAATCTGAATGATAGTATGGAAGCTTCCTGGGATCCGTGGATATATTACCTCTCAGGAGCTCAGAGGGATGAGTAGTTGGCCCATCCTGTAGGAAGGAAACCCTTTTTCCTGATCACTTTCCCCCTTCCACCTGCCTCCGTTTCTCATCCCCACCTTCACCTTTATTCCAAATGCTTTAACTACCAATGCAGTTTCTTCATTTTCTGCACCCTCTCAACTTTTATGATATAGCGTTTTATATTTGGAAGTCAACTTGATGCCTTCAATGCCCATAGATTAAAGTTGCGTTGTCCCCTTCGCAATCAGATTACACATCAAAACTTTAAGGCACCTCATCCCAAGAATATATGGGTAAATGGATAGAGCACAGTTCCCTAGAGGGAAAAATGCAAACACATTTCATTTAAAGTAAAAAATAATGAAACTTTATTATAATACAACATCAGTTAAAAAAGGGGAGAGTATTATACAACTACAGTACAATGATTAAAAAGCTGGTAATCCAAACATTTAAGATGGGAATTACGCAAGTGGTGGTTAACAAAGAATTTGGTATCCCGGAAATACCCTGTATTTACCCTGTATTTATATTGTTTAAGCATATAATTGGTGGCGGTCAATCAGATCCCCTGAGTGACATGTCGTGATACCAACATCTTTGTTAACCACCACTTGGGTAATTCCCATCTCATATGTTTGGATCACCAGCTTTTTAATCATTGTACTGTAGTTGTATAGTACTCTCCCCTTTTTAACCGATGTTGTATTATAATAAAGGTTCATTATTTTTTACTTTAAATGAAATGTGTTTGCATTTTTGATTCTATTCCCTTGCACCGCGCAATCCCTCTAGGGAACTGTGCTCTATCCAATGCCCATAGATGATCAAGCAACCTCAACTAAAAAACTTGACCGTGGAGATTCACAGAATAGGTTGTACACTTAAATAATATGTAAAGCCAGCACTTCATATTCCTGATATGTGGCTGCTGTACCATGTACTTGTATGAAGAAGTATCCCATTCTCTTTGCATTGCTTCCTTTATGTGAAATCGCTGGTGTTCCTGCCAGTCCCTCTGCTTTCCTACAGGTAAACAGTGGCTGCTGGTGAAGTTTTAGGATGGGGGGCGCCAGACTCCGCCCTTCCTTTTTGACCCCACCCACATCTCATAAGCTCCAGCCCTTATAGAATCCACCCACTCCGTCCCCTGTATTTCACATATTGTGTCAGGAGTTTACAGCTCGGCATCACAGGACAGGGTATACAGCCCAGCATCACAGAACAGGAGTATACAGCCCCAGCATCACAGAACAGGGTATACACCTCGGCATTACAGGACAGGAGTAAACAGCCCAGCTTAACAGGACAGAGCATAAAGCTCAGCATCACAGGACAAAGTATACAGCCCCAGCATCACAGCACAGAGTATACAGTTCAGTATCACAGGACAGAGTATACAGCCCTAGCATCACAGGACAGAGTATACAGCTCAGCATCACAGACAGGAGTATACAGCCCCAGTATCATAGGACAGAGTATACAGCTCAGCATCACAGGACAGGGTATGCAGCCCCAGAATCACAGGACAGAGTATGCAGCCCAGCATCACAGGGCAGGGTATACTGCTCAGCATCACAGACAGGAGTATACAGCCCCAGCATCACAGGACAGAAGTATACAGCCCCAGAATCACAGGACAGTGTATACAGCTCATCATCACAGGACAGAGTATACAGCCCAGCATCACAGGACAGAGTATACAGCTCAGCATCACAGGACAGAGTATACAGCCCCAGCATCACAAGACAGGAGTACACAGCCCCAGCATCACAGAACAAGAGTATACAGCCCCAGCATCACAGGACAGAGTATACAGCCCCAGAATCACAGGACAAAGTATACAGCCCAGCATTAGAGGACAGGGTATACAGCTCAGCCTCACAGACAGGAGTATACAGCCCAGAATCACAGGACAAAGCATACAGCCCAGCATCACAGGACAGTGTATACAGCTCAGCATCACAGGACAGAGTATACAGCCCAGCATCACAGGACAGAGTATACAGCTCAGTACCACAGGACAGGGTATGCAGCCCCAGAATCGCAGGACAGAGTATGCAGCCCAGCATCACAGGGCAGGGTATACTGCTCAGCATCACAGACAGGAGTATACAGCCCCAGCATCACAGGACAGAAGTATACAGCCCCAGCATCACAGGACAGTGTATACAGCTCAGCATCACAGGACAGAGTATTCAGCCCAGCATCTCAGGACAGAGTATACAGCTCAGCATCACAGGACAGAGTATACAGCTCCAGCATCGCAAGGCAGGGGTACACAGCCCCAGTATCACAGGACAAGAGTATACAGCCCCAGCATCACAGGACAGAGTATGCAGCCCCAGAATCACAGGACAAAGTATACCGCCCACCATTACAGGACAGGGTATACAGCTCACCCTTACAGGCAGGAGTATACAGCACCAGCATCACAGGACAGGAGTATACAGCCCCAGCATCACAGGACAGAGTATACACCCCAACATCACAGGACAGAGTATACAGCCCAGGATCAGAGGACAGAGTATACAACCCCAGCATCACAGGACAGAGTATACAGCTCAGCATCACAGGACAGAGTATACAGCCCCAGCATTACAGGACAGAGTATACAGCCCCAGAATCACAGGTCAGGAGTATACAGCCCGAGCATCACAGGACAGAGTATACAGCTCAGCATCACAGGACAGAGTATACAGTTCAGCATAACAGGACAGGGTATAAAGTTCAGCATCACAGGACAGAGTATACAGCCCCAGTATCACAGGATAGAGTATACAGCTCAGCATCACAGGGCAGAGTGTACAGCCCAGCATCACAGGACAGGGTATACAGCCCAGCATCACAGGTAGGATATATAGCCAGTATCACAGGTAGGGTATATATAGTCAGTATCACAGGTAGGGGTATATAGCTAGTATCACAGGTAGGTAGGGGTATATTATATAGCCCAATATTACAGGTAGGTAGGGGTATATAGCCCAGTATCACAGGTAGGTAGGGGTATATAGCCCAATATCACAGGTAGGTAGGGGTATATAGCCAGTATAACAGGTAGGTAGGGGTATATAGCCCAGTATCACAGGTAGGTAGGGGTATATAGCCAGTATAACAGGTAGGTAGGCGTATATAGTCCAGTATCACAGGTAGGTAGGGGTATATAGCCCAGTATCACAGGTAGGTAGGGGTATATAGCCAAGTATCACAGGTAGGTAGGGGTATATAGCCCAGTATCACAGGTAGGTAGGGGTATATAGCCAGTATAACAGGTAGGTAGGGGTATATAGCTCAGTATCACAGGTAGGTAGGGGTATATAGCCAGTATCACAGGTAGGTAGGGGTATATGGCCAGTATTACAGGTAGGTAGGGGTATATAGCCCAGTATCACAGGTAGGTAAGGGTATATAGCCAGTATAACAGGTAGGTAGGGGTATATAGCCAGTATAACAGGTAGGTAGGGGTATATAGCCCAGTATCACAGGTAGGTAGGGGTATATAGCCAGTATAACAGGTAGGTAGGGGTATATAGCCCAGTATCACAGGTAGGTAGGGATATATAGTCAGTATAACAGGTAAGTAGGGGTATATATTCCAGTATCACAGGTAGATAAATTTATTCCATAGTGTGTAGACGCTATAACTTTTGCGCAAACCAATCAATATACACTTATTGGGATTTTTTTACCAAACATATGTAGCAGAATACATATTGACGTAAACTGATGAAGAAATTTAATTTTTTTGTTGGTAGTGCAAAAAATAAAAAACACAGAGAAGATCAAATACCACCAAAAGAAAGCTCTAATTGTGAGAAAAAAAGGACATAAAATGTATTTGGGTACAATTTCACATGACCGCGCAATTGTTAGTTAAAGTAACGCAGTGCCGCAAAAAATGGCCTGGTCATTAAAGGGGTAAAACCTTCCGGGGCTGAAGTGGTTGATAAACCTTAATTAGCTATGCCTCATGTGCCCGTAATGACAATAACAGAGAATAAAGACACATTGTTATTTAATATATGCATGGTCATCTTTATTTTGTACTTGAAAAACGTAATAAAAGTAACTGAAACCAAAAAAAGACCATTTTTATGATACACGGTGCTTTAGGGAGTTAAATGTCATTCAGTTAAGATTTACTATACTAAAAAGCAAATCTGATAAAACACAGTTCAAATGAGAAGCCAAGGCCATTGTCATGGTACAAATCTTTCAAAGCTGGGACTGTCCCGGCACTGATGACAATTTTATTGATAGCATCAAGGAAGATAGAGTGTTTGTGTAGGTTTGTTGCACTTTGCACATCGGTCTTTGCCTTGGAGGAATGTGCTACAACTTTCAGTATTGTGAAAAGAAGGATACGCTCCAGGTGTAATAAAAGAATGACACACCTCTGTCATCTCTCGCTATATCAGTGCATCATGCAGGAGAAATCCCTACAACTCATAAACACAGCTGTACACACATCTCAGGTGCTGAGCTGGTCCCATTTGTTGACAGCCTGGTGAAATAATCCAACCATGGGCCTGAAACACAAGGAATTCGAAAAGGCCGGCAAAAAAACTGGCCGCCAGATCTGGAGGATCGAGAAGATGGAATTGGTTGAAGTCCCAGAGACTCTCCATGGCAGCTTCTATGTGGGTGATGCCTATATAATACTAAATACTGTGGACATGACGCTGTATAAACTTTACAATCTGCATTTCTGGTTGGGTAAGTATCAGAAAAAAATGGCATAGATGACATTGCTGAGTTCAGTCAAGGCAACTGGTACATGCAAACTGGTGTTTTTGGGCCACATGTGGCCCTGTTTCTCCTATGTTGTGGTCCTTAGCATCTTCAGAAGCTTAACTGAGAAACGTAACATTTCTAGCTTTAAGCTGTTCTATAGTTGATACAAAAGACATGTCTGTATGTAATTTTTTTCTGCTCAATATTTTAAGAATTTTTTTTTTTTATACCTTTTTCTGGTACAACATGTTTTGAGTTGCAGTTGGCAATATGATAATAATTACCACAGTGTTATTATCTTTTTCTGAAATTAAATTGGTGTGGCCTTTGGTAGATCGACCAAGGAGCAACCTCCTTAGTCCAGGATTAGCCAACCAGCTAGCAACCTCCTTAGTCTAGGACAAACCAACCAAGGAGCAACCTCCTTAGTGCAGGACTAGCTAACCAAGGAGCAACCTCCTTGGTCCAGCACTAGCCAACCAAGGAGAAACCTCCTTGGTCCATGACAAACCAACCAAGGAGCAACCTCCTTAGTGCAGGACTAGCCAATCAAGGAGCAACCTCCTTAGTCCAGGACAAACCAACCAAGGAGCAACCTCCTTAGTGCAGGACTGGCTAACCAAGGAGAAACCTCCTTGGTCCAGCACTAGCCAATCAAGGAGAAACCTCCTTAGTCCATGACAAACCAACCAAGGAGCAACCTCCTTAGTGCAGGACTAGCCAATCAAGGAGCAACCTCCTTAGTCCAGGACAAACCAACCAAGGAGCAACCTCCTTAGTCCAGGACACACCAACCAAGGAGCAACCTCCATAGTCCAGGACCAACCAACCAAGGTGCAACCTCCCTAGTCCAGGAAAAACCAACCTTGGAGCAACCTCCTTAGACCAGGACCAACCAACCAAGGAGCAACCTCCATAGTCCAGGACCAACCATGGAGCAACCTTCTTCTCTGTCATCTTCTATAATTCTATGCCATTGTTATTTAGTTCAGTAATGTCAAACTCAAATGAAACAGTGAAATAAATCTTTAAAGCGCATCCTTGCACACAGGGCTTTCTACCTGCTGTGCATCCCTCCTGGTGTTTTTGTGCACCCAAGAGGCACACATGCAGCATCCAGGCATGCTGCCTGCAGTCTGTCAAAGTCTATTGCTGGATCGGGTTGACTCATCCAGCAATAGACTATTGCGGCTACCCACATCTAGGGCCCTATGCATTAAGGGAAAAATGCCGGGAATGCAGGTCTTTTGCCTTCTGGGCATTTATCCCTGAACACATAAGGCCCCAAATTGTCCAGAGGGAACCACAGCAGATAGATATCCACATGTGCAAAGGAACTTGTTCTGCCCCACTTTCATATATTTTTCTTGTATTGAACTGTATAGGATTATATTTCTGTTTTTTGCTGATATCTAGTGGCGGTTTTGGACTACTAGAACTTGTTTACCTTGTGATTTTGGTATCTTCCTCTGTCCTCCCCTTCTGTTCAGTGCTAATTAGTTCATCCTGGCTGGACCCTCCCCACTTTTTCCATGTTCCCTCAGTCAGTGAGTGTAGGTTATTTCAAGAGACAGGACACGGGAACATCATTGCCTTCTTACACTTCAGAACACAATTGTACTACAATTAGCAGAAGCAAAATTGTGCTGTATTCAACTTTTGTGTCTTATTGAAGAGTTAAGCTGCCTGTGGATGGTGCCAAGTTAGCAGGTGGCAATACTGCATAGGCAGATAAGTCCATGCATAATGTGGCATTTGAAACAGAACAGGCCTGAAAGATTTATTCCAATGTTTCTTTTTAGTTGGACATTCCTGGACTAAATAGTGATGGCATAAGATCATAGAAGAGTGACAGCAAAAAAAGACCAAATTGCCCATTCAGCCTGGCTTTGTTCATGATGGTTAAAAAAGTGTTTGCCATGTAAAAATAAATTAATTAATGACGTTCCATTACTGACTGCTGCATTTAGTAAAACCCTTATATTTATTCACCCTGGGCACTACTGTTACTGCCGTATTTCTGTTACAGGCTCAGCTACATTGATCATAGCAGGTTGCCCGCTGTACATCACCTCCATTCACAAAACTTCTTGCGCTCTTTTCACAGAATGCAAATCAGGTGCTGATGAACATCACAATCTCCCCTCTTCCAATCATAGAATGCCTCACATTTTATGGATAGAACACAAGATGGTTTGTGAATGGGGGTGTACCGTGAGTGAGCTGCTATAATCAACGTAGTATAGTAGGGCTGGGACTCTGGCAGTTCATTGGTTACACAGCAGTGCCCAAGCTGAATGTAAGTAGACGTTTTACTAAATGTAGCCATTAGTGGGGCATTCATAATTACAGCTAATTTATTTTTACCCCTGTCGTAAAGTGTATACAATTACTCAATGCACATACTGTGGTCCCAGTTTGCAATGTGCACAATACATCCACACAATTAAGCTCTTCCAGAAAGTTTGGCATTTGAGTGGTCCCCTAAGTTACTAAAGGTGCAGGCTTTCAGGATGCCATGTATCTCTTCTTCAGGCTCAATACAATTATCCCAAAAATGGAAAATTGTATCAATACTTACCGTAATTTTTCTTTCCTGGCACCAATCCATGGCAGCATACAACCAAACCTATGCTGTCATGGATTGGCGCCAGGAAAGTAACTTAGCAGACCTGCTCCTTTAATGTCCATAGCCTGGACACCCAATAACTTTCATATGTTGCTGGCTTCCCAGCCCTTACTGTGCACATGGACCTGATTTATGGAAAGTGGGATCAGTTGAAGGTCAGTTTTGTTCAGAGCAACCTGAACTATCATTGGTAATTTTTTTTTTTTTTGATCAACTTGGTTGATTAATCAATCTATTTTAATGAATGGCCCAGATATTGATATTCTTATGTCAAAATGTAATTTAGGAAGTGAATGCACCCAGGATGAGAGCACAGCAGCGGCCATTTTTACAGTACAGATGGATGACCATCTTGGTGGATATGCAGTCCAGTATCGGGAACTTCAAGGTTATGAAAGCAACACTTTTCTTGGCTATTTTAAAAATGGAATAAAATACCAGGTATGACATAAATTAATATACAATCCAGTCCAATATATATTATTTATTAGAAAAAAAATATATATATATATCCATCCAGCAGATGGGGATTTAGGTTCCTTTTCACATTCATATTTTTTGGTCTCCTCTTAAAGATATATGAAATATAAATAAAGTATACAGTAAATAAAAAAGTATACTTTTTACATCAAGTAACTATAAACTGTACATGTATATACTGAATACACACATTATTTAAAAATATATATATATATATTAAAAAAAAAAATATATATATATATATATATATATATATATATTGGAATTGTAACAGGGCCTCTTTAATAAGAGACTGGAAAATATGAACATGTGAAAAGGAACCTAAATCTCCACCTGCTGGGTGGATATAAAAATATAATACATATGTATGTAGTATTTTATATTTAAATATATTTAAACGTAAAGTTTATATTTACTTGATGTAAAAAATAAACTTTTTAAAATGATGATACAGTTGTGAAGCCATTTGTTATCAATCAACTGTGTTTAATATTTTTAAATCATAATGATAACAGAAACTACCCAAATGACCCTGATCAAAAGTTTACATACCCTGGTGATTTTGGCCTGATAACATACACACAAGTTGACACAAAGGGGTTTGAATGGCTATTAAAGGTAACCATCCTCACCTGTGATCTGTTTGTTTGTAATTAGTGTGTGTGTATAAAAGGGCAATGAGTTTCTGGACTCCAGACAGATCCTTGCATCTTTCATCCAGTGCTACACTGATGTTTCTGAATTCTGAGTCATTGGGAAAGCAAAGGAATTGTCTTTATCTTCTCAGATGGTAAAGCTGCCCATTCCTCTTGACAAATAGCCCAGTTTTGGCTGAAATTTTGAGTTGGTCTACTTGACCGTGGTTTGGTTTCAACAGAACCCCTCAATTTCCACTTCTTGATTAGCGTTTGAACACTGCTGATTGGCATTCTCAATTCCTTGGATATGCTTTTATGTCCCTTTCTTGTTTTATGCAGTTCAACTACCTTTTCCCGCAGATCCTTTGACAATTCTTTTGCTTTCTCCATGACTCAGAATCCAGAAACATCAGTGCAGCACTGGATAAAAGATGCAAGGGTCTGTCAGGAGTACAGAACCTCATTGACCTTTTGCACACACACTAATTACAAGCAAACAGATCACAGGTGAGGATGGTTACCTTTAATAGGCATTCAAACCCCTTTGTGTAAACTTGTGTGCATGTTATCAGGCCAAAATCACCAGGGTATGTAAACTTTTGATCAGGGTCATTTGGGTAGTTTCTGTTGTCATTATGTTTTAAAAAGAGTAAACATAGTTTATTGATAATAAACGGCTTCAGCCAAACACTAACCATGAGTGAAAGAAATGTTTTTGTGTTCTCATTCATATTCTCTGAAAAATGGCCAAGAAATCATAAGTTGTGCCAGGGTATGTAAACTTATGAGCACAACTACATATATATATAAATGTGTGTGTATACAGTTATTAAGTGTAAAGTTTATATTTACTTGATGTAAAATATAAACTTTTCTATTTACTATGGATTTATATTCTACATATAATATAAATACATAGTAAATGGAGTTTTCCAGAGACAACTGGTTAAGAGAAGATTTCCCTCACTTCGGAGAGATTCCTCTCACTTCCAGTTGTTTTTTTGCGCCAGGAAGCAAAATCTCTCCCATGGGATACAGATGACAAAATAATTGATTGAGGCTTTAACCCTGAAAATAGTTTTGGCTTTATTCATACTATACTGTAACACTTATGCAACTTGTCATGCAACTTTGGACATCAAAGTTGCATGACAAGTCGTTCCCCATGTTTTCCAATGATAAAAATTCATATATGCGCGACTTAAAGTTGCATAAACTTCAAAGTAGTTCATGCACTACTTTGGTCCAATTTTAATGCAACTTGAGGGCCATAGACTTCAATGTTAACCCTCAGAAGTTGCATGAAAGTCATACCTGAATGTTATACAATGCAACTTGTGTGCAAGAGTTGTCCATTATCACTGGTCAAAGCCAAAGTCGTATCCAAGTTGTGCCCATTCAAAGTTGCGTCAAAGTTGCATCAAAGTTGCACACCAAAGTACAAGCAACTTTGGAGTCCTACAAGTTTGAATGGAGCCTAACATTGCCCAATACTTTTTTAGGTTTAGATAGTTTGAAGGGTTTTAACCAAATCCAAACGTCCTTGATGCATTTCACCACTCCTGGCTTGCTCACCTTGTTTGGGTAAAGTTTGGATTTGGCTGAAGATACTCTGTATGCAATTGCTCAATAAATGTAGAAAGAAGAGTGAATATTGGACTGCAACCTTATCTTTGCACTTCTTTAATTAGTGGAGGTTGGCTATATAGGTTCCTGCCCCAACGGGCATGAAGATTCTTCATGACTGTGAAAATAATTGAGTAAAATACACCAATGTTATTTTTTTTTTCAGGCAGGTGGGGTGGCCTCTGGCTTCACCCATGTGGTCACCAATGATCTTTCCGCTAAGAGACTTCTACATGTTAAAGGTCGCAGGGTGGTCCGAGCTACAGAGGTGCCTTTCTCTTGGTCCAGCTTTAATACAGGGGACTGCTTTATCATCGATGTTGGAGCTGTGAGTAGACAAACACATCAAAATAATTAAAATGGAGATAGGGGGCAAATTTGAATATCATCCCAAAGTTTACAATTTCTGTTACAATAGTTTTTATTGAAATAGAGCGGCAAACAGTCATTGCCATGCTCAAATCATTTGACAATACCAAAGTTTTCAATTTAAAGTGTAGCTTCACCCTTTTGGGCATCACTTAAATCCCATAAGATTATGTAAATACTTTATCATGTACAATGTTACTATTCTGGACTGTCTTTTATTGCTCTCAGTACAATTTCCCTCTGCTTGTATAGCAGCTTTAAAAGAAATTGTGTATGACTTGGCTGGAAACTGTTTGCTAATGAAACCCCCTGCAATCTCTATAGACAACGTATTTCCCTGCTTATGCCGGAGTAATGAGTTGCGAGTAACATGTGGATGGTTTGCTCTACTTGTTAGTTGTTACAAAGCTCTGCGCTAACATTTTTTTTGCAGAACTTCCCATTTGTGCTCTGTACAGTTTTAAACAGCCTTTCTTAACCAGGGTCCCATGGAACCCTAGGGTTCCTCTAGCAGTTGCTAGGGATTCATTGAGCATTGAGCAATTTCTTCCTCTCAAAAATTGTAACCATTCACACTATGATCCTTTTAGCTCATTGACATTACTCTCAATGACGACCAATGCAAGGGTGACATTCTTTTCAATGACCACCATGTAAGAGGGCATTGTTTCCAATAACCACCATGAAAGGGGGTCAATCTTCCCAAAAACGACCATGTAAGGGAGCATTCTTCCCAATGGCCACCATGTAAGGAGGCATTCTTCCCAATAACCAAAATGTAAGGGGGGACATTCTCCCCAATGACCACCGATGTAAGGGGGGGGGGGCAATTTTTCCCAATGGCTACCATATAAGAAGGGGATTCTTCCAAATGATCGCCGATGTACAGGGGGCATTCTTCCAAATGACCACCAAAGTAAGGGGGGACATTTTTCTAAATGACCACCAATGTAAGGGGGGACATTCTTCCCAATAACCGCCAATATAAGGGAGGCATTCTTCCCAATGACCTCCAATGTAAGGGGGGCATTCTTCCAAATGACCGCCAATGTACAAGGGTCATTCTTCCAAATGTTCACCAATGTAAGAGTGGCATTCTTCCCAATGACCACCATGTAAGGGGGCAATCTTCCCAATGACCACCATTGTAAGGGGGGATTCTCCCCAATGACCCCCAATGTAAGGGGGGCATTCTTCCAATTGACTGCCAATATACGGGGGACATTCTTCTGAATGACCACCAATGTAAGAGGGGTATTCTTCCAAACGACAGCCAAATCTATGGAGGAAATTCTGCCCAATGACTGCCAATGTAAGGGTGGCATTCTCCCAAGTGACTGCCAATGTACGGGGGACATTTTTCCAAATGACTATCAATGTAAGGGGGGCATTTTTCCCAATGACTGCCAATGTAAGAGGGGCATTCTTCCCAATGACTGCCAATGTAAGAGGGACATTCTTCCCAATGACTGCCAATCAAAGAGGGGGCATTCTTCCAAATGACCGCCAATGTACAGGGGGCATTCTTCCAAATGACCATCAATGTAAGGGGGCATTCTTCCCAATGATTGCCAATGTGAGAGGGGCATTCTTCCCAATGACTGCCAATCTAAGGGGGGCATTTTTCCAAATGACCGCCAACGTACGGGGGGCATTCTTCCAAAGGACCACCAATGTAAGGGGGCATTCTTTCCAATGACTGCCAGTGCAAGAGGGGTATTCTTCCAAATGACCGCCAATGTACAGGGGACATGCTTCCAAATGGCCATCAATGTAAGGGGGCATTTTTCTCAATGACTGCTAATGTAAGGGTAGCATTCTTCCCAATGACCACCATATAAGGTGGACATTCTTCCCAATGACCACCAATGTAAAAGAGACAATCTTCCCTATGACCACCAGTGTAAGGGGCATTCTTCCCATTGACCACCACACTAATGTTACCTGGAAAACCTTATGGTCCATACTTAGTATTTCATTGACCCTTCATCAGGTCCTCTAGGGTTTTTCTTAGCTGACACTTACTCAACGCCTCTATATTTTACTTTTATATTAATCTACCATACTCTTTAAAGAGGAACTGCAGTCTGCTCACATAATTTGTAATAAAAAACATCTTTGCCATTCTTAAGCTTCCCTTTAACTACTTTGTATATTATTTTATATACACTGTGATTCTGTACTTGCCAAATATGCTGCAGAAATCTCCCTCCACTGAGTCTGGCTGCAACCATTTTAACTGAAGCTGCTGCCTGTTCACTTCCTGGATTTACACAGAGGCACACCTCCAGCCCTGCAGCTCTCATTGGCCCTCTTATGATTCAGCCCCCCTTTCTTCCTGGCAAACTCTCACAGGAGTGAGAGAGACAGCTGTGCATGATGTCAAATGCTGAGGCATTTTTCCAGCCAAGAAACAGGAAGTGGGCTGTATAGGGTATTTGCTGGCAGAAAAAAAAAAACATTTTACTATCCAAAGTTAAAACAACAAGGTCAGAGGATTTAATAGCTGGAAAGATGAAAAAATTCTGCTTTAACCTCTTGCCGACCGCCGATCGGCATCTGACGGCGACAAGGTGGCGCTCCTGCGCAAATCGCCGTCATATGATGGCGGCTGCAAGATCGCGCCCAGTGAGCGCACGCCGCCGGAGGCGCGCCCGTGCGCTCACTGTGTCCGGGGAGGACCAGGGAGCGGGTGCGGCGGCTTCGATTGCCGCCGGCTACCCACGATGCCCCCCCCGGAGTGAAAGAATGGAGGTCCGTGTAAGTAAACACGGACCTCCGTTCTGTGAAGGGGGAAGGGCTGTGATCACAGCCTTCCTCTACACGGAAGGTGTGATCGCTTCCCTTCCCCTGCTAGGGCAGTCCCCCCACAGTTAGAACACGCCCAGGGAACACAGTTAACCCTTACAGCGCCCCCTGCAGGTTAACCCCTTCTCTGCCAATGGCATTTACACAGTAACCAGTGCATTTTTATAGCACTGATCGCTGTATAAATGCCAATGGTCCCAAAAAAGTGTCAAAATGGTCCGACATGTCCGCTGAAATATCGCAGTACCGCTAAAAATCGCAGATCGCCGCCATTACTAGTAAAAAATAAATAAATAAATAAAAACCCCAGAAATTAATTCTCATCGTCCGTAAACGCGACCACTTTTGTGCAAACCAAATCAATAAACTCCGATTGCGATTTTTTTTATCGCAAATATGAGGAAGAATATAAATCGGCCAGAAACGGTGAAAAAATTTTTTTTTTATATTTTTTTTGGATTTGTATTTTAACAAAAAGTAAGAAATTCGGGTTTTTTTGCAAAATTGTTGCTCTTCTTTTGTTTATAGCGGCGATCAGAAATGACGCAGCGGTGATCAAATACCACCAAAAGAAAGCTATATTTGTGGGAAAAAAAGGACGCAAATTTCGTTTTGGTACAACGTCACACGACCGCACAATTTTCAGTTAAAGCAACGCAGTGCCGAATCGCAAAAAGTGCTCTGGTCCTAAAGGGGGAAATCCTTCCGGGGCTGAAGTGGTTAATCCTGGAATGACATTGCATACATTTTTCTTCAATAAAACTTGTAAAAATTGATAAGAATACAATTACAAAAAAACAGGATGGTTTTACAAACGTTCACACTTCCCATCATGCTCTTGGCTAACCAGTATCTGCCTTGACATATTCCATGGAAATTGGATCAAGATGACTGAGTAATTTGTGGGTCGGTGAAGCATGGTGCGGCGGCAAAGAGCACACTAAGTCTAGTTACAATTAACAAACTTGAATTGAAGAAACGGCTCAAAAATACAACAGCCCAATGGGAAGGCTCCCGGTTGGAAACACTCACAGTTCTGTACCAAATGTAGAGTGGAGCAGGTTATGATGCACCGACTACATCTGTACCAGGGTGCAGAATGCAGTCTGGCCAGTCCAATGGGGCAGGATTCCTAGGAAAGATAGTATGCCCCTGTCCTGACCCTACTCATCCTTTCCCTGACAGACGGGTACCCTGTCCCTGTCCACTTGCAAAAATGTGTGCCAAGCCTGGGAACCAGGGTCTTAAATAGACTCTGCCTGACCCAAGATGGCTGCCAGAGTCACATGGGGTGGCAAGCATAATGGAATATGTTCCTCTTGACTTCCTCTTCCTCCACGGTTGGGTGCCACATAAAGTGGAGAAAAGAAACTGCAAAACAAACTACAAACTCATGGCTATAATGGCTGGGGAATATTCTGGCCATCCATATGTAATCAAAAAAGCCACTTGACTAAGTCACAAAATGTCTTAAACATTACATAACAAGTCCAGTTGAATGTGGCCAACTACTACTAGCTATAGGATGACCAGGATAAATAGGAACCTTCACAGATTTCCTTCGACAAAACTTACACATTTTGAAAACATTTTCTTTGTGTTGGCCCATTCTGCTGGCCAACTATGGACATTTTTGACTCAATTTACCTAGAGAAATGTAAGGCCAAGAGGGTGCGAGGATTCCCAGAGGAGTCAGAAGGCTCTTTATCATTCAAGGAATATGAAAGCATCTCTCCATTATCTGGTTTGGTGGTAAGAAGTAAAATGTTCCTATTCTTGATGTGATGTGATGTGACCAGGGGTGGTGAAGACTCAGCTTACACATTCTACTCTGTCCTGCCACTGATATATTGTATCACTAACCATGAGAATAATAAACGTACCTCTATTGTTGATGATTAATGTGCACGTGGAGGAATTTTCGTCCTTTACTTTCCTTTATTGAGGACAAAGTTATTTGCATAGGTTCACTCTAGATTCTTACTACGTGCATCAGAGATAAGTTGGTTGATTTGCATAATTGCAAGACCTTTACCCATGAAACGTTTACAATTTCCTTATTCCCCAAGTGCATATCTTGATTTGAAGGCCACGGAAGGGTTATGCCTATATACACTGAGCAAAATTATAAATGCAACACTTTTGTGTTTGCCCCTATTTATCATGAGCTGAACTCAAAGATCAATGACTTTTTCTAAGTACACAAAAGGCATATTTCTCTTAAATATTGTTCCCAAATCTGTCTAAATCTTTGTTAGTGAGCACTTTGCTGAGATAATCCATCCACCTCACAGGTGTGGCACATCAAGATGCTGATTAGACAGCATGATTATTGCACATGTGTGCCTTAGGCTGGCCACAATAAAAGGCCACTCTAAAATGTGCAGTTTTACTGTATTGGGGGGTCCAGGGTAGGGTTGCCACACCATCCCTTTAATCCAGGACACATATGAATTACACAGGTTCTAAGGCTAATTTAATGCAGATAGGGCACCAAGGGAGTTTAATTACCACCTTAATTAGCCACAGAACCTGTGTATTAATATATGTCCTGGATTAAAGGGATGATGTGGCAACCCTAGTCCGGGGGGTCAGAAAACCAGTCAGTATCTGGTGTGACCACCATTTGCCTTTACGCAGTGCAGCACATATCCTTCGCATAGAGTTGATCAGGTTGGTGATTGTGGCCTGTGGAATGTTGGTCCGTCCCTCTTCAATGGCTGTGCAAAGTTGCTGGATATTGGCAGGAACTGGAACACGCTGTCGTAGACGCCGATCCAGAGCATCCCAAACATGCTCAATGGGTGACATGTCCGGTGGGTATGCTGGCCTTGCAATAACTGGGATGTTTTCAGCTTCCAGGTATTGTGTACAGATCCTTGCAACATGGGGCCATGCATTATTATGCTGCAACATGGGGCCGTGCATCATCATGCTACAACATGGGGCCGTGCATTATCATGCTGCAACATGGGGCCGTGCATTATCATGCTACAACATGGGGCCGTGCATTATCATGCTGCAACATGGGGCCGTGCATTATCATGCTACAACATGGGGCTGTGAATTATCATGCTACAACATGGGGCCGTGCATTATCATGCTACATTATGGGGTCGTGCATTATCATGCTACAGCATGGGGCCGTGCATAATCATGCTGCAACATGGGGCCGTTCATTATCATGCTACAACATGGGGCCGTGCATTATCATGCTGCAGCATGGGGCCGTGCATTATCATGCTGCAACATGGGGCCGTGCATCATCATGCTACATACATCGTACTATTACGTGCCGGGGTACAACATCGTACTATTAAGTGTCGGGGTACAACATCGTACTATTACGTGCCGGGGTACAACGTCGTACTATTACGTGCCGGGGTACAACATCGTACTATTACGTGCCGGGGTACAACGTCGTAC
>BLSH010035668.1:2261329-2282783 GCA_018402905.1 Glandirana rugosa
CCTATTTTTTGGGAAAAAATTTGTTACGACTCCTAATTGGGGAATTCAAGGTGTCACTTACATTGTTCGTACGATACGACGTATATTTCTGACTAACATGACAACACCCAAATCACTGTGCAATTATGTCTCTAAAGGATACTAGGAAGCGAGGTAGATCACCAGTATTACACTAATAAAAAGACTTTATGGAGTTATTCTTTTTTATGACGTATACCGGTGATCTACCTCGACTAGCATCGTTCAGTGACATAATTGGTGAACGAATGACCCATGAATTAGGGGGGAGGACGGGTCTGGTTAAAATCTAAAAGTCTCGACAGCGTAAAAGTTACTGTTAACGCACCAGTACGCTGCAACATGGGTTTGTTTTAAAACTAGTAAAAAAAGGGGTGTTTATCTCGAAAGAAAACCACCAAAAAAAAAAAAAAAAAAAAACGCAGAGGTGATCAAATACCACCAAAAGAAAGCTCTATTTGTGGGGAAAAAAATGATCAAAATTTTGTTTGGGTACAACGTCGCATGACCACGCAATTGTCATTGAAAATGCGACAGCTCTGAAAATCTAAAATTGGTCTGGGCAGGAGGGGGGATTAAGTACCCAGTAAGCAAGTGGTTAATACAGTGACTTGCTACGATCAGCTCCATCTAGTGGCCATATGCAGTATTTTTTCTTATTGAGGTATTTCAGAAAAATAATCACATTATGACCACTAGATGGAGCGAAGGATCATAGGAAATCTCTGTATTAACGTGTCACTAAACCCACAACAGTACAATCAGTCTTTATATGCAGCATAGCATGCTTGTTACATTCACTGTGGAACTTAAGGGGTTAATCCTCAGCATTGTTTAAAAAAGGGTTTTTTATCCTGTATGCATAGATTCTTCTTCCTGCATGGTCAATCTAAGCAAGTCCATATAATACACAGCAGGGTGGTAAGGCTGCACATGCTCAGTTTGGTTTCTTATGCTGGAGAGTACATTTCCTGTTCCAGTTGAACTGTTCAGGTTATTGACATCACACATGTATAGAGGTTGTAGTGGAAATGTCATCCTATATGAACACACAGCTATGGACAAACTGAGCAGGTTATCAGGAAACCTTGGTATATAGATCATGCAAAAAGGTATATAGTGTCAGTATTTTAATGTAAAAAGATTTATAAGCTGTGGGCACTGTGGGGGTGTGGGGGGGTTTAGTAACACTTTAAGGGACAAATGATCAGAATTCGTCAATGGTGGGTGACATTTTTTCATGTAAGAAATTATAATTTATTATTTGCTCCCTTTTGGTTGGGTAAAGTTTAATCAAAGGGTTGTTGTCTTTGTTTAAAAAAAATATGTTATACTTACCTGGTCTGGGTGACAATATTACACAGAGGGGCCCCATACCTCCTCTTCTGGAGTCCTCCACCAGTGCTGTCTGCAAGCCCTGTGCTGAGGAAGCACCCGTGCAGGCACACTCCTGAGCCAGGCTGTGTGTATCTATAAACGCACACAGCACAGCTTCGTCTGGCAGCCCCACCTTCCCCTACTTGCCCTTCACAGGATTTGACTGGTATATGTGTTCAACATAGGTGTGCACAGTCTATTGCATTAGGGTGTGCACCTCAAAACTCAAACACATGCAGGTATATATATATATATACTGACGGTGTCAGTAGAGCAGTGGACAGTGTCAGTACGGTAGTGAATGGTGTCAGTCAGTTTATTTTTACTATTTTTTAATTTTTTTTTACAAATGTTTTAGGAGCCTTTAGGGGGCTTTGCTGAAATATCAAGGGGAATCTGCCCCACGCAGGGTGATTAGGGTGTGCCCATGCACACCTGGCTCACCCTGTGCGCACACCTATGGTGTTCAATAAAGGCAAAAAAAAACATTTCTGTTGATCTTGCCAGACATCCAAAAGGCTTGTATTTTCCTGTGCTCTTTAAAAAATATATTACTTTTTTTTTTTTTTTACATACAATTCCCATTTTTGCAGCTGTGCGATTTTGCAGAGCAAAGAATTTATGGTCTCAAGGCTCAGCGACAATCCATATATTACTACAATGTATCATCTGTCTCATGTTCCCCTGGAAACAAATAATGTAACACAAAGCTTGAATAGGAAATAATTTGAAACATGCAATCGCTGCTCAGAGTAATATCATTAATTCATAAACTATTAATCTCTTATCTAAATAGCAGATCCAAAGTGCGATGGGGTGACTTTACACTGTGCACAATGCAAAGATGATTTGAGCTAATTACATGGCTGGGGGGATTTACTGCATGCAAATAGACTGTGCACTTTGCAAGGTGCAGTTGCTCCAGAGCTTAGTAAATAAGCTTCACTTTGCAAAGAATACCCAATCACGTGCAAGGAAAATAAAAAAAAAAACAGCATTTTTTTTCTTGCACATGATTGGATGATGGAAGTCAGCAGAGCTCCTGCTAATTTACTAAGCTCTGGGGCAACTGCACTTTGCAAAGTGCAAAGTCTATTTGCCTTTAGTAAATCAACCCGCAAGTGTCCTGGATCTTGGACCTCAGTGCTGGTGATGGTGGTCCTAGGGTCGCAGTATCACCTTGAATTACTTTGCTTGCACACTAATTCAAAAAGGCATTCATTATGGTGATGGGGGCTTCAAGTGGGTGGTCCTTGCTTAATTAGAGGTAGGGCTTGGGTGGGTCACTTTGGTGAGTGGGTTGGGTCTGGAAGGGACAAGCTGGTCACTGGGTGGGTCAGACTGTAGGCAGGTCCTGGCTATGCTGTGCTCTGTTGTGGGGTCTCAGCGTCACCCTTGAGTTACTTTGCATGCTCACTAACTCAATAAGCCAATCATTACAGCAGGTGGTCCTTGCTGATGTAGCGTTACCCCCAAAGCAACTTCTAGTTAAGATGGGCCCTCTGTTGTTGGCCTCGACCTTCTCAAAGACCTCAGCCCCTCTGACACACCAGGCTGAGAACTCAAACATACAATTCCACAGAAGAACGCCTGAACATCAATACCCAACTATAATCAGACTGAGCCTTAGAGCTCCCTCTAGTGGCTGATGTAAACATTTCTACATTTAATACAATAACAAAAATATGGATAAGAAATTATATAAACGCAGGAAAGTCATATAAAAATACTTTTAGAATTAACACTGCAAAAAAAGGTAAACATTTATTTTTGCTGGACAAATGTATTCTTCCCTCCCTCTTATTTTCTAACCTATTTTGGAAAGCGTATATTATTATTAATACAGGTACTTATATAGCACCATCAATTTACACAGATATATATTGTACATTCACATCAGTCCCTACCCTCAAGGAGCTTGCAATCTAAGGCCCTAACTCACATTCATACATATACTAGGGCCAATTTAGACAGGAGCCAATTAACCTACCAGCATGTCTTTGGAGTGTTGGAGGAAACCGGAGTACCCAGAGGAAACCCACGCAGGCACAGGGAGAACATGCAAACTCCAGGCAGGTAGTGCCGTGGTTGGGATTTGAACCGACAACCCTAGTGCTGCTAGACAGAAGTGCTAAGCACTGGCCATGCATGCAGCGCCAGGCAAATAGCTCATTGCAAAGTTGAAATACATATATGGAAGATGTAGGACCTGCCAAAGGCGTTTCATTTCTGTTCATACAGTCTTGAGATTTTCACAGCCCTGTGAGGAGACCTGTTTTCTTTCTTGCAGTTACAGGTCTTGCCCCTCCCCCAGCCTGTGGCTGAATAGTGGAAGAGAAGATGCAGACTGATGAGCTCATTTCCCTGTCACTCTACTCTTTCCCCCTATTGGCAAGACAAGAGCACTGCAGCACAGCTGATTGGCTTATAGTATTGCTTCTCCCCCTTCCAGTCTGAGCTCTGCTGTACAGGGGATTGCAAAAGGCTAATACCAGGACATATTCAGGAATTTACACTGCTTGCAAAGAATATATTTAATGATTAATTAATACCTACAAAGCTTCATAAATGTGTGTCTTATTAAACTGCCTGGAGTCCAGCTTTAAGCAAGCATCAAAGTGTTTAATTGTTGGTATTTTTATTATCTCTTTTTTGCTGACAGTTGAATCTGTTGATATATGGGCAAAAAACGTTGTTTGAATATATAAGACCTTTTTGTTATCTTTCCTCTAAAATGATGAAAAGATGACCACTGCACGCCTTTTGTTTAACCACTTAAGGGCCGCCCCACGGAGGGTGGCCCCTAAGCGCAAAATCACTTACCTGTATGTGATTTCTGTCCATCGGCTCTAGGGCGTGCGCTGCCGGAGCCGTGCTCCTACTGTGATTGGACACAGCAGGAGCCGATCAGTGAGTCCGGTGGCCGCAATGGCTGCTGGCCACCTGCAATTGTTTGCTGGAGAGACAGAAAGGTGGTCTGCCTATGTAAAAAGGCAGACTGTCATTCTGTCAGACAGGAAGAGAAAGATCTGTGATTCCTGCTAATCAGGAACACAGATGTCTCTCTTCCTCGAGTCAATCCATCCCCCACACAGTAAGAAAGCACACCCAGAGAACACAGTTAACCCTTTGATTGCCCCTGATGTTAACCCCTTCCCTGCCAGTGTCATTTATACAGTGTCAGTGCATTTTTTTGTAGCACTGATCACTGTATTGGTGTCACTGGGCCCCAAAAAGTGTCACTTAGTATCCAATTTGTCCGCTGCAATGTCGCAGTCCCGCTAAAAATCGCTGATCTCCGCCATTACTAGTTAAAACAATAATAAAAATAAAAGTCCATAAATCTATCCCACAGTTTGTAGACGCTATAACTTTTGTGAAAACCATTCAATATACGCTTATTCTGACTTTTTTTTACCAAAAATCTGTAGCAGAATACATATTGGCCTAAAATTATGAACAAATATTTTTTAATTTTTTTTTATTGAATATGTTTTATAGCAGAATGTAAAAAAAGTGTCGGTTTTTTTTTGTTTATAGAGCAAAAAATAAAAAGCGCAGAGGTGATCAAATACCACCAAAATAAAGCTCTATTTGTGGGGAAAAATGTAATCAATTGTATTTGTGTACAGCGATGCACGACCGCGCAATTGTCAGTTAAAGTAACGCAGTGCTGTATCGCAAAAAATGGCCTGGTCATGAAGGGGGGTAAAACCTTCCGGAGCGCAAGTGATTAAAATTGGCCACTAAAATTGTTCAACATTAAGTTTTTTGTGTCTCATAAATAAAATTAATAAATTATGTATGTATTCATAATCTAAGCAAATTTCCATTTCCCATCCAATGCAATGTGAAGGAGGTCAAAGTGTTGCAAATACCATATCTCCATTGTGTAATATCACTGAGCAGACCAAGGCCCTCAAAGAGTTCAACTACAATAAAAAGTATAAAGAATATAAAATATGCTGTTCTGAGGCCATCTAGTGTTTAAATTTGTCATTGCACAACTTTAATGTTAGACTGCAACTAAAATAGAATATCAATGTACATCAATCTATTTACATAATATACTTATAAATTCCTATCACATTTCCTATATGAATAATATGTTAAATAATAATATATATAATAATAGTATATTCATTATTATTATTTTTTTTTGGATTTATTTATTCATTTTCTTTATACAATACCAAGAGCATTTCATATTTAGACACGAATATGCAGTAAAGGTGAATTGCACACAATTACCATTATTAATAAGTATTATTATTAACGATAATGGCCGTGTGCAATTCACCTTTACTGCATATTCGTATTAATATTTATCATGCATATATAGTGCCAACAGTGCTTTACATATTGAACATTTTGGGCGTATTTATAAACCATTAATCAAACATTCAGCAAACGTTTAAGCCAGGTGTGTTAAGTGACTGGTATTGATTCACCACCAGTGAATGTTTGGTGAAAATCACATTTACTTATATTTTAAATATGTGTGGGATCATTTGATAGAACCGGGTCTAAGTAAGATGGAGACCCTTCAGAGATTTAATAACTATATTATATATATATATATATATATATACAGTCAGGTCCATAAATATTGGGACATTGAAACAATTCTAATCTTTTTGGCTCTATACACCGCCACAATGGATTTGAAATGAAATAAACAAGATGTGCTTCAACTGCAGACTTTCAGATTTAATTTGAGGGTATTTACATTCAAATCAGGTGAACGGTGTAGGAATTACAACAGTTTGTATATGTGCCTCCCACTTTTTAAGGGACCAAAAGTAATGGGACATTTGGCTGCTCAGCTGTTCCATGGCCAGGTGTGTGTTATTCCCTCATTATCCCATTTACAAGGAGCAGATAAAAGGTCCAGAGTTCATTTCAAGTGTGCTATTTGTATTTGGAATCTGTTGCTGTCAACTTTTAATATGAGATCCAAAGAGCTGTCACTATCAGTGAAGCAAGCCATCATTAGGCTGAAAAGAACAAAACAAACCCATCGGAGAGATAGCAAAAACATTAGGTGTGGCCAAATCAACTTTTTGGAACATCCTTAATAAGAAAGAATGCACCGGTGAGCTCAGCAACACCAAAAGAACCGGAAGACCACGGAAAACAACTGTGGTGGATGACCGAAGAATTCTTTCCCTGGTGAAGAAAACACCCTTCACAACAGTTGGCCAGATCAAGAACACTTGGTGTATGTGTGTCAAAGTCAACAATCAAGAGAAGACTTCACCAGAGTGAATACAGAGGGTTCACCACAAGATGTAAACCATTGGTGAGCCTCAAAAACAGGAAGGCCAGATTAGGGTTTACCAAACAACATCTAAAAAAGCCTTCACAGTTCTGGAACAACATCCTATGGACAGATGAGACCAAGATAAACTTGTACCAGAGTGATGGGAAGAGAAGAGTATGGAGAAGGAAAGGAACTGCTCATAATCCA
Organism: Glandirana rugosa; assembly: GCA_018402905.1. NCBI lineage: Eukaryota > Metazoa > Chordata > Amphibia > Anura > Ranidae > Glandirana > Glandirana rugosa. The sequence goes on from BLSH010035668.1 coordinate 2,268,195, forward strand.
AAGCATACCACCTCATCAGTGAAGCATGGTGGTGGTAGTGCCATGGCGTGGGCATGTATGGCTGCCAATGGAACTGGTTCTCTTGTATTTATTGATGACGTGACTGCTGACAAAAGCAGCAGGATGAATTCTGAAGTGTTTGGGGCAATATTATCGGCTCATATTCAGTCAAATGCTTCAGAACTCATTGGACGGCGCTTCACAGTGCAGATGGACAATGACCCAAAGCATACTGTGAAAGCAACCAAAGAGTTTTTTAAGGGAAAGAAGTGAAATGTTATGCAATGGCCAAGTCAATCACCTGACCTGAATCCGATTGAGCATGCTTTTCACTTGCTGAAGACAAAACTGAAGGGAAAATGCCCCAAGAACAAGCAGGAACTGAAGACAGTTGCAGTAGAGGCCTGGCAGAGCATCAACAGGGATGAAACCCAGCGTCTGGTGATGTCTATGCATTCCAGACTTCAGGCTGTAATTGACTGCAAAGGATTTGCAACCAAGTATTAAAAAGTGAAAGTTTAATTTATGATTGTTAATCTGTCCCATTACTTTTGGTCTCATAAAAAGTGGGAGGCACATATACAAACTTGTAATTCCTACACCGTTCACCTGATTTGGATGTAAATACCCTCATATTAAAGCTGGAAGTCTGTAGTTAAAGAACATGTTGTTCGTTTCATTTCAAATCCATTGTGGTGGTGTATAGAGCCAAAAAGATTAGAATTGTGTCGATGTCCCAATATTTATGGACCTGACTGTATATATATATATATATATATATATATATATATATATATATATCTTATACTGTGTGGGTTATTTTATTAAATATTTATTTGGGAGATTGTTACATTTTTTATTATTTATTGCGCAAACTGTTGGCGCTATATAAATCCTGTATAATAATAATAATGACATTTTTTTATTGTGTATTAGTATTTTGCATGTATTTGTATAGTTGTTATGGCCTGCTTCCATTTTTTCTTTATCTTTTTGTCAGGGTTTCTAAATTCTAAATCCTTGTGGCAATGAATGTTCTTGTGGTATTTTTATTAAAGTGTTTTTCTAAACTACTTCTAAACCTTTTTTCATTTTGGAAAGAGTAGAGAAGGGTTAGACCCTCTGCCAAATTTTTTATTGCTTTCTGAGTCTCCATTGGGGAGATTCGCCCATCCTATATTGATGACCTCAAGTCTTTCCATAGGGACATATGTTCTAGGGATGATGCTCTAAGATGGCTGTCCTCCCCACTTTGGCTACTTTCACACTGGAGCGGTACCCGCGGTCGCGGTAAAACCCCGCTAGTTTTAGCGGAGTTTTACCAGTGATAGGGCTCCGCTATGCGGGCGGGAGCGCTGCACTTTTAACCCCCCACAAGGGGTTAAAAAGGGGTTAAAAGTGCAGGCGCTCAGCGCTACCGAGGCGGTGTGCAGCCGATTCGGCAGCGCTTGCCATGCATTTCAATGGCAGGGGCGGTAGAGGAGCGGTATATTACCGCTCCCCTCACCGCCCCAAAGATGCTGCTTGCAGGACTTTTTGTAACGTCCTACTAGCGCACCGCCCCAGTGTGAAAGCACTCAGGGCTTTCACATTGGGGTGGATTGGGGGGGACTTTTGAGGCGCTTTACAGGCGCTATTTTTAGCTAAATAGCGTCTGTAAAACGCTCCAGTGTGAAAGCAGCCTTTGGGAGATTTCCTATCACTCCTTTGCATCACTAGGACAGGAAATGAAGGGAAATTTTCCCAATGGTACATAGATAGCAAAAAAAAAACCCTGGCAGGACTTTTTTTTTGTTTCAATAGGTTTTTATTAGATTTTTTCATGAAACATACAAAAGGATAAGACCACATTGATATCATCTTTTTTGTTCCATATACATTGATATCTTCAAATACACAATAGACTTATGATGGAAAAATGCTTATCAGACTACAATGACCAAACAAGTCAAATACAAACTCAGAAAGTAAACGCTATAACACAGTAAAGGGATTGGCCTCCCCACCCAGGCCCTGGCAGGAGTTTTAACCCTTCACTACTTTATCCAACACTAAAAAGGTCATTTTTCACTTTATGTGCTTACAATGTCTTATTTATGATGAAGATTTTAGGTGTGAAACCCAGGCTGCCTGAAGGTGATGACGACACGGATCATGTGGCAGATGTCAGCAACAGGAAAAAAGCCAAGCTGCATATGGTGAGTTGAAAGGGGGTGTCAAAGTAAGGAGACAGCAAAAACAGGGAATGTAATCTTGATACAAGGAGTATGTTTAGCATTGAAAATGTGGTGCAGGGGTTTACAACCGCTAAATGGTCCGTATAGCAAACACACGTGATTATGAATCAAAAAAACAAAACTTATAAATTATAAAGTGAAAAAAGGAGAATCAAAAATATTCAAAAAATTAAAAAATGAGTGTTCGTGAATAATACAGTTCATATATATTCTTAATTTTTCTTCAAATTGGATGTAAACATTGATCACATTCCACTGAGTTAGAGGTAAATAAATGCAGGTAGTGGTATAGATGGAATCTTACCAGATTCGTAGGACACATACACCATATGGCAACATGGGTCAAAGAGGCTGGTTTGGGAGTGTGTCCCCAATGGAGGTTTCCAGAGGTAGGATCCGGGTTCAGGAGTTGTAGCTTTGTTCCGTAATGCCGATCAGCATCCAGGAGGGTCTCCAATGGCACTCATTCAAAGGGATATCCAACCATAGATGGATAAGGAGACAGAGGGCTCCACATAGCGTAAATAAGGAATAAGTATTCCTAGGTAAACCTCGCCTGCACTGAGCGAACGACCATAAACAGTGTGAGGAATCAATAAGAGCAGAAAAAAGAAAGCAGACGTGTTCCTGAGAATCTAGAATGACTGATACAGTCTTGCAGCATTTTTGAAGCTGCTTTGAAAACTATCCTTTAAATCAAAGAGTAGCTGATCTGTGGATCCTCATAATTTATGTATGTTGGATAATCTAAATAATAAATAGTCTTAAACTGCTCCTGAGGTTTACCTTGGAATACATATTCCTTATTTACGCTATGTGGAACCCTCTGTCTCCTTATCTATCTATGGTTGGATATCCCTTTGAATGAGTACCATTTGAAACCCTCCTGGATGCTGATCAGCATTACGGAACAAAGCTACAGCTCCTGAACCCGGATCCTACCTCTGGAAACCTCCATTGTTGCCATATGGTGTATGTGTCCTACGAATCTGGTAAGATTCCATCTATACCACTACCTGCATTTATTTACCTCTACCTCAATGGAATGTGATCAATGTTTACATCCAATCTGAAGAAAATGTAAGAATATATATGAACTGTATTATTCACGAACACTGATTTTTTAATTTTTTGAATATTTTTTATTCTCGTTTTTCCACTTTATATTTTATAAGTTATGATTTTTTGATCCATAATCACGTGTTTGCTATACGGACCATTTTTAAGCACAAGTTTCACCTCAAATACCACATGAATAGCTTATATTGGTGGCGTTGATAATTTATGTTTACCGGCGGCATATGTATTTTATTCTTCAACAATTAGCCTATAAGGACCATTTCTGACACCACGTCAGACTGCCCTGTACGCTTTTGCACTTTATCATGAAATATTCAGTATCGTGTTTATAATTAACTATTTAGTCATCTTGCACTTTAAATTACGGAAATTCCTAACCTTTACCCAGTTATCCTTGAGAGTCACTCACACCGAGTCATGTTGCACTTTTGATTAGTGCCACACATTATTATCTGTGTTTTCTCTGTGTTTACTATAGGTCTACTGAAAGTGTTGGCAGCTTGCATTTCTCTTTGCGCAATTTTTCCTTGAGTTTTTCCTATTTGGACTAATAGGGGAGGACCTAAATACCCTCCCAGCAGCCAGGTGGAAACTGAATACTGGGATCTGCTGTTTGCTGGGAGACACCTACTGGTGGACACTGGGCTTACAGCCCTCTTCCCAGGGAGCCACAGTGATTAAGGTCCTCAAAGGGGGATTTGCAGGGTCCCATCACCTACCTCTCAAATCATCCCCTCAAACACACACACATATGGGTTCAACCAATTACTTTTTGGTTATTAAATCTTCATGATCCTTGCAACTGGTAGTGTGGCACCATTGCCTATACTGTATACCTAAATACTAAAACCCATCACTCTTTCTCATCCCATAAAGTTGGGAGACATACACAAATATGTATTTTAATGTAGCCATGGCCCCGACCTCTGAAGAGCTGATGATGAACTTCAGGGTCAGGGAGAGCTGACATCCATTCTCACAGTGTGGGTCACTAGACATAGTGGGTGTGAAGTAGTGTAGAGTAAGTTGGGTGCCAGACGCTTTGATGATGCAGAACAAAAGAGATGTATTTTCTCTTAAAGAACTGGGGAGAGAGGGTTAGGGCCAGGGCACCCTTTGAGCAGGTGCAACAATACTTAGAAGACTCAGAGACTCACAAAAATAGAAGAGCAGCTATACAGTTCAAGGGCCTTTAAGCTGGATTACAGCAAACTGTATCTGTAAACCGCTGTCTCCTATAGCAACTGAACTTGTACTTTGACTTCAACACAGATTGGAACACAAACCAAGTTTGGTATCCCCGTTGTGTAGACCTGGTCTCCATCTCGCAGCATCCCACTGCAGCTTCCTCAATAAGAGCTCCCTGTCTCTTAGTAGACTCTTGGGACTCCCACTGCCACTGGGTCCGTTGAACTTCACACAGCCATCTGTTGTATCTTCTGAGTGCCACCCACACTTGCTGGGTCCCTTACTCGGCTCTTCAGCCCAACTGCTGAACTCTCCTACAAGCGTCACCCCTGCTATCCTGCTGGGTCCCTAGCTTGACTTCCGCTGAGACTTTCCCAACTTCTTCACCGTCCACCGGTTAGTGAAAAAGGCTGCTCTGCTGCTCTCTCAGACTTCACACTCCGGCCTCTGATAACAGGAGTGTTGTCCCTTAGTGGCAACTGTTCCCCTTTACCTCTGGCCTTGGTTCCCAATTTGCCTCTGGCGACAGGAATGGTTGTCCTCCTTTAACAACTCTGTCCCTTCACCTCTGGCAAAACTGAGTTCTCCCGCTGGCAGAACCCCTGCAACAATCTGGTTCCCCTTCAGGCAGAACCTCTGGCATGATCAGGCTCCCCTCTGGCTGAGCTTCTACACATGTGGCTAGGCCTCAGGCTTCAGGCCTAACCTTCAGCTGCCGCAATGCACATGTCCCCAGGCCTTAGCCTAGGGCTAAAGAACGCTGATCACCTGACTCCTTCCCCTTAAATAGACTGTCCCAGCATGCAAAATAGTTACTCTGATTGGCTGAGAAAATATGTCTATTTGTAATCTGAACTGACTGTGATCTTGTCATTCTAATGCCAAGGGCAGCAGTGCCACCTGTTGACAGAATAGAGGGATGGAGAGATGCACCAAATCCAGGTTTTCGGCAAAAGCCAGTGAATCAGCTTACCAATTAGCTAGGCTAGTTACCACACAGCAGAACTAAATCTGATAGCAGTCCTGTTTAGGACCAGGGTGCTACATTAATATTTACTATGCACATGTAGGGGTGTGGGAAGGTGCAGCGTGATGCGGCAGTAGAAAACACACAGAGTCCAGGTGCAGTAACAAGAATATACTGTGACAGAAGTCCAGCAATACAAACAGGCCTGGCAGGAAGGCAACCCGACCAGGAGCACTCTGAAGTTGTGACAGCATAGCGGTAGTAGCATGGTGGACCAGAGGTGCCGACAATCTGTCTCGAGGAACGGAATGCGGCCTGGCTTGTGTGCACCAAAACGGGAAGGCTTCCAGGAAGGCTTCATGTCACCTACTGTATGTCCCTACTCTAGCCATTCGCAAAATGCACGCCACACCGGAGAGCCAGAGTCTTAAATAGACTCTGCCTGACCCAAGATGGCCACCAGAGTCACATGGGGTGCTGGCATTAAATTGGACAGCTGCCTCCCTGTGACTGAGGAAACCATAGAGGAACTAGGTTCCTCTCGACTTCCTCCTCCACTTGTATTGCCGCTGCAGATGGACACCACCTGCAGTCGAGAAAATAGACTGCACCTGATTACCGGGCGTATTCAGGGAGGGGACAGAAACTGTGGACATAGGTTGGAGAAAAACTTAAGTTCAGCTTTAAATCTTGCATTCAGTGCCATGATCACATTGCAAATCACAGCCTACAACCAACATGTTTATCTCACTTTCTCAGGTTTCTGATGCAAGTGGTTCCATGAAGATCACGGTCACTTCAGAAGAGAGCCCCTTCTCCATGTCCATGCTCCTGACAGAGGAATGCTTCATTCTAGATGCTGGAGACAAGATCTTCGTCTGGAAAGGTCACTATACCAAAGATGGCCAAACTTGGGATGATTTTTTTTTGGTCTGGTAATCGGCATGCGTCCCAACAGGCCCCCCTTCTATGAATAGTTTCCTTGGCTTCCAGTGTATAAAACCATTTGGTCATGATCCATCAAGAAAACGTCAAATCCCCAACACTCCGATAACATGCAAATAGACAATAGAATTACCACTGATGATTCAGGGCCTCAGTTGGTCTTTTTTTCAAGGTTCAAACCTGAAAGGAACACAGTTGTCTGAGGTGCTGGTGATCTGAACTTCGCAATGTACAAAAACGCTAGCTAGGCACACGGTTAACCCTTTGATACCCCCTGACGTTTAACCCCTTCCTAGCCCGTGTCATTAGTACAATGACTGCATATTTTTAGCACTGATCACTGTATTAGTGTCAATAGTTCCCCAAAAAGTGTCAAAAGTGTCAGTTAGTGTTCAATTTGTCCGCCGCAATATCGCAGTCTCACTATAAGTCGCTGATCGCCACCATTGCTAGTAAAAAAAAACTCCATAAATATATCCCATAGTTTGTAGAAGCTATAACTTTTGCGCAAACCAATCAATATACACTGATTGGGATTTTTCATCAAAACATGTAGCAGAATACATTTGGCCTAAATTGATGAAGAAAATAGGATTTTTTAACTCACCGTAAAATCCTTTTCTCTGAGTTCATTGACGGATGCAGCATCTCTTCATTACGCCTGGGGTTATGCCACCTTTCACTAGGAGTAGACTAGGCAGAACTTCAGTTCAGCTAAAAAGCAGACACAGCCCCTCCCAGGGTGTGGTCCTCCTTGGTAGCTCAGCCTTCAGTCCGTAACAAGCAGTGCAAGCCCGAAACGAACAGAGGGGTGGGTGCTGCATCCGTCAATGAACTCAGAGAAAAGGATTTTACGGTGAGTTAAAAAAATCCTATTTTCTCTTTCGTGCATTGATGGATGCAGCATCTCTTCATTACGTCTGGGGACGTCCCAAAGCAGTGTCAAAAGAGGGGTGGGTAACGCAAAAAACAAAACTTCACCCAACGGGGGAACTCTCCACAAAGAATTGGAGGAACCTCACACAGCGGCCTGCAAGACCTTGCGGCCAAAAGCAGCATCCGAGGATGCTGAAACATCAACTTTGTAAAACTTAGTAAAGGTGTGCACTGAGGACCATGTAGCCACTCTGCACTCTTGAGAAACCGACGCCTGATGTCGGAAGGCCCAGGAAGTGCTAATCGCCCTGATAGAGTGAGCCGTGACCGGAAAGGGGGGCTCGAGACCCCGCAAGTCATACGCATGGGTCACTGTCTGTTGAATCCATCGAGAAATGGTGGCCAAAGAGGCCGCCAAGTCCTTGCATGGTCCATCCACCACGTCAAAGAGCGCATCCGACCTCTGAAAAGAGCCCGTGGTCACAAGGTACACCCGCAGAGCCCTAACCACATCCAAGGAATGCAAGGCAATCTCCTTAGGATGGAACGGGCACGGACATAGCGAAGGAAGGACAATGTCCTCGTTAATGTGAAAAGAAGAGACCACCTTCGGCAAGAAGGAAGGTGACAGGCGCAAAACCACCTTGTCCCTGTGTAGGACCAGATACGGAGACCTACACGACAGAGCCGCCAACTCTGACACTCGTCTGACAGAAGTGATGGCTACCAGAAAAGCCACCTTCTGCGAAAGCAGTTGTAAGGAAATTTCCCTGATACTTTCAAAAAGAGGCTTCTGAAGCCCCCAGAGGACAGGATTGAGGTCCCAAGGCGCCAAAGGCGTATGCACCTGGGGAGCGACATGTCGGAGCCCCTGAATAAAGGTGCGAATCAACGAATGCGTCGCCAAAGGACGCTGAAAAAAGATGGCCAAGGCAGAAACCTGTCCCTTGATAGTGCTGAACGCCAGTTTACGGTCCAGGCTTTGCTGAAGAAAAGCTAGCACCCGGGACACCGAAAAGGAATGGGGGTTCCACCCCCCCCCCTTTGCATTAGGCGATATACGCTCTCCAGGTGCGATGGTATATCTTCCTAGAAGTGCACTTACGTGCCTTGAGCATGGTGGGAATCACCGAAGCAGAGACCCCCCCGATCTCTCAAGACCTGGGACTCAATAGCCAGGCCGTCAAAGCCAGAGAGGGTAAAGCATAGTGCAAGATGGGCCCTGTGACAGAAGATCCTCGCGAAGCGGGAGACGCCAGGGAGTATCTACCACCAACCGCACCACGTCGGCATACCACGGACGCTGAGGCCAATCCGGAGCCACCAGAATGGTTGGAATTCCCTCCACCTCTATCCTGCGCAATAGACGCGGAATCAGCTTGAGAGGGGGAAAGGCATAGATAAACCGATACCGGCTCCACGGAGCCACAAGGGCGTCCGCCAACGGATCCCTTGCTCTGCTCATGAAGGTCTGAACCTTTCCATTGAGCCAGGACGCCAGCAGATCTACGTCTGGAGTGCCCCATTTTTGGCAAAGTTGTCGGAACACATCCGAATGCAGGGCCCACTCTCCCTGATCCAACCTTTTGTCGACTGAGGTAATCCGCTTGCCAATTTTCTACGCCCGGAATGTACACGGCGGAGAGAGCCAGCACGTGAAGCTCTACCCACCGCAGAATGTGAGCCGCCTCCGATGCTGCCGCAGAGCTTCTTGTTCTGCCCTGATGGTTCACATATGCCACGCCTGTGGCATTGTCCGACTGGACTCTGACAGGGCACCCTCGCAGTCTTCCTGACCAATGGGAAAGGCAAAGCCTGATGGCCCGGAGTTCCAGCACATTGATCGGGAGTCGACTCTCCTCCCGAGACCAGCGACCCTGAGTTGAAAACAACCCCAGGACTCCCCCCCAGCCGTTTAGACTGGCATCTGTGGTCACTACGGACCACACCATGGGGAGGAAGGACTTCCCCTCCTTCAGGGCCGAGGCCCTCAACCACCAAACTAGAGAGGACCTGGCCTCGTGGTCCAGCTTGACCGAGCGATCCAGGGATAAGGGAGATCTGTCCCACCGCAGCAGAATCAAGCACTGCAGGGACCGGGTGTGACTCTGGGCATACAGAACCGCCTTGAAGGTGGATACCATGAGCCCCAGGACCCGCATGAAAAACCTCAGAGAGGGCCACTTCTCTGACAGCAGCGACCTCACCGCCTGCTGCAGCGTCCGTAGTTTTCCTGAAGGAAGAAAAACTCTTGCCCTGACCGAGTCCAGGGTCAAACTCAGGCACTCCAGGCGGTGTGATGGAGTCAACACCGACTTCCGCCGATTGATCACCCATCCAAACTCCTGCAGGGTGTGCAGTGTGATGGCTATGTTGTCTCTCAGAGCTGAGGCCAACTCTGCCTGCAGAAGCAGGTCGTCCAGATATGCCAGAACTTCAATGCCCCTCTGCCGCAATAGAGCCAACACCGGGGCCAGGAGCTTGCTGAAAACCCAAGGGGCTGAGGCCAGGCCAAATGGCAAGGCCACAAACTGGTAGTGGTGATCACCCACCGTGAAACGTAGAAAACGTTGGTTCGAGGCACAGATGGGGACATGCAGATACGCATCCTTGATATCCAAGGATGCTAGCAAGTCCCCCTGGCGAAGGGCCGCTACCACCGAGTGGACTGACTCCATCCTGAATTTCCTCGCCCGAACAAAAATGTTGAGCGCCTTTAGATCCAAAACGGGCCTGACCCCATCCTTCTTTGGGACCACAAACAGGTTGGAGTAAAAACAATGGAAACTTTCCGTGGCCGGCACCGGCACAACCACCCCTTTGTAGAGCAGATCCTGCACGGCCCCCAGCAGGGCCAACTGTCGCCCTGGGGGAAGCCTCAGAGGCAAAGAACCTGTCTGGAGGCATGGCACGGAATTCTATCTTGTACCCCGCGGAGACCACCTCGCACACCCAAAAATCTGAAATGCGAGAGGTCCATTGTTCCACGAACTCCAGCAGACGACCCCCCACCCGAACGACAGGCGGGGGCAACCCATCATGCGGAGGAGGGCTTCCTATCCGACTTCTCTTGCTTATGCTGCCACAGTCGCTTCTGACCTCCTGCAGCAGCCTTGGAGGGCTTAGCACCCTTGCCCGCCGAACGGGGGGCACGAAAAAACTTTTTCTGACCAGAAAACGAGGGGCCCGGCCTGCGACGAGGCTCCTTACCCCTCTTAGGCTCGGGGAGAAAGGTACTCTTTCCCCCCGTGAGATCATTGATGATCTCATCCAGAGAAGCTCCGAAGAGGCGCCCTCCCTGAAAAGGCAAGTCAGTAAGCGCCTTCTTTGACGCCTGGTCCCCAGACCAGCACTTCAACGAGAGTACACGCCTGATCACTACTGCGAAGGCGGACAGTTTTGACAGTATGGGAGCTATGTCCAGGGCCGCATCACAGAGATACCTGAGACCCTGGGTGAGCTGTTCAGCCAGCTCCACGGTTTCAAGCGGGACATGCGCCTCGCTCAAATCACGATGCAACACCACAGCCCATTCTGTCAGAGCTTGTGCCGCCAGTGCCGACGCCAGTGCCGGCCGCATGGCCGACCCTGTCAAGACAAACATGGCTTTGGTCACTGCCTCGGCCCTTCTGTCAGCTGGATCCTTAAAGGACGGCGTGCCCTCCACCGGAATAGTGGTCGCCTTGTTCAGACGGGACACAGGGGGGGTCTACCTTGGAGGAGACCCACTTCTGCGCCATACTGTCCTCAAAAGGATAACGTACAGCAAACCGTCTTGGTAGAGGCAGAGAGCTCTGCGGCCGCTGCCACTCTTGTACACAAATTGATCAAAGAAAGGTACATAAGGGAACACCTTAGGGGTGCAAACCGGCCTATGCGATCCAAAGACCACAGCCGTCTCTTGCGAGTCACCCGCTGTCCCCAACTTCAGCGTCTCATGAACAGCTGATATTAAGGAGCCCAACAAAGCCCTTTCATGCGCAACGGTGTGCCCTTAAAAATTTTCCTCCCCATCAGAGGAATCCCAGAGCTCCCCATCCGACAACTCGAGGGGGGTCCCCGTTCTGGTGGACCCCCCCTCAAGGTCCGAATCCCCAGATGAACGGGAAGGAGGAGGTGGCCATCTCTTGTCCGCCCTGTGGTCACGGCCCAACTCTGCCCGGGAAATAATGGACTCCAGGACCTGAGTCAGAGTAGCCAGAGGAACCAGAGGCCCCAGCACACCCTCAGCCCCAGCGGAGGTCCCCGTTGCAGAAGTGCTAGCCTCAGCCGCCATTGCGCCACCCACACCAGACACACACGCCCCCCTATAGAGGCCTAGGCACTGGAAAATGAGCGCCCCCCCACCCCAGGCCACCAGACAGGGACCCCTGCAGTTATACCCTGGAGGACCGAATTGTGGCCCGCACGCTGCCACAGGAGTAGCGCTGCCCAAAGCTGCTGAAATCTGCTGCTGCTGCTCCCACGCGTCTCACAAGAGTCCGGAAGAGACACAGGGAACGCCCACCACCATAGTCCCGGCATAATGTACGGCCGAACTACCAAAAACGGCCGCCGTGCATACAAGAGGCCAAACACAACAGTAGACTCCCGCAAAATGGCGGTCGCATATACCATGCGTCCGACTACGGAAAAATGGCGGACGTATATACCATTCGGCCAGCTACGGACGGTCCTATGGAAAATGGTGCCGCACAAACGGCCGCCGAAGTGGCTAACAGGAGGACCCCCCCCGACCTTTCCAAGGTCACAAGGTGCCTATGTGAGGTTTAAACTCCACATTTTCAGGAAGTCTCCCATGGCTCAACTGCCTTAAGAGTACTTAACCTGCGAGCTGTGGCACCTTCACTGGTAAGAGCCGGCACAAGGATCTGAACCCATGCCTTTCAGGAAGTCTCCTATGGCTATGCCGGTCGTCAGAGTACTTTGGCTCCCAGGAGGGGGCCCCTGGCAGTGCAGACAGCCTTGGGAACAGTAGGGGAGGAATGTGGGGGGAGAGGGATGGAGGAGGAAACACCAGCCAGACATCCCAGGGAGGAGTGGGGGAACCCGCCTCCCACCTCCCACACCCCTGCAGGTGCAGGGAGGGGTTACTTACCCATCCAGACGGGCAGAGCGGGTATCCCACCCGAGACAGACCTGCTTCCCTGTCTATCACTTACAGGGGGAGCTGTCGGCCGAAGCAACACCCGTGACGCGGGCCTGACACCTGGTCCTAAGTCCGCGGGCCGCCCCGCACGGAACGGGGCCTGACATGGCCGACCCAGCCCGTAGCTATGGTCGGCTCGGTCTGTTGGCCGAACTGGGGAGACTCCCTGGATCTAAAGCATCCAGCCTGTCACCCAACCGGCTACTTGATTGCAGTCTTCATGAGAAGAAAAAAGAAAAGATTTCTGGGAAAAAAACGGAAACCACAGGTCCCAGCAGGGAGCCCAGTCCTACTCCTTGCACTAGGCAGAAAAGACTGAAGGCTGAGCTAGCTGGACGGGGGTTAAACCAAGGAGGACCGCCCCCTGGGAGGGGCTGTGTCTGCTTTTTAGCTGAACTGAAGTTCTGCCTAGTCCACTCCTAGTGAAAGGTGGCATAACCCAGGCGTAATGAAGAGATGCTGCATCCGTCAATGAACGAAAGAGAAATTTGATTTTTTACATTTTTATTGGATATGTTTTATAGCAGAAAGTAAAAAAAATTTTTTTTTTTTTTTTTTTAAATTGTCTGTCTTTTTTTGTTTTGTTTTAAAGCATAAAAAATAAAAACCACAGAGGTGATCAAATACCACCAAAAGAAAGCTATTTGTGGGAAAAAAAGACATCAATTGTATTTGGGTATAACGTCGCACGACCGTGAAATTCAGTTAAAGTAACGCAGTGCCGTATCGCAAAAATAGCCTGGTCAAGAAGGGGGGTAAATTTTCCGGAGCTGGAGTGGTGTTTTAAAAAAATGAAAAGTAATGCTTCTGCATTCTAATTATGAGTGAATCTCTAGCTCAAACCCTACTAGTAGATCCACAGTCCGCGCCACTCTCCTAATAATATATAAACTCCAAATGGAACAAATGTAGCTGCCACTTATAAATCATAAATACATATACATCATAAATTGCCATAAATCATAAAAAGAGCAATAAGCGGCGCTACAGGTCATACACTTGAGGTATGTGGTCATAAATGTCAAACATAAAAGTCCAAACATAGAGGAAGGGGGTGCTCGTGAAGAAACAATCCACTCCAACCAGTCCCAAATCAACTTCACAGTAAAACCAGGGTATATCTCTGAGCGTTGGTTTTTAGCTATCTTCCGTTACACCTAGTGATAGCATGCAGGTGTGTAGATAGTACAGGTGGACTCTTACCAGCTGATGTGGTTAGGCACTTATCATGCACTAGCTAGCCTCGCTTTTGTGCTACCTTGCACTGTATCCTTGGGGGACTTCTCATGGGATTCAGGTTTGTTGTAGATCATATGGGGAGTGAAAAAACTCGCATAGCATGATATCTTTGACAACTTTTATTTATCCACTAAAAAATCCCATAAAAGCACATCTTTGCATAAAATCACAAGATAAAACTCATAGTTTCCATGGTCTTCACGTTATAATCTATACTGGTTTACATACGCTTACCAGATAGTAGATTCCAAAGCGCTTTAATTGTCCTTAAAGTAATGGGTGCCGACCCTCCACGATCCTGGGTTCCCTGTCCCGGACTAGCGTGCCTTCAATGCCCCCCAGTCTCCGGCCAGCAGAGAGCGAAGGGATGTGTGGCCTGTCTGAGTGAATGGTGCCGTGCAGTCCAATCACGACGCGTTTTGTCAGTAGCGACTTCTGCTGGTGATTGGCTGCACTGACTGACGGCTTCCTTCTTATACCCGCCTCCCATGATCGTATACAAACGAAGGTGTTAACCCTTCGGGCAAAATCGACCGTGGAGAGTCTGCGGTTACCTGTATACAAAGCTATAATTAACCTTTCATCTTTACAGTTGTACCTATTATTACACTTCAAGGCTGAACCCTTTTCTCATGGGCAATAATCCACCATGCGTATGTGTTTATTGATATGAAGCCAAAGTGCAACCTTCTACACATTTATCTTACCATTTGACATTTCTCCCTACTAGTGTAAGGGGCTAATCTCACTCGACTATCGCATCCCTCAGAGTGATGATTCCACCTCACTACTCTTTAACAGAGGAGGGGGGATCATCTCCCTTTGGGGTAACCAATTGATACATAACTAAAGTGGGTATGTTTCTGAGAGGTGCCAGCTAAAACGGGCTTCCCAATTGTGGAAGCAAA
>BLSH010035668.1:2289845-2303170 GCA_018402905.1 Glandirana rugosa
AAAATTCTTCCGAAACCAAACTGAATGCGACCCAACATTCTTCCGTAGATCCTTAACGGGGTTAGAGCGCCAATGGGTGGGTTACGGCAAGTGATAACCGGACCCTTGGAACCTTGAAAGCCCACGGGCCCCGTGCCTGGGCCTGGGCCTGTAAATTTTTTAGCAAGCCCAAGCCAGGCCCCAAGACGATAAAATGAGGTGCACAACTCTTCGACGTCCCGTCGGTTAGTTGTTCACAAAGTGACCAAACGGGAATCTTCGGTAGTGTCGGTACGGATGATTACCGTAACGACACTAACCGGTCACGTACACTTGTTGATTGGCTGCCCTGCAGCTTCTCAACACGTGGAGTAAAATAGCAGAACCCCGGACCGAACCCGAACGATTTTTTAAATGTCCGGGTCCGGGTCCGTGCCCCGGGCACCCGAAAGTTCCAAGGTTCCCAGGCCAATAGTGAACGGCATTGGGTGGGTAACCGCGAGATTGGGGCAATTCCTAGATGCCTTCTTACAACCCAGCGTAAGTCAAACCAAAGCCTTCTTAAAAGATACCAAAGACCTGTTGAGATCCCTTACAACTATTTCTTTTAACAAAGATGACAACATCCTGCTAATTACGGCAGATGTGTCGTCATTGTATACCATAATTCAGCATGAGGACGCTATCCTAGCTCTCAATTGGGCCTTGAGTAGACATGATGATATCACTTTCACACAAAAAAAGTTTTTGGGGAAAGCCCTGGACTTTTGTGTATCACACAACTACTTTTGGTACAGCAACTCTTTCTTCACCCAGCAGGTTGGCGTTGCTATGGGGGCTACATTTGCCCCCAGCATCGCCAACCTGTTCATGGCGGAGTGGGAGGACAGGGTTGTTTATGCCACACCAAGATCCCAGATGTTGTTCTACCGTCGCTATATAGACGATCTGATAGTAGTATGGAGGGGGTCCAGAGATGAAGCCATAGAGTTCATGACTAACTTGAACCATAACAACAAAAATATCAGACTAGAATACACTATTAGCGATACATCCATAAACTATCTGGATGTTACTATAGAAAGGTTAGAGACGTCCCTTAAAACAAAAGTATATTTCAAACCAACAGACCGCAATAGTTATTTGTCTATTAAAAGCGGTCATCATCCATCATGGATCAAAAATATTCCAAAAGGACAATTTCTAAGGATTCGAAGAAACTGCAGCGATCTTTCTGATTATTACACCCAATCAGAATGTCTGAAAATTAACTTTGAACAAAAGGGATACCATACAGACAGATTGAACCAAATAAGGGATGAAGTAGCAAATACCCCACGGGAGGACTTATTGAATAATAAGGAACAGTCAGTAACAGATAACCCTCACCAATTCAAGTTCCTATCTGACTTTCACACCCAATATAGGGAGGTGGAAAGCATCTTCTCAAAACACTGGCATATCCTACAGATGGACCGACATCTAGGCCCATAATTGAAGGACTCCCCCAAGTTCATCTATAGAAGAGCCCCGTCTTTCGGGGACCATATAGTAAAGAAAATACTAGATGTCCCAGGCCCACAAAAATTTCCAACTAACAGATGTGGGTATTTTCCATGTAAAAAATGTAAAGCCTGTAGATGGACAAAGGGATTGAATAACCAGAGGCAGGAATTTAACAACCAGGATGGTAAAACATTCTCAATAAGGGACTACATAACATGTAATACAATTCATGTAGTGTACCTGCTCTGGTGCCCGTGCGGCCTTTACTACATAGGACGCACCAAAAGAAAATTAGGGATCAGAATTGGGGAACATTTAGCAAATATCAAAAAAGGCTTCAAGGACCACAATGTCTCGCTTCACTTTAGAGAGAAACATGAGAGAGACCCTTCGGTGGCCAGATTCTGTGGGATTGAAGCGGTTTACCCTTTGTGGAGAGGTTCCAATAGGGTGAGGGACCTCTCCCAGAGGGAAACCTATTGGATATACCTCATGGGGAGCTTGCATCCCCATGGGTTGAATGTGGAACTCGACATTAATGCTTTTATTAGTGATACATAATTTTCGATCAAATAACCATACACCATAACTTTTCCCTGGCAGGTAAATCGAGAACATAGGATGAGCTTGAAAAAGAATTAACGGATAGCTCAATGCCACTCAATATATCATTGGGTGGAATGGGCTACCCAATCTCCATTATCATGTCTGGAAAAATTGTCCAGATTATACCCCTTGATTCGCTACTGACGAAACGCATCGTGATTGGACTGCACGGCACCATTCACACAGACAGGCCACACATCCCTTCGCTCTCCGCTGGCCGGAGACTGGGGGGGATTGAAGGCACGCTAGTCCGGGACAGGGAACCCAGGACCGTGGAGGGTCGGCACCCATTACTTTAAGGACAATTAAAGCGCTTTGGAATCTACTATCTGGTAAGCGTATGTAAACCAGTATAGATTATAACGTGAAGACCATGGAAACTATGAGTTTTATCGTGTGATTTTATGCAAAGATGTGCTTTTATGGGATTTTTTAGTGGATAAATAAAAGTTGTCAAAGATATCATGCTATGCGAGTTTTTTCACTCCCCATATGATCTACAACAAGCCTGAATCCCATGAGAATTCCCCCAAGGATACAGTGCAAGGTAGCACAAAAGCGAGGCTAGCTAGTGCATGATAAGTGCCTAACCACATCAGCTGGTAAGAGTCCACCTGTACTATCTACACACCTGCATGCTATCACTAGGTGTAACGGAAGATAGCTAAAAACCAACGCTCAGAGATATACCCTGGTTTTACTGTGAAGTTGATTTGGGACTGGTTGGAGTGGATTGTTTCTTCACGAGCACCCCCTTCCTCTATGTTTGGACTTTTATGTTTGACATTTATGACCACATACCTCAAGTGTATGACCTATAGCGCCGCTTATTGCTGTTTTTATGATTTATGGCAATTTATGATGTAAATGCTTCTGCATTAGAAGTTCAAGCTGCTAGTGAGGTCTTTAGCATTCAGCACATCCAGGAGAGTCAAATCCCTGTGTCCCCCCATTTCACTCAGTGGTTTCTCCTGCCAGCTCCTACTTCACTATAAGGTGGAAGGAACCACATTGCATGATGGGGGGGAGGGGAGCAGGCATTTGACAATCCCAGAAGTGCCAAATACTGAAAACTTTGCTGCACTGTTTGAAGACAGCGGAGTTCAGATTCGCCTCCCCACAGAGAGGTAGGTATCGATATTCCCATTGCAGCAGCCAAGTTTTAAAAATGTTTGTAAAGTGATAGAGTCACCTTAGGTAAAATGAAATGGTGTCTAATATGTGACTTGAATATTTCAGGCAAACAGTCCAATAAGGAGGAGAAGCAGACGGCACTGAAGACGGCTGAAAGTTTTATAAAGCAGATGAAATATTCCACCAATACACAGGTAACTACACTAGTCTATGAGGTTGGCCATAGACATTGGAAGTATGTTGGACATGTGACCTCCCCAATGTTCAGATGGATCTATGAGCATATACGTATAGCATGTGCATGCACAGCCTTGATATAAAAGGGCAGAAGACGTTTTTGTTGACCTTTTGAATTACTAAAAGTGGACCTGTCATCCGATAGTTTAACTCATGTTCAGTCCAGGCATAGTAAGTATTGTGCCAACCTAGAACTTCCAACATCTGCCTCCTGGGCTGAGATTCTGATTCAGAGATGAAACAGACCTGGTGCCTGGTGCCTTGCTATAGCCCTCACCTTACTACAAAGTTACAATGTATAATCTGATCACTGGGGGGGTGAGACTGAGGAAATGCTTCCTCCTGCCTGCAGCAGACTGATGGCATAATCTCAGCTTAGATCAGCCTTTCTCAACCTTTTTAACACAGAGGAACCCTTGAAATAACTTTCCGGTCTGCAAAAAATGACTATATCTACAACTCATGACACATTAGTGTAAGCTGACCAGATTTTTAAAATGAAATATAGCTGACCATATTTTTTTTACAAGTAAGTGTGGCAATCATCGACTTATGGCGGGACTGCGATATTGTGGATGACGAATTGGACACCAAGTGACACTTTTGACGCTTTGTGGGAACCGGTGACACAAACACAGTGATCAGTTTGAAAAATATGCACTGTCACTGTACGAATGACACTGGCAGGGGTTATCATCAGGGGCGATCAAAGGGTTAAATGTGTTCCTAACCGGTGTTTTCTCACTGTGGGGGAGGTGCTTTTACAAAGGGAAGACATAGATCCCTGTCCCTGCTTTGCAGGAACACAGGATCAATGTCTCCCATACTGACAAAACAGTGATCTGCTTTGTTTACACAGGGAGACGGATGTTTTGCTGGTGTACAGAACGATCGGCAGGTACCGACAGACATCGAGTCCGCCAGACCCACTGATCGGCTCTGATACCCAGAAATGCAGGATCACATATATATATGCACGATCCTGCACAGTGCAACCACCCTGTACCAGTAACTCTGCTATGGGGTGGTTGGCAATTGGTTAAGATCATCAGGATTATAAGACACAGGCAGCAGGCACTCTATCATGGCTCCGGGCCTCCGGCTGGCAGTGCACTGTCACATGACATGGCTGCTGGGTGCTGATACTTATTACCAATAGGTTAACAAAATCAGCACCCAGTAGTCATGTTATGTGACACACTGTGGCAGTGCACTGCCAGCCAGAGCCATGATAGAGTGCCTGCTGCCTGTGAGTTATGATACCATCCATTATGCCAGAGAGACAGACAGTGCAATGTAGTCTATTCACAGACACCCCCAAAGCACACCGGTGTTGAAGCTTTGAAGGCATGGGCAGCCCCACAATCAGATCCACTTCCCCTCTGTGCCTGCTGCTGGACACTGTCAGCTGAGCTCAGCTGCCCCTCTCTTCCTGCCACCTATTCTGCCTGAGTCGCCTTACAGCCTCTCAAGTCTCTCTCTCTGGGCCCCGGCTACTACTGGGTGGGGAGTGGAGGAAAATCACTCCACCGGGGAAGGCAAGAAGAAAGGCAGGCAGGCGGCTGGCCGGGACTTGAGCCAAGGCGAAGAACATGCGAGTGAGAGCAGAATGGGCATGCACCGTAAACGGAAGAAATGGTTCCTCTGCTCTGACCAGCACATGATCATCAGAAAGGGGCATAGATAATGAAAAAAATACCCCCCCCCCCCCAAGCTAGTACAAGCAGTAGAGCCGGCGTGTGTAATTCAGAATTTTTTTTTTAATTCTGCACTGACTGTCTTTGAAATTGCCCAGGCCCCTGTTCAAATCCAATCCAGGGACGAAACCGGTAACAGACTTGGTCCAGGGACAGTGTCCTCAATCCGGGGACTGTCCCCTGAAACTGGAGACGTCTGGTCACCCTACATTAGTATTATGGTCA
This sequence comes from Glandirana rugosa, assembly GCA_018402905.1. NCBI lineage: Eukaryota > Metazoa > Chordata > Amphibia > Anura > Ranidae > Glandirana > Glandirana rugosa. The sequence continues at coordinate 2,295,230 of BLSH010035668.1, forward strand.
GTGGGAAGAATGCTCCTTACACGTATGGATATTGGTAGGATTTACCCCCTTACAGATAGCTAAAAAGATCAGTGGTGAAATTGGCAACGTATCTGACAGTCAGAAATTTCTCATAGCTCAAGGAACCCCTAGCAACCTCTGGAGGAACCCTGGTTGAGAAACCCTGGCTTAGACAAAGTCACTGCACTGGAGACTGAGGTCACCTTTTAACCACTTAACCGTTAGTGGACGTCAAATGACGTCCTAAAGTTTAACTGCTTCTGGACCGCCCACCGCATATATACTGGGCGGCCCAGCTGTGCAAAATCACTTACCTGTACGTGATTTCGTGCATGCGGTCTAGGGGGCACGCGTGATTGGCCACAGTGGGAGCCAATCAGTAGGTCCGTATGTAAACAAGGCAGACCTCTGTTCTGTCAGGGAGCAAAAGACAGATCTTGTATTTCAGCTAACCTGAAACACAGATCTCTCTTTACCACCAGTGTGTCAACTCCCCCTACAGTTAGCAAGCACCTCCTAGGGACACACTTAACCATTTGATCGCCGCTGGTGTTAACCACCTCCCTGTCAGCGTCATTTATATAGTGAAAGTGCATTTTTTTAGCACTCTATTGGTGTCACTGGACCCCATAAAGTGTCACTTAGTGTCTCATGTTGTCCGCCTCAGTGTTGCAGTCTCGCTAAATATCGCTGGTCACCGCTAGTGTTGAGCGAACCCGGACTGTAAAGTTCGGGTCCGTACCGAACTTTGGGGTGTCCGGGACCCGGACCCGAACCCGGACTTTTCAAAATAAGTCCGGGTTCGGGGTTCTGGTAATTTTACTAAAAGTTCTGAAAATTGCTGTAAAAAAGTCCAGGAAAGGTCTGCAAAAGGAAGAAAAATGGGGGTAAGGGTCCGACAAGTGCCCTACAAAGAAATGGGGACAGGGAAATAACTAAAAGCATTTAAAAAAAAAAAAATCAAAAATGGAGGTGGATGTGGACCATCTTCAAACTGTGTCTGAAAAGTATTAATTAACGGTAGAAGCCATATCACTGTTCTAAAATCATCTTCAAACTGTGCCAAAAAAGTATAAATAAGCCGGGAGAACCCATATCACTGTTCTGCAAGCATCTGGAAACTGTGTGTAACACTTTAACTAAAACCGGGAGAAACCATACTACTGTTCTGCAAGCATCTGGAAACTGTGTGTAACACTTTAACTAAAACCGCGAGAAACCATACTACTGTTCTGCAAACATCTGGAAACTGTGTGTAACACTTTAACTGAAACCGGGAGAAATCATACTACTGTTCTGCAAACATCTGGAAACTGTGTGTAACACTTTAACTGAAACCGGGAGAAACCATACTACTGTTCTGCAAACATCTGGAAACTGTGTGTAACACTTTAACTAAAACCGGGAGAAACCATACTACTGTTCTGCAAACATCTGGAAACTGTTTGTGAAACTATAGCAGAGAGAAGAACAGGGATATGGGTTCGCTCTGCTATAGTTTCACACACAGTTTTTAGATGATTTTAGAATAGTGATATGGGTTCGCTCTGCTATAGTTTCACACACAGTTTTTAGATGATTTTAGAACAGTGATATGGGTTGCCCGGTTTTAGTTAAAGTGTTACACACAGTTTCCAGATGTTTGCAGAACAGTAGTATGGTTTCTCCCGGTTTTAGTTAAAGTGTTACACACAGTTTCCAGATGTTTGCAGAACAGTGATATGGGTTCTCCCGGCTTATTTATACTTTTTTGACACAGTTTGAAGATGATTTTAGAACAGTGATATGGCTTCTACTGTTAATTAATACTTTTCAGATACATTTTGAAGATGGTCCACATCCACCTCCATTTTTGATTTTTTTATGAAATTATTTTTTTAAAAATGCTTTTAGTTATTTCCCTGTCCCCATTTCTTTGTAGGGCACTTGTCCCACCCTTACCCCCATTTCCTTCCTTTTGCAGACCTCTAGGACTTTCCAGGACTTTTTTACAGCCTTTTTGTGCCTAAAAGTTCGGGTCCCCATTGATTTCAATGGGGTTTGGGGTCCGGGACAAAGTTTGGGTTCTGTCCGGACCCGAACCCGGACTTTGTCCCAAAGTTCGGCCGAACCAGCAGAACTCGGACTTCCAGAAGTTCGCTCAACTCTAGTCAGCGCCATTACTAGTAAAAACAATAAGAAAAAATGAAAAGTTTCTAAATCTATCCCCTATTTTGTAGAAGCTATAACTTTTGCGCAAACCAATCAATATATGCTTATTGGGATCTTTTTTTAACCAAAAATATGTAGCAGAATACATATTGGCCTAAATTGATGAAGAAATGTGATTTTTTTACATTTTCTTTATTGGGAATGTTTTATAGCAGAAAGTAAAAAATATTGTTTTATATTCAAAATTGTCGCTCTTTTTTTGTTTATAGCACAAAAAAAAAACGCAGAGGTGATCAAATACCACCAAAAGAAAACTCTATTTGTGGGGGGAAAAAAGGACGTCAATTTTATTTGGGTATAACGTCGCACGACCGCGCAATTGTCAGTTAAAGTAACGCAGTGCCGTATAGCAAAAAATGGACTGGTCAGGAAGGGGGGTAAAACCTTCCGAAGCTGAAGTGGTTAAGTGGTGATATCTGAATGATGGGTGCAGCTGCAGGCATCATCCAGATATCTTTTTTTTTCAGTCGGTGATTCCCCCGAATGTAAAAGCCATCATAGAGGCTGTTTAGCCCCTTGATTGCTTTTATAGGCAGCGGGAGGGGACATACTTCTCTGGTCTCTCCTGTGCGATCGGGGAGCCGGAGAATGAATCCGCCTACGGCGGCGGTTTACCATACAGCTGGCCGTGGACCAGATGATCCCCGGCCATCTCTATGACCCTCGGAGGCCAAAAGCGACGTCGTGACGTCACTTCTGGCGCCGGCAGATGTAAACACTGCCGGTTTTTCTAGCTGAAAAGCCTGAGATTGATTTGCTGTCCAGCATAGAGTAGAGATGTGGGGACTTATAGACCCCAGATCTCTCCGTAAAGAGGACCTGTCATGCCCTAGGATGTTTATATTCCTTGTAATAGAAATAAAAGTGATCAAAAAATTTAAAAAAATAGAGGGAAAGTGTAAAAATAAAAAAAATTAAATAAAAAAAAAATTAAAAGCGCCCCCATCCCCAGCCCGCATATGTAAACGGCGTTCAAACCACACATGTGTGGTATCACCGCAAACAATAGAGTGAGAGCAATACTTCTAGCACTAGACCTCCTCTTTAACTGTAAGTGGTAACCTGTAAAATTTTTAAAGCGGCGCCTATGGAGAGTTTTCAGTACCAACGTTTGGCAATATTCCATGAGTGTGACATGTTGGGTATCTATTTACTCAGCGTAACATCATCTTTCACATTATACAAAAAAAATTGGGGTTAATAATGTGTTTTGTTTTGTTTTTTTAATTCATGAAAGTGTTTTTTCCCCCAAAAAAGCATGTTTGAAAAATTGCTGCGCAAATACCATGTAACATAAAAAAATCGCAATGACCAGCACATTATTCCCTAGGGTCTCTATATATAATATATATAAATATATAATGTTTGGGGGGTTCTGAGTAATTTTCTAGCAAAAAAAAAAATATATGATTTTTACATGTAGGAAAGGAATGCCAGAATTGGCTTGGGCTAGAAGTGGTTAATGATATAAAAATATAAATATCTATACTATCTCTGTATATTGTCAAATTTATGAAGTTATTGATTAGTCTAGCTAAAAGTGTAAACTGCAACTTGTTATATTTTTGTTTTAGGGTCTAGAAACCCTTTAAAAAGCACAGAGTGAAAAAAAAATCAAGCAGTAAAAGCTGTAGAAAGGAGCTTTAATTCACATTTATTTTTAAGTCCCCTCTCAGCATTGTCTATGATTATTATGTCTCATTGGGTTTCAAGTCCTACTCTATAGAAGCCATGGTTTCCATACACTGCACTGATGATCGCCAATAAGTCTGAAAAAACCGCATACGTTTTGGAACCCATGCATCTATAATATTGGAATATATTTGTACTATACACCAGCGGTCCTGGATGTGCATCTAGCTGATGGGGTGTATAGAATGAATTTCCGTAGCTCCGCCCACTACCCCAAAACAAAAGTATATGTAAACCCTGACCTTGTAAAACAACCCATTCAGTTTAAAATATTAATGACATTTGTGTATAGATATAAAAAAAAAACAAAAAAAAAACATTATAAATGCCTATCACCTGTTCAGAGAGGTGGAGGAGAAACAGCAGCACACTGATCTTCCCAGTGAATGGCTGTGAGGGGGGCGTATCAGCACAAGTCTGATTATTGGAGAGAAGGCTGAGTTCCCAGCACAGCCAGAAAACTGACCACGCTGTGCTCTAATGCCCAGCGTGGTCAGTTTTTAATAGTAAAGCAGAGGGACTGGCAGAAACACCAGCAATTTCACATAAAGGAATCAATACAAAGAGAACAGGAGACTTGTAAAAGTACATGGTACAGCAGGCACATATCAGGGATATGAAATGTCTGAGTAACATATTCTTAAAGAATAATCCAAAATAATTTTGGGACATGCGATGGAGTGAGACCTGTGAATACCTTCTAAGAAGACATTACATACTGTGCTACCCATTCATTTCTTCATCTATTTGTTTGCTCCAGATTATTGTACTGCCAGAGGGAGGGGAGACTCCAATGTTCAAGCAATACTTCAAGGACTGGAAGGACAAGGAACAAAGTCAGGGATTCGGGAAGGTGGCGACCACAGGAAGGATCGCAAAAGTAAAGCAGACTCCGTTCGATGCCAAAATTCTGCACCAATCGGCGAAAATGTCCGCACAGTATAACATGCTGGACGATGGGTCCGGAAAGGTGGAGGTAATCTTGGTTGCAGGATCTATAGTTATAAAATGCACAAATAAATACAGCTCTGCAATCACTAATATATCCGTGTAACACCAGAGCCGGACCTAGCCTATCTGATCTGGGGGTGCAGTAAAAAAGTCAGGGGTCATAATGTCAGCAGTGTGTGTGAGTAATTGACAGTCTATCACACAGTTTCATGACCTGGAGAACACTATTAAACAAAACCTGTGCCCCCTTATATCAGAGCCCCCCTTTCCATCATGTCTACTCAACAAGTTCCCCCTTACATTAGGTGTCCCCATCAAGAGTGCTCTCCTTACATCAGGTGTCCCCTTCAAGAGTACCCCCTACATCAGGTGTCCCCTTAAAGAGTGCCCCCCTTACATCAGGTGTCCCATTCAAGAGTGCCCCCCTTACATCAGGTGTCCCCTTCAAGAGTGCCCCCCTACATCTGGTGTTCCCATCAAGAGTCCCCCCTTACCTCAGGTGTCCACATCAAGAGTTCCGCCCTTACATCAGGTGTCCCCATCAAGATTACTACTTTACATCAAGTGTCCCAATCAGTGTGCCCCTTTACATTAGGTGTCCCTATCAAGAATGCATCCTTACATCAGGTGCCCCCATCAGAGTGCCCCTTTACATCAGGTGTCCCCATCAAGAGTATCCCCTTACATCAGGTGTCCCCATCAGCGTGCCCCTTTACATCAGGTGTCCCCATCAAGAGTGCCCCCTTACATCAGGTGCCCCCATCAAGAGTCCCCCCTTGTATCAGGTGTCCCCATCAGAGTGCTCCCTTAAATCAGATGTCTCCATCAAGAGTTCCGCCCTTACATCAGGTGTCCCCATCAATATTACTACTTTACATCCGTTGTCCACATCAGAGTGCCCCTTTACATCAGGTGTCCCTATCAAGAATGCATCCTTACATCAGGTGCCCCCATCAGAGTGCCCCTTTACATCAGGTGTCCCCATCAAGAGTGCCCCCTTACATCAGGTGCCCCCATCAAGAGTCCCCCCTTGTATCAGGTGTCCCCATCAGAGTGCTCCCTTAAATCAGATGTCTCCATCAAGTGTGCCCTCTTACATCAGGTGCCCCCATCAGAGTGCCCCCTTAAATCAGGTGACCCCATCAAGAGTGCCCCTTGACTTTAGGTATCCCCATCAACAGTGCCCCCTCACATCAGGTGTCCCTATCAATAGTGCCCCCTTACATCAGGTATCCCCATCAAGAGTTCCTCCCTTACATCAGGTGTTCCCATCAAGAGTGCCCCTTACATTAGGTATCCCCATCAAGAGTGCCCCCTTACATCAGGTGTTCCCATCAAGAGTACCCCCTTACATTAGGTATCTCCATCAAAAGTCCCGCCTTACATCAGGTGTCCACATCAACAGTGCCCCCTTACCTCAGGTGTCCCCATCAAAAGTGCCCGCTTACATCAGGTGTCCCCATCAAGTGTTCCCCCCTTACTACATGTGTTCCCATCAAGAGTGCCCCCTTACATCAGGTGTCCCCATCAACACTGCCCCCTTACATCAGACATCACCATCAAGAGTGCCCCTTACATCAAGTGTCCCCATCAAGATTGCTCCCGTATATCTGGTGTCTCCATCAAGAGTGCCTTCATAGTGTACATCAGATGTCCCCATCAGAGTTCCCCCTTACACCAGGTGTCCCCATCAGAGTGCCCCCTTAAATCAAATTCCCCAATAGAGTCCCCCCTTACATCAGTTGTCCCAATCCGAGTGTCCTGTTCATGGATTGTCCTCAGAGTGCCTCCTTACATCAACAATCTGCATCAAACCGGCTCATGGATCAATGGATGCACTCTCAGAGACCTGGAAGGGTGGGGTGGGGGTGTTCACAACAAACATCTGGAGGGGCACAGCCCACCCCAGCACCCCCCTACACCCAGCCCTGTGTAGCACTCTCCCTAAGTAGCCTAGCTCCTCTGAAATCAGTGAAGCAGGGGTTGATTAGTCAGGCCTGCTCAGTGTCTCACAGGCTGCAGCTCTACTTGCTTCCCCTGAATTCTAGAGGATTTCAAGAATTATAGTAGGAGAAAGAACAGAGGAAACAGCCTGAATATTTATGGGGACTCCAGCTAATTCCTGGGGAGGTGTGCCCAGTAGGTGGTTTCAGAATCCATGAAAAGTCTGGGGCCTGAGCCAGAGTTCCTGAGTCCAGTCCAGCTGGAGGAGACCCCTGTGCAAAGGCTCTGCCCCTGGGACAGGTTTACTGGAGGCGCCATCTAAAGGACATTGAGGTCCCAGCTGAGGCTTTAGCTGGGGGTCTATACGCAAAGCCTAGTCCTGGAGTCTGTTTAGGTCTGTAGAAGCTCACTGGAGAGTACCAGGAGGAAGTACAAGGAGGGGTGTCCAGCTGTCCTATGGTGGTGTGAATGTACAGTACATCTCCCTCACTGAGCAGTGCCTGGTGGATATTGGAAGTAGGCAACCAATAATCCTGTGACTGTATGAGTAGATGCCTTGGTGCTGATAGTGATGATGTACAGCAGGGATATGCAATTAGCGGACCTCCAGCTGTTGCAAAACTACAAGTCCCATCATGCCTCTGGGTGTCATGCTTGTGGCTCAGTCTTGCTATGCCTCATGGGATTTGTAGTTCTGCAACATCTGGAGGTCCGCTAATTGCATATCCCTGATGTACAGCATCGGTCTATTGGAAACGTCCTAGTCACCAGTCAGTATTAGAGACTCTGTGGAACATTTTTGTGCAGCTCAGCAAGACAGGGAAGAGTCCTCAAAGAGTTCAGCTCATCAGTTTGGGGGTATCCAATGCTCCCTCCACCCAATCCAAGTTCATTGTTATAATAAAAAAATAAAAAAAAGACACCCTAGACTGTTCATTTTAAACTAATGGAAGAGTGAAGAAGATGCTGTGTGCCTGGCTGTGTGTGCCCTAACTGGGGAAAGAGAGTCAATTCACCAGAAGCTCCTAAGAGGGTGTGCTACATCAGTATATCTAATGTTTAAATACAAGCCATGCTAATGCCTGAATTTGATTTAATATCAGCCTATTTCAGTCTCTGTACAACAGAGCTGAGAAAGGGGTC
>BLSH010035668.1:2319655-2343203 GCA_018402905.1 Glandirana rugosa
CTCTTTGTGATGGGATGGTCCTCACAGGGATAATATTTCAATCATAACGACCCGACATTAGTCGGATTCAGGCTTAACTATTAAGACGAAAGACATCCAAAAAAGGACCTAAGTTCAATTACAAACGAAGACGGACGATAACCCCTAACAGGGACCGTTAATACATCTTTCTAGGTTATCGTAATCAATCCTTTTGCATATAGAGGGATCGGTTGTTGATCCTCCAAATAACTGTCACCACATACGGCCTCATCCTATGGTTATAAGCCCTCTAGTTGCATGACTGAGTAATTGTCATTCAAAGTGTGAGAGCGCTGAAAGCTGAAAATTGGTCTGGTTGTTAAGGGGGTTTAAGTGCCCAGTTGTCAAGTGGTTAAAGACTACCAAACATACATCCTCCCTGGGCAAAGCCTGAAAGAGAAAGTCCAAAGGATCTCCCGAATATTGGTATCCTACTCCGGCATACACCACTGTCAATAAACCTCCTAGTTGTTGGCTAGGGAGATATACGTTTTCCTAACTAATGCTATTGGATCTTTCTACATAATTGCCAGGGACAATCCCCAATAGCAGGCAGAAGCAAACATTAACTTGAATCCAGGAAAAAACCTACAGAAAGCAGAATTATCAATTCGGACTTAGGCTGATTACAGCCCAGCAATACTAACTTTATAATAGGGACACTCCTGGTAGGGTAGTGTTTCTCAACATTTTTTCAGTCCAAGCACCCTGTAAAATAATGGACAATCTCAAGGCACTCCATTCTAAAATGTAACAAAATGAAACGAATAGTTTTACATAATGCAGCAACATCTACACATCTAGGACACCCAACATTCAAAGTGATTTATTCTTCCAAAGCAAATACACCATTACACACTCATACTGACTAGTATTCCATTGTTTCTCTTCTTGCTCAGCTTCTCTCCCTCATTTAGCTAATGTGACCCCAGTGCTGACAGAAAGGGGCAGGGGAGGGGCAAACAAGGATGCTGTGCAGGTGCCCCACGTCATCCTTATCAACTGATTACTTCATTGGCCATTAGGACGCCGGCAGTTGGAAGGTTGTATGGTGCACAATGAAAACCTGTGGCTTTATGTAACTAAAAGGCAGGCTTCATATATAATTCTGAGCAAATTTGTAGGCATTTTGCCAAGGCACCCCTGAAGAACTCTGTAGGCACCCCAGGGCGCCTGGGCACCTTTAAAAAGGCTGGTCTAGAAACTCATAAATAGTGCGCAATTTAAAGCTGTGGCTTTGTGTAACTAAAAGGAAGGCTTCATCCACCTGCTGGCTTGTATACAATTTTTGATCAACTTGTAGGCATTCTGCCAAGGCACCCCCTGAAGAAGCCTTAAGGCACCCCAGGGTGCCTGAGCACCCTGCTTGAAAAAGGCTTGTCTAGCAGAGTGCCTGCTGATCTATGATCTTGCTAACATTATCAGTAGGCTCATTCATTCATTCCACTTGTTTGCTAGAACTGACTAATGTGACGGGTGCCATTTGTGGTATTAACTCCAAAAAACAGGTTACAATATTTCATTTTTATCCCTCATTTTCAGACTCGAGTTGTCCAAGGAAAGGAGCCTCCTCATTTGCTGGCTATATTCAAAGACAAACCTCTCATCATATACAAAGATGGAAGCTCAAGGAAAGGCAGCCAAACTCCAACTCCAGCAGTACGACTATTTCAAGTGCGGAAGAATTTGGGATCCATTACAAGGATCAATGAGGTAAAAAAAAAATGTTCTCAATGGCATCAGTTTGATATTAATTTCAAAGTTCTGAGATCATTCAGAATTCAATAGCAAGCATATTTAACTTGCATTTGACCTTCTGATGTGCATGTGATCTAATTCAAACAGGTTTTGCATTTCTATAGAGTTGGGAATGCTATAAACATTTATTGAAATGCAAAACTCATTTGAGATAAATAAAAGTCAGTTGGCACAGGCCCTACAGAAGATCAGAGGGTGTAGAGAGGCAAATTCCCAACATGCAAGAGTGGGCATCACTAGATCCTTAGATTTGCTTACTTGGTACTCCTCCCTTTGGTAGACTGTGAACTGGGATAATTTACATCTAGATCAGCCATTGTTAACTTTTTGCCCTGTAGGGACCCTTGCTACAAATCCTTTAGGGAACCCCTGCCAAAAATACTTATGCCAACATTTTTCACAGCTTACATTAGCATATTGACTAAATTTTGGAATATATTAAATATAGAAATAAAAATATGGCATACCTTGCATTTGACAATTGACACACTGGGAAGATCATATTTTACACGCCCCTGCTCTATATTATAACATTTTCAGTAATAGTCTAGAAATTAAGTGAATAATAACAGAAAAGCAGACAGTAAAAATGATGGTGTCTCCCAATAAAAGTCATTGGTATAGACATGTCCCCTTGCATTGGCGGTCAGGGTAGTGTGACGGTGCAAAGCCCTGCTTCTGTGTAAAAGTAGAAAAAGTGGAAACAGGGTTCACACAAATGCAGACTATGGGGCTTTGGAATATTGAGTTAGAGTGGAGAAGACTAGTACTCTGGTTTTCTCTGGGTTTTGGTATTCCCAGATTGGGTCCTAGAGACAGGAGACTTCAAAAGAGCTTTTTGGACGGAAGAAGTCTCCAATCCAGTGTCTAGATCTTTAAGGAGATCATCAGACTGTGTGTGCAGGTGAGGTGTGCACACCTGTTATAATGACAGGCTTGGGCATAGCTCAGGGCTCCCATTAGGAGGCACGTGTGCTCTACACAGGAGACAGTACTCCATGCTAGAGACAGGAAGTTTCTTTTCCAGAAGGCTAATAGAATTGAGACAGTGAGTCCAGAGGACTGGGGCAATCTAGAGGTCTCAGAGGACTGAGAGATCCCATGGTGTCATGAGATCCCCTCCAGAGGCCAGGGCATGGGCCCATGCAGCAGGGAACTGCAACTAAAAAGACTGAGAGAGCCCAATGAACCCAGAGAGCTGAAAATTTGGGTGAGCTGAGAAAAGGGCACAGGAACATAGGGACCATTTAAAAGCCCAAAGCCAAGGTCTAAGGCCTAAGCAGCGGTGCTGTTGAAGAGAGGAAACCAGGTGGCTTGGTATTATTTTCACAGTGTCTGTTTTGATGGTGAAAACCTCAGTGGGAAACTACTTTATGGTGGACCTTAATTTTGTTAATTATACGTGAACCAACAAACCCTAAAACACAGCTCTGACTTGCATGGACTCACTAAATATGCTACTACGGTTATGATAACCCAAGGTATCAAAGTAGGTATGAAATCAATTTAACATTGTTCAAAGCTCAACGAACCCCTAGAGAAACCGTAGGTTTCCACAAACTCTGGTTGAGAAAGACTGATTTAGAGGGACGCCATGATTGGTATAACTGCCCTTGTGTTTGAAGACCTCTGCAGACATGTTAATCTGCTGTTATATAACAGGAGAACTAAAATGTTTGCCCCTCACTCATATGTTTCTTTCACCCCACGTTTGCCAACTTCTCTCCATGTCTCTCCTGCATTCCACGCCCCTCATCCAAAGACACATACGCAGTGACCCATCACTTGAGATCTCAAGGATTCTAGTTGACACATACCCTGAAGTACAGTATCACAAAGCTTCTTTAGAACTTAGCCCTGTAAAGCCTTTTTCGGATCTGACATGTCTCTATTGCTCATACCTTAGGCTTCTTTAGCTTTAGAGATAATGTTGCGAGAAAACCCATATGGAAATGGGCATCATCTTGGGATATCTGTTCAGATAGGTTATCTCGTATTTGACATGTGATTTACCGTGCAACCTGTAACCTTCTTTTGTGCCTTTTGTACTTTTTATGGATGTGATTTTACTTCTCATTATGTGCTTACACTGTGGCAATAAATTGCCTAGAAAAACATATTATTATTATACAATATTTGTATTGCACCTTTACATTATATAGGGAAACAGTACAGTTACAATACAGTTCAATACAGAAGTATTAGGAGAGCCCTGCTCATGGAGTTTACAATTTAAGAGGGAGGGGACAGTGGTACAAAGGGTATGTGGGGTATGAGCTGAGGGAGGTGCAATGTATAGGTGGAGGTGGGGTAGGATTCTCAGAATAAATGAGTTTTCAGCATTATTGTTTTATTGTCACTCTGATGTACCAATAAATTACACTTCAAGGATTCCAGTGTTGCCAGTTACTTTCTACTATTAGTTTTGAGGGATTGCCTAAATGCTGACAGGGCAGGAGATAACCAGACAGATTGGAGTAGGGAGTTCCAGGGTATGGAAGAGGTTCTGGAGAAGTCCTGGAGGCGAGCATGGGAAGAGGGTGTTGAGGGAGCTAGAGAGAAGGAGGTCTTGGGAAAAAAATCCAGATAAACATTTATTATGAAATAAAAAAAACTGCAAACACAAATTTCCTGAATGTCAAATGAGCCCCGTATGTCACCTATCTACGGCAAAAAAACTGATTGACTTTCTGTGTTGCAGGTTGATGCCAACGCCAGCTCTTTAAATGCCAATGATGCTTTCGTCCTGAAGCTACAAAATAACTCTGCCATAATGTGGATCGGAAAGGGTGCAAATGAGGAAGAGATAAAGGGAGCGGAATATCTGGTGAAATTTCTTAAGTGTAACGCCACAAAAGTGCCTGAAGGGCAGGAGCCAGGTCAGTACAATTTAATAGTTGCAGTTCTATATTTTAAAGTCAATGTAAGTTTTATTGAGTGAATCAAATAAGAGAAGTTCATTGTTAACGTTTACATATGTTTTAAAAGCTGATTGAAAGCTTCCAGAATTGGCATGTGTGTGTGGCCAGATTTACAGTTATTGGATGGACCTTTGTCTATAGCCAAGTAGTTTATTTGAACATACCCCTCTGAGTGTGTTATATAAACAGACTGTATGGTTTGTTCTTCATCCCTACAGATGCCTTCTGGAAAAGTCTGGGGGGTAAAAAGGACTATCAAACTTCTCCTCTCCTGGAAACGCAGTTGGATGATCATCCGCCAAAACTTTTTGGGTGCTCCAATAAAACTGGCCGCTTCCTGGTAAGTCCAATCTTCTTCTTCTTGTCAAATCTGTAACAGGGGATACAGGTTTTAGCAGCAGGAGACCAAACCTACAACTGGGTAACCAAAAGTCATTCATGCCTAGAAGCCCAGAGAAAAGTTAGCATGCATTGATCAAACTGACAATAACTAATTTGCATAGCTATATTACCAAAAGTATTGGGACGTCTGCCTTTACATGCACTTGAACTTTAATGGCATAACAGTCTTAGTCCGTGGGGTTCAATATTGTGACTAGAGAACAGGGGATGACAGCCAAGTCAGCGCACTTTCAGCACAGAACCACACCCCACCATAGACACATGCATACATATGCTTATAATCCAACATTACACATAATCAGATTTGTATATTCAGTTATTCCTTTCCGCAAGCTCGGCATGTTTCCTGGAATCTATCCACTTCATCAGGAGCTTAATAGCGGGATGTATAAATATTTTTCTGAGTACATACCAACAGGGAGAAGAGTGAACCAGGGCCCAACAGGGAAGCAAAACCAAGGGGTAAGTCCTATCCAGGAAGCAGTGCCCGGGAAGACCCCACACAGGTAGAAACACACTATATTGTCAAAAGTATTGGGACACCTGCCTTTACACGCACATGAACTTTAATGGCGTCCCAGTCTTAGTCCGTAAGGTTCAATATTGAGTTGGCCCACCCTTAACAGCTTCAACTCTTCTGGGAAGGCTGTCCACAAGGTTTAGGAGTGTCTATGGGAATGTTTGACCATTCTTCCAGAAGCACATTTCTGAGGTCAGGCACTGATGTTGGACAAGAAGGCCTGGCTCGCAGTCGACGCTCTAATTCATCCCAAGGTGTTCTATTCGAGTTGGCAGTCAGGACTCTGTGCAGGCCAGTCAAGTTCCTCCACCCCAAACTCGCACATCCATGTTTTTATGGACCTTGCTTTGTGCACTGGTCCAAATCATTTGGTGGAGGGGGGATTATGTTGCAGGGACATGCAGTCAGAGAAGCCAGGTGTGTCAGAGCCATGAACATAAAGAAAAACAAAAAAAGATTGAGCCTCAAGGGTCATAGCTTGTCACAGAGACCCCACCACTGGTGAACATTTGGGACTCCTAGCACCTATGGTTCCGGAGATATGGGGCTCCTTGCGCTGCCGTCAGAGGCTACATACAGAGCAACCAGTTTAAATACAAGCTGGCACACTCTGTTTGCAGCAGATTGAGAGGATGACTTCTTGTCTGAGGCACTGAGCCCAATGGACAGCTTGGAGTTTTGGACCAATGGTAAAGCACCATTGGTCCATGCTGACCAATAAAAATGCTGCAGTAGTGGCTCTCCTCTCACTGCAGTGTCATGGAAGGGGGCATGTGTCTAAGACCCTTCCAGCCCAACCCTCTTAACTACAAGGAAAAAACATGGGTTTATGTGTATAAGGTTTACCCATAATCCCATGTTTTTCTATCACAGTAAGGCTCCATTCACACTAGTGCGTTTCTTGATGCATTTTGCAGTTTGCAGAAATGCAGGGAATTTTTCTAACATGGGTTCCTATGGAACATGTTCACATCAATGCTTTTTTGTGCCTATGCATTTTTGGAAAGGGTCGGGGACTTTTTTTCATGCAAAAAGCAGCGTTTTGCATGTAATAGACTTCAATGGGCTAGCATGAAAAACACAAGTGCTGCATTTTTACCGTGTTTTTACCGCGTTTTAAATCTGCCTAGCAACAACATTTTCCCAATAAAATATAAAAAAAAATATATAAAAACTGCAAAACGCTGCAAAAACGCGTTAAAAAATGCGGAAAGCACAGTAAAAAGCAGTGAAAAATGCTGAAAAGCAAAATGCATTGATGTGAATCAAGCCTTAAGAAGGAAAATCTGCTGCTGCTGCTGAAAAGGTAATTTTTTCATCAAGCTAATAGCGTAATTATTATGCTATATTGTTTAACATAATAATTATTATTTATCTATTTACTGTGAAATTACTGGTTTAAAGTTATAACTTCAAACTTCAGTAATTTGTCCGTTAAGCCACTTGCTTGAGCACAGTTTTTCAAAATATAGTAAATCACCTTAAAAACAATATATACTAATTATTTGTATATTAGTTACCACCCAGGCCAATTCTGACACTTCGCTCCTAGATGTACAAATCATAATTTTTTTTGCTAGAATATTGCTTAGAACCCCAAAACATTACATATAATTTTTTAGCACACACCCTAGAGAGGGTACACTGACGGGCACTGATGAGGCGGCACTGATGAGGTGGCAATGATGGGCACTGACAGGCGGCGCTGATAAGCAGCATTGACGGGCACTGATAAGAGGCACTGACAGGCACAGATAAGAGGCACTGATGGGCACTCATAGGCGGCACTGATGGGCACTGATAAATGGCACTGGGCACTGATAGGTGGCACTGATGGGCACTGGTAGGTGGCACTAGTAGACACTGATAGGTGGCACTGGTGGGCACTGATAGGGGGCACTGGTGGGCGGCAATGACAAATGCACTAATAGGGCCCACTCCCTGGGGTCTAGGGTGGCATCTGAGGTTGGCACTGAGTGCAATCCATGTTGGGCACTGTGCCCCTTACCTGTTGGTTTAGCATTGGCTCCCTGGTGGTCCTGATCGGCTCCCTGGTTGTCTCCCTGGGTGGGCTCTCCCTGGGGGTCCTGGTGGGCTCCCTGGTGGTCCTGGGTGGTGACCCATGGGGGGGCTGCGCTGATAACACTCAGCACAGACACCCCCCCCCCCGTCAGGAGAGCAGCTGATCGGCTGTCCACTACTCGTGCCTGCTGACGCGAGTAGAGGAAAGATGGCTTTTCCTGTTTACACTGTGGCCAGCCGTGATTGGGCACGGCTGATCACATGGTAAAGAGCTTCAGACTGACACACCGCACCATCGATCATCGCTATGCGCGCCGGCATGTTATCCCGCTGGACATCATATGACGCCCAGTCAGGATAACTGAACCACTTCCCGGCCATCATTCTGCATACGGCGGTAGGGAATTGGTTAAAAAAAAACTAGTGCTGCTTTGCATAAAACATTAATAATTGGTTCTATTAATTTAAATTTAATTTTAATTTTTTTAAATAAATGAAAGTGTTTTTTCATTTCAGTTTTGCTTATTTTTATTATAAAAAAAAACAAAACCAAAAAAAAACAAAAAAGGAACAATGTTATATCACCTTTGCTTCCGGGAAATGTCTTAAGCTGAGCAGAGTTTGTTTATTTATTTTTTTCTGCACAAATTTTCATTTTACCACCTTTTTCAGCCATTTGTATTTGGGGTGGGATACTGTGGGCTTTTAGTTACAAGCATTTTATTAAGATATTTTTCAGTGAACAGGGTATTGCTTTGTACAATACATCATTCAGTATTATCTCAGAACAACACAGACAAAAACATATGTAGGCATTAATGAGTGGAGTTATACAACATTCACAAAATATATGCATAAAGTAAGGCATAGTAAATAGGAAAAGTAGAAACGTCAAAGGTATGGTGGACACTTTAACTAGTAGAGAGCGATGGTGTAATACAGCAAATCTCAGTCATTTGGAAAGGGGAAATATCTTTGGGAGACCAACCACAGTGGTTGGATTCAGGTGAGGCAAATCGCTTTAGGATGATTGATCCAAAGGTCCCAGTGGTTCTGGAAAGCTTAGAGTCGCAGATTTACTTTTGCAAAAATATGTTCCCAAAGAAATTGGTTGTTGAGGGTTGCTATGAGTTCGGCACAAGAAAGGGGAGTTGCAGATTTCCAATGTCTAGTTAAGGTCAAACGAGCTGCAATGAATACATGTGTAACAATTGTATGTGTTAGTCTGGGTAGCGTGTCCATGTCTAGACCCAGTAAGACCTTTTGGGGCGTGAGGTGATCGTGGATTAAGGTGATAGAAAAGAGTAGTTTGGAAAGGTCGGTCCAGTATGTTTTGAGAGTTGGACAGGACCACCAGATGTGTAAGGCAGATCCAGGGTTCCCAGTTTCTCCAGCAAAGATTAGTTGTCGTGGGGTATATGCGTGCTAATTTCAGCGGAGTGAGGTACCAGTCATGGGAGATTTTTTTGAACCGTTTTCCAATGTGCTTTACATCTTGACAATTTTAGTGGTGCGTGCAATGATTTATACCATTGCTGGGGGGTGTAGTTGCAATGGAGCTTTTTGTTCCCAGTAGAGCATGGTCAATATTTTTTCATTCCGGGAAGTATTGGTGAGGAGTTTATAGACCTGTGCTATTCCCAGTTTTTTCTTGGCGGGTTGCACATAGTATTTTAGCAACTCATCCAACGGTGATGGATTTGTCCATTTGACTTTGGTAAGAATAGAACGTAATCGAATATACTTGAAGAAGTATGTATTCGGGATCGCCCATTTGGTTTGTATCTGCTGGAAATGTAGTAGCGTTGGTCCGTCATATAATTGTCCAATGTTTGCTATGCCTGCCGCAGTCCACTCAACTAAGGAGATATCCGGAGTGATTAATTGAAGAGCCTCCAAGGGGATATGTAAGGAGGTGGAGTGTGAGATCCTGTTGGTGGATTGGATAAGTGCTTTCAGCATCTTGAAGGTGGCATTAATAGTACTAAGGTAGTTGTGAGTATCGTGGTGCTGTAGGAGAAGTGCGCTGATGGCAAGGTTAGGAGAATGGGACAATGCTGATCTTTCAATTTGGTACCAGTTATTGGGGAAGGCTGGGTTCCACCATATTTTAGCCTGGTCCAATATTATAGCTTTGTAATAAGCTTGAATGTTTGGAGCTCCCATTGCTCCGGATAATACTGGCGTGCAAGGTGTGGCTCATTTTAGATGAAGGTGTTTGCCTCCCCATATATAGTTGTTAATGATCGATTGGAGTTTGTGTAGTTGATTTTGCAGAAAAGGCAAGGGTAATGTCCGGAAGGTATACAGGATGTGTGGGAGTAAATACATTTTTGTGATGACGATTTTTCCTGCCCACGAGGCCTGAGAATGTTGCAGTTCTTTTATTGTTTTTAGAAGCTTGGCTACCAAGACATTGAAGTTAGTGGATAATAACCTGGACGTGGGAACAGTAAGCTGTGTGCCCAAGTATGTCAAGGTAGAGTTGGGAGCCCATTAGAAAGGAGTCAGTTTGACAATTTCCTCTTTAGTTTGTTGTTTAAGTCCTATGCCTAGCATGCATGATTTATGTTCGTTTATTTTGTATAGGGAAGTTTTGCTAAATTCAAGCAGGGTGTGATGTAATGCTGGCAACGAGGATAGTGGATCTGATAAAGCTATTATGACGTCATCTGGGTATAGCCTTATTTTATGTGTGACGCTCTCTATAGTGATGCTCCAAATCCCAGGGTTATCTCTAATAGATTGGGCCAGGGGTTCCATCATGAGATCAAATATGAGCAGCGATAAGGGGCATCCCTGTCGGGTGCCATTAGAAATGCGGAAGGGGTTGGAGAGGAGTCCAGATGTGAGGACTCTGGCACTGGGAGAGGAGCATAGTGACATTATGGCTTGCAATATAATGCCAGAGAATCCGAATTTTTGTAGGACTTCTTTCAGGTAGGTCCAATCAACCCTGCCAAACGCCTTCTCCACATCAAGTGAGATAAGCAGAGAAGGTGTTTGGTGGTATTCAGACCATTGTAACATGTTTATGAACCTGCGCGTGCTGTCCGAGGCCTGTCTACCAGTAATGAAACCCACTTGGTCATGGTGGATCAGATTAGGCAGTACGGGGGCAAGTCGCAATACAATTGTTTTTGCAAACAGTTTGATATCTGTGTTTAGCAAGGAGATAGGCCTATAGTTGGCTGGATTATCAGTTGGTTTGCCGGGTTTGGGTATAGTTACTATGGCAGCTTGCAATGCTTCCGAGGAGATGGATCCCGTGATTGCAATAAAATTAAATGAAATGCATAAGTGTGATGATAAGGTTCTAGTAAAGGTTTTATAGTACTCAGCACTAAATCTGTCAGGACCAGGTGCTTTATGTAGCGGTAGATTGTTTATGGCAAGTTCAATTTCATCAGTAGTAAACGGGGCCGAAAGATATTGTAGTTGTTCAGGATTAAGTGCTGGCAAGTGTATTTTTTGTAGAAAGTCAGTAATGTCATTGGGAGTAGGTGGTGGGGTGAATACATTGTCAGTTAAAGCGGAGTTCCACCCAAAAGTGGAACTTCCGCTGGTTGGATTTCTCCCCCCATCAGGTGTCACATTCAGGAGCTCTGGCCGGCAGCCGCGGCCACTGACGTCAGCAGCCCGGCTCCCTCCTCCCTGCTCGCTCTGCTTCTGGCCGCCTGGCCAGTAGCAGAGCGCGGCAAAGCCTCGCGCATGCGCAGTAAGGTGCCTGGCATGAAGCTGTACTGCTTACACGTCCGGGTTCCCTTACCCGCGATGGAGGCGGCTGCACCCGTCCCATGATCCGAAGATCGGCGGTGGGTGCAGACATCGCTGGACTCCAGGACAGGTAAGTGCCCTATTATTAAAAGTCAGCAGCTACTGTATGTGTAGCTGCTGACTTTTAATTTTTTTTTCCTACCTCGGACCTCCGCTTTAAGTTGTATAGAGCAGAATAATATGAACTGAAACCTTTAGAATCTGTAAGGTTAAGGGATTCTTGTTTGAGAAGTTTTGTGTTTGAGCTGTTTGGCCAGGTAAGAACCTGGTTTGTTTTGTTGCGCATAGTGTTGTAATCGGAGTCTCTTAAGGTGTATATCAAATTTTGCATGTAAATGGTCGCTTAAGCTTGGTCTGGCTTTATTGAGTTCGCTAGGAGTAGCGGAGATTGCTGAGACTTATGAGCTTGTTCAAGTGTGCGAATTTGCTCTAGCACTTTGTTGGTAGTGAGGGTATGTAATTTTTTCTCGTGGGCTCCCAGTTTGATAAACAAACCTCTCATGCAGGCCTTGTGGGCATTCCATAGAGTAGTAGGATTGTCAACAGATCCTAAGTTAGTTCCAAAAAAAAGTTAAAGTTCAGAAAAGATCTCTACTCGATATTTCGGATTCGTAAGAAGGGAGGAGTTCAGTCTCCATGAAGAATGCTTTGGAGGGGTCGATCTTTAGTGAGATCGGGGCATGATCAGACCAGGTTATAAGACCTATATTTGATTGCGTAACCAATTGTAGGGTATGTTTGTCTACCTAGACGATATCTATCCTTGAGTATACTTTTTGTGCGTGGGAATAGAAGGTGTAATCTCTTTCTGTCCCATGAGAACAACGCCAAGGATCATAGTGGTCTTCTGTACGGATTAGTGAAGAAAGCTGGGTAGGTCTCGTACGGGCTAGATTGGATGTGTCTAGGGCGTGGTCAATTATGTAAAGAAGAGGGATTACCGCGCTAAAACCACATGTAATAATAATGTATAAAAAACAGCTGCAACCTCAAATACCAACCAGGTACAGTGAGCAAAAATTACCAAAGGAAGGTTGCGCTAATTGAAGGTATTAGGCTCTGAGACCCCAAATTCGATACTAGTTAAAAAAGATTAATAGTATGCAGATTGTGCAGTATAATGGTATAACAATCTATGGAGTAAACATGTCACAACTTATAGGACAAATACACTCATCTAATAAGCATAACAAATATACATAGATGGGTAAAGGCCAAAGGGGATACAAATAAAAATGTAGTATTTCACTCCAAATAAATAGTGTCACTAAACATCTATGAATACCAATGGTCTCTGATTGTTATGCACCATATAATATATTGCATAGATGACAAGTAAAGTCCAAAGAAAGTGCAATAATTATTCTCCAAAATATTAATAAGTATTCAAAATTATCAACTTCACACTCAAGATCACCACGTGAGGATGGATTGCATGCCACTGTGAAACCTACACCTATATTAGATAGCAGCTTGCCCGAAGTAAGCGCGGAATGCGCATAATTAATCACCCAGCCCGGGTCCCCAGATGGGGTGTGTGTTGGTGTCTTGAAGGTCCCAACTCGTCAGGTGTGTCTCTCTCCAATAATGGGGGTAATAATGTTGGCCCTAGATCCTAAACGACCACATAAGAACCCTCTTGATGATGTGGAGGGGAGCGTTCTAATCTTCCAAGGGAACATTTTCGCTCAAAAAGTGTGCCCAAAGAAAGAATAAGGACCCAATAGTGTGATAATGCTTAAAAAATGTAATAAAAGGGTAAAATATTGCACTTACAGCAAGTACGGAAACAGCAGGTGAAAAACAAACAAGCCGGCCGGCTCTCGTGTGTAACTCCTCTAGGCAGTGATGTCAGCGCGCCTTCCCTGACGTACGTTTCATCAGCAACGGGACATCGTCATGGGGATAGAAGACGCGCCGCCAACCCACTGCCTACATATACTACTTGATCCCGGAAACAGGAAGGATACGAAACTCCATATTGGAAAAGGGAAATATTTACATTGAATAAACTAACTAGAGGCAGATAAATGATTAACTTAAATTAATGGAAGAAAGTTTTGTATATGAAAGTACTAATTAATTAAAAAAGAAATATGTAGCGGCGATCACGTGTCACAATAGTAACTTCCAATTGGAATAATAAGATGAATATATATATAGGAATGATAATGTTTAGTATATGTGGTCACCATTATCAACATTAATTGTAATGGCTTCACCTAGCAAAAAATCTCTCGGCCTCAAATAAATATGGTGATGTACACACTTAAAGAGACCGTATAATTCAGAACAGAGAGACCTCCATTTGAACCCCGTACATCTGAAATAGGACCATTAAAGACTCATTATATCCAAGGTCCAAGTTGGGTTTTTTCCCGGCCCACACAAGGGATAGAAAGGTCAATAGAAAGAGAAGAGGAACTAGAGGGGGGAGGCGCATACGATACAAAAAGGCAAAGGGTCTCATCGGGGCAGGGATCTTCAACCTCAGTTCCAAAACCCTAACCGAGTCAGAGAAACTCATTCTTGATCAAGGTCTAAAATATGTGCCTCCTCGAAACATTAATACATTAGAAACATATATGGACATACATAAATTTGTCCACAAAAAAAACATTAAAAGATATCTGACTGTTAATCCCATCACAAGGGACTTGAATAATCCCTCCTGCTATGTCCATTCTGGACTAAGAAACGCCTCCCTCTTCAATCCTCCAGGTTCCTTACCCCCAGCATTAAAAGTCTTTAGAGATGTTGCCCTAAGAGATCTTGATTCAATGAAATATAAGAAATTCACTCTAAATAAAAAATATCGCGAAGGTCTGGATTCGCTTTGCGAGAATAAAGATCTCGTAATTCGTCCAGCCGATAAAGGCGGGGGCATCGTAGTACTTGATTGTAACGACTATGTAGCTGAAATGCACAGAATTTTAAATGATCAAACCACCTATAAGCTTTTAAACACAGACCCTACAAATAAATTTAAAAATAAACTAGAGAAAATTGACCAAGGAGGGTTACAACTAGGTATTCTCAATAAACATGAAAGTTTGTTTATGGTACCTAAGGCTCCAAGAATTCCTGTATTGTACTACCTGCCAAAGGTACACAAGATCCCTATCTGCCCCCTGGCATGTCCTATAGTCAGTGGGATCGATTCACTTACGTCCCGGGTGGGCAGATATATTGATAACTATCTACAACCTGTTGTGAGATCTATGCCTTCTTATTTAAAGGACTCAAAACATGTTATAAATCTTTTATCAGGCCTCACTCCAGCCAAGGATGTGTGGTTGGTTACAGCAGATGTAACCTCGTTATACACCATCATTCCCCATTCCCTTGGTATTGGGGCAGTTAGATATTTTTTAGGACAGGATTCTGGCTTACCCAGTACACAAATTAAGTTCATACTTGAGTTACTGGATTTTGCTGCTGGCTCATATTATTTTTGGTTTGACCATAAATTCTATTTACAAACAAGGGGTGTGGCTATGGGGGCAAAATATGCTCCGAGCCTCGCAAATCTCTTTATGGCCCAGTGGGAGGAGGACGCCGTCTATAGCTATAGAGCATCCCAGTTGGTACTCTGGGTTCGCTACATAGACGACGTCCTCCTCCTGTGGGAGGGAGATCAGGCAAATTTGGCGTCTTTCTTTGGGACTCTTAATTCCAACGAAAGAGGTATTGAGCTCTCATATGAGCCCAGTCAGACTGAGATACACTTCTTGGATTTGAATATAAGGGTCTCGGAAGGTAAATTCATCACTTCTACCTTTTTCAAATCCACAGATGGAAACTCCTTTATACCACTGACCAGTTGCCATCATGATCCATGGCTCAGAGGTGTTCCTAAGAGCCAATATATACGCCTACGTCGTAACTGCTCTGATTATAGTGAATTCCATAACCAAGCTGATATTCTAACTCAAAGACTGTTGGAGAAAGGTTATAAATTTAGATGTTTTAAACACCACCATTGATGAAGTTTCCCGCATGGACAGAAAAAACCTGTCCAGAGACACCTTTTATTACCACCTATTCTTGCCAAGCTAATCTTGTCAAACGTATAATATATAATATGTATAATTTTGTCTGACATCTTTCCTAGCAAGCCCTCTGTCATCTTTAAGGGGGCTTCCTCAATCAGATCAAATATTACTCCTAATGTATTGGATCCCCCAACTTGTAAAACCATTTTTTTTTCAAGATCTTACCGGATTTTACAAATGCAAAAAATGTAGGGTTTGTTCTTACAATAGTCTTAAAGAAAGGAAGGCAGATACGTTTATATCTACTACCACCCAATGTGAATTTAAGATTAGGCCATTTATTACATGTTCCACCAAAGGAGTTTTCTACTTGATCCAATGTCCATGTGTGTTACAATATGTGGGTAGGACTAAACGCCCACTTCAAGTTAGACTGAACGAACACATTACAAATATTCTCACAGGTTTTAAGAACCATTCGGTATCAAAACACTACCATGATGTTCATAATAGAGACCCCTCTAATACCCTGTTTTTAGGCATAGATAAGTTTGAATCCCACTGGAGGGCCAGTTCCCTCATTAGACAAATTTCTAAACTTGAGATATCTTGGATATACAAATTAAAGTGTTTTAACCCCCGTGGTTTGAATGTGGACGTGGATGTTAACGCATTTATTGATAATTCTAAAATTCCACCACCAAATATCTGCTATGATTCTGTTTAGTACTTTTTATGTCTGTTTAACATACTTGACCCCGTTACTCAGAGAGGAGACAATAGTATGTTAAGAATCTGTACTAATTGAGGAACCCCTCCAATATACTCATTGACTTTTCTTGGTGATGGTATGTAGATGGAGAGATTCTCATAATGTCTATCTACCTATTCATGTATATTTTATTCCCATTTTCTAATAGTTACATATTCAAAACTTGTCTTTTCCTGAGTTTATTTGGCTATAATTCTCAATTCAATTTGTTATATCGTAAATAAATATATATATACCCTTATTATAGGCCATTTATATATATATGGTCGTTTACATGAATATTAATTATATATATATTTTTTTTGTTGTCACCTTACTTATTCCAATATTTAATTTATTCACATATTTGATATTCTCACTGAATATTGATAGGCCTTAGTGACCATATTGGATTCACCATTCGCCTCTTCCTATGTCACTTCTTGCTTACATATATTTTTTATACCGATATTCAAGGTTATATATTATTGTCTTGCTCCATGAGCAGTTCAAATACCTTGTAAATGGTTTCACTAAATATGATTCTTATATTTTTCACATTTTTTTGTTCAATTATTGATTTTCTATTACTTTTCATATAATTCATTTTTGAGATAAACCATGCGTTATACTTATGTGCTCCTTATCACGTTTTTTTATCTAGATTTACTGTATATATTTAATTATTTATTGCTTACAATATCACTCATGCACCTACGGTCTCTTTAAGTGTGTACATCACCATATTTATTTGAGGCCGAGAGATTTTTTGTTAGGTGAAGCCATTACAATTAATTTTGATAATGGTGACCACATATATTAAACATTATCATTCCTATATATATATATATTCATCTTATTATTCCAATTGGTAGTTACTATTGAGACATGTGATCGCCGCTACATGTTTCTTTTTTAATTAATTAGTATTTTCATATACAAAAATTTCTTCCATTATTTAAGTTAATCATTTATCTGCCTCTCGTTAATTTATTCAATAGAAATATTTCCCTTTTCCAATATGGAGTTTCGTCTTCTTCCTGTTTCCGGGATCAAGTAGTATATGTAGGCAGTGGGTTGGCGGTGCATCTTCTCTCCCCATGATGATGTCCCGTTGCTGACGAAACGTACGTTGGGGAAGGCGCGCTGACATCACTGCTTAGAGAGTTACACACGAGAGCCGGCCGGCTTGTTTGTTTTTCACCTGCTGTTTCCGTACTTGCTGTAAGTGCAATATTTTACCCTTTTATTAAATTTTTTAAGCATTATCACACTATTGGGTCCTTATTCTTTCTTTGGGCACACTTTTTGAGCGAAAACGTTCCCTTGGAAGATTAGGACGCTCCCCTCCACATCATTAAGAGGGTTCTTATGTGGTCGATTAGGATCTAGGGCCACCATTATTACCCCCATTATTGGAGAGAGACACCACCTGACGAGTTGGGACCTTCAAGACACCAACACACACCCCATCTGGGGACCCGGGCTGGGTGATTAGCCTATGTGCACCCTCCATAGGTTGTTATACTGTTATACTGCACAATCTGCATACTATTAGTATTTTTTAACTAGTATGGAAATTGTGGTCAATTAGGGTCTGTCTAAACGTGGTGTGGTAGGAAGGAGACTGAGGAACGTACAGCAAGCATAACTCCTGATTTTTTTTGTGAGGAGTTTGCATAGTGATAGTGTGTAAATCTCTTATGGGAGCATAGTGGGGGCTTATGAGATGGGAAGTGCGTTACTTGCACACATAGAATGTCGGAATCTAGGGAGATCGCTGTCTTCCAAAACATGCTCCTTTAATATGGAGAATTAAGGCCTTTGGCGTTTATAGAAGTGATTGTTACAGACATTGTTACTGATCAGTTAGTGAGGAGATGTGGAGATAAAGGGAGTAGCCGAGATTACACCTTTCTATATGTGTCCTCAGAACAAAATATAAACAGCAGGCGAAGCTAGTAAATTATCAACAGTAAGCTTAAGATATCAGCAAATTCTAATCACGTTTAACCGGTTAAGTGCAAATAAACCTGTAAAATGTAAAACATCAAAAACAAAAGGTAAAGAAACAATCTGAGGAAGTGCTTAGCACTTTTGTTACCTCTGGGGTGAGATATGAACAGATAAGGAGTATCTACAGAAAATACGCTCATGTGGGACAGATGTAGCTGGATAAGTCATGTTGATTTGAACATCCAGAGGGGGGTCTAAGCCCGAAGATGCCCCTAGAGATATAGGGGGTGCTTTAGTGATTTTGTTGGCGTGAAGAAGTTGAGGCGGGGCATCCAGGATCCGGAGGGCGGTTGGATGTGCGTCTTGGAGGTGGTTCTGGTGGCGGAGAGGAGATCAAGTTCCAATTCAGTAGGCGTTTGATGCCATCTTTAGGTGTAAAAATATTGGTCTGGTTCTGATATGTGACCACTAGTTTAGCAGGGAAGTCCCATTTGTAGGGAACGTTATGTTCTCTGAGTATTGACGTCACTTTTGAAAATTCTCTTCTTTTCTGAGCTGTTGCTGCATAGATGTCAGTGAATAAGGACACTGACGAGTAAGGGTCTGGAAGACTGGAAGTGGATCTCGCTATTGACATAATTTTATCTTTAGTCTGGAAGAAGTGGATACGGGCCAGTATGTCTCGGGGCACAGATACTGGGAGATGGTTTGGCTTAGCAATGCGATGTGCTCTGTCTATTATTAATTCTGCTGGGCTTAGTGTAGGAATCAAGAGGAGAAACAGCTTCTGTATGTATGGGATTAAGTCTGGTGGCTTGACTGCTTTGGGAATTCCTCTGAACTTGATGTTATTTCTCCTAGAGCGGTCTTCCAGGTCGGTGACTTTAGCCGTTAGGAAGTGTAGTTTGTCATCATGGTGGTCTTGTATGTCCATCATGTTGTTGTATGATGTGTACTGTTTGGATAGGGTTGTCTCAAGTATCTCGGTGCATTCTTCCACCTGATATATTCTGGTGTGTAGCATTGCAATAGAAGAGCACAGTTCATTGCGCAAGTCTTTCTGGCAGGAGAGTAGCATAAGTTTTAAGGTATGTTCCGAGGTGGGTCGGTCTGTTGTAGGCAGCATTGCTAGAGTGTCCAACTGTGTCTCCTCTACATCCAGATTTGTGTAAGAGCCCCAGTGTTGTTTTTTAAACATATGGGCCTTGTTGGGGGAGAGAACTGGAGATGGTGCAGTTCTTTTACCCTGGTCTACCGGAGAGGATTGGTTAGTGTCTGCAGTGGAAATTATAGTGTCCATTTCTTCTGGATTTAACGTTGTGTCTCTCATGCCTTTAGCAGTCTGAGTGGAGATACGTGAAGCTTGGCCGGTACCGTCTCTAGCGCCCTGCATGTCTTTCCTCTGAAAGTAGTCGGTGAGGTGGTGCGATTTAGACGTGGCGGTTTGTGCGCCACTTTTCATACCTTAAAGTGGTTACAAATAGAGCAGGTTCCTTCTGAGGCTCAATTATGGGGCTATGAGTGAAGGGGAATATCCAATAATAAAAGTTCTGTGTCCTCTTGTGGGTTAAGTATGGCAGGTATAAGCTGAGGCAAGTGAGCAGACTCGCGGGTTTAGCAGCTACCTATGAGATGATAGGCCGCAACCTGGGCCTCAATGTTGGGGAGGTCGGCAGATCGGTGTGGTACAAACTGTTGTAATTCCTACACCGTTCACCTGATTTGGATGTAAATACCCTCCAATTAAAACTGAAAGTCTGCAGTTAAAGCACATCCTGTTTGTTTCATTTCAAATCCATTTTGGTGGTGTACAGAGCCAAAAAGATTAGAATTGTGTAGATGTCCCAATATTTATGGACCTGACTGTATGCTCGTGTGGTACTGCACAAATTTTGTGCAAAGCTGGGCCGCAGCTGGGCCTCAATTTTGGGGGAATGTCAGCGCATCGCCGCTGTTAGAGTGGAAATAGCTGTTGCGGTTTCAGTGTTGGTAATGTCTTTTTGGTTGTGTGAAGCCCTTCTATAGCAGGGAGTATATTGTATGCGGTGGAGAAGGTAGGCCGCAGCCGGGGCCTCAATTTTGGGGAGGCCTGCGGGCCGCTACTGTATAGTGCTTAGCCGTAATGTTTCTGGGCTAGCCTGCTCCACTTATATAGGAGATCTCTCTGCCGTTATGCGTTTCTGTGCAAATAGCAGCCAGGAGCAGTGCTTAGGGCCGTGCTGACAGGTGGTAAGATGGCGGTGACTCTCACAGATAGCGAGGCTGTTGTGGCCTCAAAATCCGCCTTTGGTGGTGGGGAGGGCCGCCGCTCACTGTCCCGCTGTCACTAGGTAGCCGCTGGGTAAGGGAATCCTGGATGTTATAGGATTGGATATGCGGTACTGTGGAGGGGAGACCGCAGATGCGTGATTTCCGTCAGTCTGGGCTAGGCCGCAAGATGGCGGCCGTTTCCAGTGAGGGAGCCGTTGCTGGCTAAATCCGCTTGCTGCAGGTATCCAGACCACACAATATGTGTCTGGCAGGGGAGATTAGGGAACCGTGGCTGTGGATGGGGTATTGGAAGTGCTCACCCAGCCGAGGATTTCGCGGATGGAGCCTGATTGTGCCTGGGCCAGCCGAGCCCTCCGTCCACAGGTGTCGTCTTCCTCCGGTCCTTCTCCGCAGATGAATATACCGGGTGGTCTCTAGGCATGCCAGATGGTGGTGGGCAGTGTAAAGACCCCTCTGGATATGTGTTGATATGGGGGTAGTCGCTGGATCAGGCTGTGTAGTAGCTAAATGTCCCAGGCTGAGCGGAGCTGAGGATTCAGGCAGCCATCTCAGTCCGCAGCCGGCCGCGCCCCCCCCCCTACTGTGGGCTTTTATGAAAGGTCCACTTTAACCCTAATTTGATGAACCAATTTGTGTTTCCCTATGATTGCTTAATACATACAGACCTAAAGAGAAAGTAACCTATCATTACAAGTTATTCAAAATTTTATGGACCAGATTGCGTTCCCCTGTGATTGCACACTACAAATAAACCTATCCTTACTGCATAACAAACCTGTCCTTAGTGCTTAACAAACATGTGCAGTATGTTAAACCATTCAAATTCGCCAAATGTTTAATGGTTTCACAACTTTCTTTATACCAGGCCTAAACTGAAAGGTGCCTCTTATCTTTATAGGTTCTACAGAAGTTCATGAGCCAGATTGTGTTTTCCTATGATTGTTTACTACATTACAAACCTGACCTACTGCATAACAAACCCTATGTAGTATGACAAAACTTTTCCTTCCAAGTTGTCCATAGTGTTGGTTGGTCAAACCGTGTCCTCTAGTACCAGTATTCTTTATATTAGGCCTAAACTGAGAGTAACCTCATATCTTTACAAGTTCTACAGAAGTTCATGGACCAGTTTGCGTTCTGCTGCGATTGCTCACTACATAGCAAACCTTTCCTTGCTGCAGTGTTTCTCAACCTTTTATTAGTCAAGGCACCTTTTAACATTATGGATAATCTCGAGGTAATTCCAAAATGATGGACAGTCTTGAGGCACCCCATCCTAAAATATAAACCCTATTCTAATAGTTTACATAATGGAGCAACATCCACATATGTAGGAGAACCAACGTTAGAGGTGCAAACTGGTACTGATTAGTATTCCAATGTTTCTCTTCTTCCTCATTTTTTCTCCATCACTGAGCTATTGTTACCCCAAAGCTGATAAAGAGAGGCAGGGGAGGGTCAAACAAGGATGCTATACAGGCGACTGACATCCTCCTTATGATGATGTCATTGGTCATTAGGAGGTTGGCAGCTAGAAGGTCATAATGGTGCACAATGAGAACCTGTGGCTTTGTATAACTAAAAGGCAGCTTCATCCACCCACCGCCTTGTATACAATTTTTAGGCATTTTACCAAGGCACCCCTGAAGAAACCTCAAGTTATCCCAGGTTGAAAAAGGTTATCTTATTGCATAACAAACTTATGCAGAATGTCAAAACATTTCTTTCTTAGTTCTCCAGAAGTTGATGGGTCAACATTTATTTTTGGTGATTGCTTTCATTATATCAGGCCTAAACTGAAAGTCACCTCTTATCTTTATGTAGTGCTATACCACCCCCCCCCCTTCCACACACACACCCATACACACACACACTGGTAAAATAAATGATTAGCTTGTATTAACGTGTTACTAAACCTACAACAGTAAAATCAGTATGTATATGCAGTAAAGCGCTATACTCACTATGGAGCCTAAAGGGTTAATCCTCTGCAGTTTGTAAGAAGGCTGTTTGATCCTGTCTTCTATGATTCTCCCCTCCTTCCACTGTCCCCAATCTATATGCTGATAGAACAGAGGCTAGGGGCAAGCTGCACATGCTCAGTTCAGTGTGTATTGCTGGAGAGTTTTTCATTTTTGGGAGAGTGCATGTGATGAGCACAGGTCCAATCAGCACTGTCCAGACAGAGGGTCAGGGGCCCTACAGCCTGATAGGACAATCATAGCAGAATGAAAACTCCTCCTATATGCATTAAGCAGACACTGATAGAAGTCACAAGACTGCTCTAACTGCTTATTAAAAATGTATTTGGCGGTTTATATTTACTAAAACTATTGCATTTCCATGTTCTGTGTACTGTGGGAGACCAGATACAGTGAATGCAGGGTTCTGGGTTTAGTATCACTTTAAAATCAAAGAATAGTAGGGCAGGCAAAGAAACAGTTAACCAAAGTTATCATTAAGTAAGGTAATACAGCAAAGGGACAATACAGCACAGTACAGTACCACTTCAAGACATGCCCACCGATCCTGCAGGACTGAAGATGTTAACGATAGCTCTCAAGTTGAGAGATTTTCCCTATGTGAGCAAAAGAAGATAACAAAACCTCAAGGTTATCTCACGTGTAGACCCTCAGTCAGGGCAGACTAAGTTTAAGCTTCAGGAAGTTTGTCAGAGTAACCTCCCACAACAAAACTATAAGTATATGTTGGATTCTTCTGCTGGCTTAGTTGGGGCCCATAAGTTGGTATACAATGGGGGACGCAGTCTCTTTAAGATAAAAATAAAACAGAATTATCTCTATAGATGGTAAAGTGGTCAGTAGAGTTCCCCTTTAATATGTAAAGTTGGTGTGGAAGATCACTTTAAGAACATACAACGTTAGGAAAAAGTTACTTTAACAGAAGGGGGGTTGTCAGATGTATGTCTCATTAAATGGAGAAGATGAACTTGAGTGGCTAATTCCTTCCTTGAATGGCTTGAACTTCAATTATAGTAAATGCAGAGTTCTGCTTAGCAGGGAATGATAGGGTTAAATGCAGGTAACCTGAAGGTAGTATTAAGTGTTAAATGGGTTAGAAATCCTCTTACCTGGTCCTTAGGCAAAACAGAGCGAAGAGATGAGCTTTCTGCTGGGGGGGGGGGGGGGGGGGA
>BLSH010035668.1:2343537-2362952 GCA_018402905.1 Glandirana rugosa
CCCCCCCCCCCCCCCCCCCCCCGGCAAGTGCTCCTGGGCTGGGCTGCATAGTTTGATCTCAACTAAACTGTAGGAAAAGTTTTGCTCCCAGCATACAAGTCCCAGGGGCTCCTTATGATAAGTAGAGTTGCTGAACACTGCCATCTTGTGGTCAAAATAAAGATCTGCATACAGTAACAATGCACAGTGTTACAGTTACAAATTCTACAGATATTCATGGACCAGATTGCACTCCCCCTATTATTGCTTACTACATAACAAACCTGTGCAGTATGTGAAAAACTTTCCTTTACAACTTCTCCAGAAATTGATGGGTCAACATGTGTCTTCTAGGGGTGCATGTAGCCTAAAGCTGGGTACACACTAGTAGATTTTAAGCAAAAATTTGTAGGAAAAAAAACTAAACAAATTATGGTAAGTAGGACTATTGTGAATCCTGTATTAGTTGCTACATGCCGTAGTAACTGTCTAATGTGTGGTAAATCGACATAACCAATAGAATGATGCTTCCAATTGAGATTACACTGCCATGTTTTCATATAGCAGGGAAAGAGTTAATGGTTGTGCCGCCTTTTCTTGTGTGTTTGTGGGTTTTCCTCTGGGGTCTGGGATTTCCTCTGGGGTCCAGCCTCCTTCCTGTGTGATATAAAGGGAAGAGGCCCAGATCCTGGGGGGGGGGGGGGGGATAGGAATGGACCAGGGAGGCAGGCATGAGAACTCAGGACAATGCCTGAAGAAGCTTGCTGGTCAGCTTGGAACGCTGAACCCAAGGTGCTTGGGCAGCTATAGTTAGATTTAGTTAGGGAAATACGTTACTGCATATTATACATGTTCTGTCAAACATTCAGTAAAGTTGTTACAACTGCTTGAGGCCTGGTCTAAGGTTACTCAAAGGCAGTGTTGCCAACCACCCGCAGCAATTTTTACTGACAAAACATGGAAAATTTACTGGCAGAGCACATTTTTTACTGGCACCTTGAAAAATAACAGAACAGAACTATGAAAAACTAAGATAATTGATATTAAAACACAACATGGAAACACTGACAATACCAATATCAAGTAGTTTGCCTGGTTTACACTTAAAAAATCAGCACAGCATGACAAATTATCAGACCCTGATATTTATAGACAGTTGTAAAAATCACTGATTCTTACGAACTGTCAGTAAATTTACTGGCAACCCTGCTCAAGGGGTGCATGTGGGGTTCTGGCATCTCTCTAAGGAACCAGGGTCTGAAATAGCACATTGAGGTCTGTGAAACATCACTGCAACACAAGGTTGGTCTATGAGTCTGAGAGAAGAAGTTGCTGCCCTTGCGGTCCATTTCCATCAGTCACTGGGAGTGGATTAGCACTACGAAGATCTATACCTAGTTACTTGGTATGGCAAGAGAGGGGTTACGTGAGAGTTCGCATGAGGTCCATGCTATGTCCATGCTATGTGCTCGGCGGGACCACATTCAGTTACTGGGAGTGAGGTAAGAGAGGTAAGCTGTGTGGTGGAGTAGGCATAAGCTCTGCATGTCCCTACTAATGCAACACATACATCTGTACAAGTGTGTAGGTCAAGGGACAACATCTTCTGGAGCAACTCGCATACAACACTATGCACAAGTGGCTTATCTCTGAGTTGGGGGACTGCATTATTGTTTGACTTTTCACATGACTGTGGCCCCCACATGGTCCCAGGCATTAGTGAGCTCGCCTTCTGTCAAGGTGTTCCCCCTGTGCTAGGATCAGTGACCCCATCCATCACCTGGCATAGTCAGAAGAACCCAACCCGGGAAGGGGGGGGGGTGGTAGTCCTCTCATGTGACCCACACTTGGCGCCCGGCGGGATAATGTGGAACATGAAGGAAGGTCCATCATCACTTGCCTGCTACCACCCCCAACTTGCTTGCATATTGTTTTGTTTTTTTTTTGTGGAACCTGCTGCCAATTTTATTTTTTTTTTTTAAAAACTGTTTTGATAAATAAAAAATACATAAAAAAATCATAGGAAAATTAGTTTGAAAATTCTTATAACATTTGATGACTTGACGACTGTTGTTTGAAATTTTGCTTGCTTTTAACTTTTGAGTTTTGGAATGAGTCCATCTTGTTACTTCAAATTTTCTTGTCACTGTGGTCAAAAATGAATGTCGATTTGACCCTCTAATGATTTGAAAAACAAATGAACATTCTTACAACATTCTTAGAATGAAAAATGTCAAACAGAATTCTTCTAGTGTAGAAAAAGTATTGAAATATTGGAAATGTCAATGAAGTAAAATTGTTTGCTTTCAATAACTGTATCAGAAATGTCCATATTGTGTGACCTGTTGATGCCGCAATTTGGCTGCTGGTGAATTGTTTTAATCACATTTCTAATATATATTTAATGTAGGTTGAAGAGGTACCAGGAGAATTTACCCAGGAAGATCTGGCAGAAGATGATGCAATGATGCTGGATACCTGGGAACAGGTAAATATTGTAGGATCAGTTGTTGACTTACTGTATACCAAATGTTCTCAAACTAAGAGCAATGGAGTCTTTTTCTGGACGGGTCTAGCCTGCTAGACTTTGCCATCCAAATGCTACATGCTGCATAGAGATGTCTTGGTGAAAAGGGCAAATTCAGGTATAGAGCTTTGTCCTGTGTCATCTTTGGCTTGGTGTGGACTCGGAGGTGGATCTAAATGCAGGAGGACTTGAATATGTCCACAGTTTCCAATGGAGAGTAGCTGTCAAGGTTGGGAGAGGGTAAATCGAACCTCTTCTTCTGTCTATCTAAAGACCTAAGGGAGCTTAAAATTAATGCAATTCCCGTACTTGTTTTATTGCTGACACAAAGTGGTGTGGGAGATTAGCTCGTGGGGATCACTTTTCAGGGGAAAAGATTCAGCATGAATGTCAGTTTCTTTAAATTCTGGCGGCTTGCCAGGTTTATTTTTACAGGTTTGCAAGTTCAAAACATAAACAGAAACAGAAAAAAAAACTTTGCCGTCTGGCGCTACACTAAACAAAGAGATTCCTCTCTATACAGTGTGGGGCTGTCCCCGACACCTACAAAACATACGTGCATTGCAAACCTTGTTTTTAGAGTCCAAATTAGCACACAGAGCTCCCTCGGCTTTCTCCCTCTGAGATCCAGGATCGAGCACCAGTGAGATCTTTTCCTGATCATTAGATGCAGGTGGAGAGGGGATTGAGTGGACCAGAAAGTCCGGGCTGGAACCAGCTCTGCCACGGTGGCCGTCAAAACCCGGATCGAACTCCCGCTAGTCGCCTCAAAATGATCGCATGCGAGGCGACAAGTATCGCCCGTCCATTGTGGTGCCTCGCATAATGTCAGGATAGAATATTCAAGTAAAAGAGGTGGGAGAGCCACAACATTTCTCAAGTCTAGTAACCATTTATTCATTAGCAAAAAAAAAAAAATGGTTGCACAGCCATCTGCTTATGCTCTTGCTACTCTTGTTTGTCGAGGATCTCTATGTCCAGACTTTCCTCAACACAAAGTATGTAGCCCTGATGAAGGAGGCCAGCGTCTACCCCTTGAAATGTGTTGGCTTTTACTGAGAACCTTACTAATTAATACGTTGTTTCTGGACTTGTGAAACCTTGTGGTACTCCCATGGCCTTTTCTTGAAGATTCTTCCTCGAGGACCTAGTAGTTGGTCATTCTACACCATAGACCTACTACCTATGTTCTTTAAACATCTCCAAACCTGTTCCAGAAACTGATTGATGTTAGGGTTAAACACCCCACCTTCCTATTTCTGTAAAAGTGAATAGAAGAGTGGGCAGACAGAAGAAAAGAGTGGACAGGTTGGGCACAAGGTGAACATAGTGGGACAGGAGAGTAGGTGAAGATGGAGTGGACAGAATGGGCAGAGAGGAATTAGGGATTAGAATAGTTTATTGGGCAAAACAACAGGTATAACTTTGGAACCAGTGGCGTCACTAGGGTTGGTGTCACCCGGTGCCTTAAACATGGTGTCACCCCCCCCCTCCGGCATGGACATGATACAAGAGATGGTCAGAGACTGTGAGAGGACACAAGAGATAGTCAGAGATTGCAGGCATAGCCGTACTCACAGTGGCGTGGAAGTCTACAGCAGCCATGGATAGAAGGTGCCGGGGGGTTTGGTCTGTGGGACTCCTTGTGCCCATGCTCACAGTGGTGTGGTGAGAGTCTCCAGCATCCATGGATGTCCAGTCTTTAGGACTCCATGTCCGTGCTACTCACAGTGGCCTGGTGGTGGGATGACGGGTCGGGACTCGGGAGACGTGCCCACTGCCGTGTTGCTGTGCTGCCATTCATTCAAACATGGAGCCAGGCAGCGCCATGATGTCACTGACTCACTGCACATGTGCCTGCCCGGCCGAAAGTAGGCAAGTATATCCAAGCCCAGTTGGCTTTGGAACTGCACATGTGCAACTCCACAATCATATTTTTTATGAATGGTTGGCAACCCTGGTGGGTGTCACCCAGGGGCAGTCTTCACCCCCCGCACCCCATTAGCGATGCCACTGTTTGGAACTGATCATTTTTTGGCTTGTAACTCCTGCTAGGACAGCCTTGTTCCTGGTTCAAGAACATTTGCTTCTTCCACCATTATTACATGAGCATTGAGATGTGTTTACTAGCTAGAAGAGGTTTACGTTCCCACATGCTTGTTATATAATGGGAAGAATTTAGGAGTATATTTTTAAATAATGATGAGATGTTGCAGGCCCCTTGCTTACGTTTTGTATTGGCCCCCAGACAGCTACATCCCTGAAATGGTTTGCTATTCTGTATTTTTAGGAATTCTTTTGGGACAAGCAAGACCAGGATGGAATTTTTCCTTTCAGGATCACTAAGCGGGATTTTCCTAAACTCACTAAATGTACAAGAAACTTAAATCTCAAAATTCATCTTTATTTTTTTCTTTCAGATATTTATTTGGATTGGAGATGACTCAAATGATGTTGAGAAAAAGGAATCATTGATAGCAGGTATTGTATATGACTATATTTTGTTTAGCTGTGTACAGGCGGTCCCCTAGTTACAAACATCTGACTTACAAACGACTCCTACTTACAAACGGAGAGAGACAACAGGAAGTGAGAGGAAATCTCCCCATAGGAAGGGAAATTCACTCCTGCAAGAGTTATTGTGGGAAAAAGGTGTCTCCACTGAAGCTTTATCACCAATCCTTGTTTCCACAACAATCCAAAATTTTCAAAATCCAATTCTCATTGGGACAGGAAGTGAGGTTAAATCTTCTGAACAGAAACATAGAAAGCAAAACAAACATTACAGGGGTGCTAACCTTTCCCTATGCTATCCAAAAAGCTTAAACATAGTTTTTTTGGCTGAAGCTACACTTAAAAATGTACCTGTTCCGACTTACAAACAAATTCAACTTAAGGACAAACCTACAGTCCTTATCTTGTTTGTAACCCGGGGACCCCCTGTATACATTATGGATCATAGGTTGCACAAAAGATTTCCTTACAACTCGTCGAACATTTTAATTGCCCCCGGGCAGGTAGGCTGTGTCTGATTTATGTTTGGCAAATTCTTTTTCATTTTTTTTTATTCTGATTGCATTTCAGAGATGCATTTAACAATGTATTTATAAATACCCAGCTGTGCTAATTTGTAGATGTTATCTGCCTGAAGATCAGCTTTAATGTGGACCTACACACTACTTTTTAATTCACTACCTCCCAACCAACCCCCTGACCAATGCTCCCTAATGTCAAGTAATGGATTTGGCTCTATTTGTGTACTGTTGGGGCAGTGCTGCCTGATGTCCCCCATGGCATGGGGTGGGATCTGTGTAGGGCAGACATATTGACTGTCTGCCCCTTCCTAAGCAGCCAATCAATGCCTCTGGTATAGGTCTGACCCTGTTGTTACCAAGAAGCATTAGCCTGGCAGGGGGGGGGCTGGGGTGTTTAAAAATTCTAATTTGGGATGAGGTCATTCACCACCTCCTAAATGTTGTTTTCTCATCTAAACTTTAGTGAAATCTGAATTTGAGCTGCCATATTTGCACAACTCTTGCTGCCATTATGGGGTTGGGGGGGGGGGTGCTCTCTTTGTTAGACTTTTAATTGTTTTCCATCATGAAGAATACAATGAGAGGAGCAGTGGAAACCAAAAAGTAGACTTTAACGTCGGAATAAGTGGGCTTTAAGCCCTTGGAGGCAGAGCCTTATGGCCCTTTAACCTCTTGGCGCCGGTGCCTCCCGGGATGTGATGCCGGGAGGCAGGGTGTGGCTTAAGATCATGTGAGCACCATGTCACAAAACTCCCAATCAAAAGGAGCGATTTGGAGCTTTCGGTTAGGCGATGGTAACTGTGCCGGGAACGCTCAGCACACACGCTCTCGTCACATCTGTATTGACAGCAATTCACGCAAATATATGGCCTCTCGGTGCTGAGGACCAGGCGCAGAGAAGCCGCACATTTGCGTAAGACCGGCACCCAGTGGTTTAGGATGCAGTGAGGCAGGGCTTATGATCATGTGACCGAGGTGATTGGCTGTCACGGTGGTCACATGATCCGAAAACAGTGATCTGGAGTTTTCCGTTAGCCGCCGGTAACTGTGCCGAGATAGCACAGGGCGCGGGCTCTAGGTACAGCTGTTTTTGCAATATTGCACACACATATTCGCCCACTCGGCACCAAGGCCCACCTGCTGAGAGGCTGCATATTTGCGTGTGGCTGGTGCCAGGAGGTTAAAGGAAGGTATTAGAGATGTGCACAATGGAAAAACTTGTTTAATTTTCAATTTATTCGTTAGGTTAATATTTTGTATCATCATATTCGTTATGTTAGAATGATTTGTTTTCAAAATTCATTGCATATATTTAGATTTGTTTTGTATATTTGTTCATTTCAAATCGATTCAAAATTAAAATTTTGAATTTCGGAAGACATTATATTCTTTCTATTTTATTTTATTCTATTCTATTCTATTCTATTCTACGCTACTCTATTGTTTTCTATTCTATTCTACTTTACTCTATCCCAGGGGTCAAACTTTCAAAACAAAGGGCTAGTTTACTGCCCTTCACATATTAGATGGGCCGAACTCTGACCATTGAAAAAAATACATGATTGGTGTCAGTGGGAGAAATAGTGCCTCATCATTGGTGTCAATTGAAGGAATAGTGTCTCATATTTGATTTCAGTACGAGAATTAGTTGCCTGTCCCTGGTGTCACTTGGAGGAATAGTACCCCATAATAGTGTCAGTGGGAGGAATAGTGCCCCATCATTGGTGTCAGTGGGAGGAATAGTGCCCAATCATTGGTGTCAGTGTAGTGCCCCACCTTTGGTGTCAATGGAAGAAAGGTGCCTCATAAGGGAAAAGATAGTGCCCAAGGGCCAGAGCAAGGGAAGCAAAGGGCCACATCTGGCCCCCGGGCTGCAGTTTGGAGACCCCTGCTCTATTCTATCATTTTCTATTGTATTCTACTCTATTGTATTCTACTCTTTTTTATTCTATTGTATTCTGCTCTATTCTATTGTTTTGTATTCTATTGTAGTCTTTCGTGTTCTGCTCCATTCTATTCTTTTATTTTCTGTTCTATTCTATTTGATTTTATTCATAGTCTATTCTGTTCTATTCTATAGAGCCTAAGTAGGAATCATCATTTTATTTCACTTTTATACCTTACTTTATTTATTGCAGTGTGTTTCCATTTTCAAATTCAAATTCACTTTCAAATTCATTTTCAAATTCTAATTTGTTTTCAAATTCCAATTCATATAATTTGTTTTGTTATAACTTATTTCAAATTCGTTGAAATTCACTACTATTGTGATTTGGAAATTTGTATACATCCAAATCTCCAAATAACGAAAATTTCATCTGAATTTCGATTCACAACGAAATGAATCACACATGTCTAGAGGGTATGGAGACACAAACTATTGTAAAAAAAAGGGTGATAGCCAATGCTGACCTTTTAATAAATGCAGACATTCAGCCTCTTATAAAACTATTTGATATGTTTATCCCAATCACAGCTAAAAGATATTTAGAAAGTGACCCAAGTGGAAGAGACAAGAACATCCCAATCACCGTTGTGAAACAAGGATTTGAACCTCCAACATTTACTGGATGGTTTCTGGCCTGGGATCCCAAAAAATGGCAGAAGTAACAAAGCAAACGGACTTTAGTAACACTTCCAGATCTCCAAGACAAAACAATGATGTGAAATACATTATCATTGCTTGGCTGATTTATCGCAGTCATTGGGAATATTTTTCAAGGTCAAGACCAGTTTTTTGCCAAGCTCTAGAGCCAGAGGTGGCTTCATTCACATACAGTAGCTCTAAAACTAACTCATGTATGAATAAGTGTTTTCTATCTGGGATGAAATATTGGTGGAACTCAACACACCAGTTTAACTGTTTCCCAAAAGAAAGCATTATAAGTTATAAATGTTTTAAACAAGTTATTAAATCCTTCATAAAATTGTTTTATGTCGTGTTTTCATTTACATATGCTACATTCAATGCATGCCTCTGTGGTCAGTGTGCTTATGTCAGCTCCCAGCTGAACATTCAAGCCCCCAAATGGTTGGAGTCTTGCTACACATGTGTGCAACACCATGGAAAATTCAGATCTAAATAGTGTCTAAGATGGTGCCTTCTGTAGAAGGCAGCATGACAAAGTTTACAAGGTGAGCAAATAAATATTTAATTTTTGAAGATCCAAGGCCATCTAGCAAGAATAGAAATTAGGATTTGAAAGTATTACTCTAAAGCAGTGGTGGTCAACTTTCTTGAACAGGGTGCCTCAAGTACAGCCCTCCCTATCTACAAAGGGCCGCATATAAAATTCTGTGAGTATTCATTGTCAGAAACAGCAGATACACAACGGGATATAGTCAAGGACTATGGGCATGATACAAGAGATGGTCAGAGACTGTAGATAAAATACAAGAGATGGTCAGAGACTGCTGACATGATATACAAGATGTGGACATGATACAAGGCAGCAGACATGTTACAAGAGATGATCAGAGACTGTGGACATAATACATTAGATGATAAGAGACTATGGATATAATACATATACATATAGATGGTCAGGGATGTCAGA
Organism: Glandirana rugosa; assembly: GCA_018402905.1. Taxonomy (NCBI): domain Eukaryota; kingdom Metazoa; phylum Chordata; class Amphibia; order Anura; family Ranidae; genus Glandirana; species Glandirana rugosa. The sequence goes on from BLSH010035668.1 coordinate 2,352,636, forward strand.
CATGGTAAAGGAGATGATCAGAGACTGCAGACATGATACAGGAGATGGTCTGAGACTGCAGACATGATACAGGAGATGGTCTGAGACTGCAGACATGATACAGGAGATGGTCAGAGACTGCAGACCTGACGTTTCATCTCGGTATGATGAAACTCATTGGGTGGAGCCTAGCTACATTATGTTGCCACGCACGGAAATCAGCCAGTTTGTAAGTTGGAAACATTGATACCTTTTGATGATCGATATGCTGTGCTATTTGGGAGTATTTTGGTACATTTTAAATAAATTGGACCTGTTTTAAATACTGAGCAACAAGGCTTTGTTTTTTTCCCCTTGTACTGCATGGTCTCAATGTGCCACTGGTCGAGTATTCCGGCCCTAAGGATCTGAGTATATCAGGAAGATACTGTGGATGTATTGCATGAGGCTGATGCTTAATGAGCGCTGCTGACTATTTTATCTAGGTGGTTCACAACAGAGGGCAAGAGGCTTGAAGTGATGTGATACCGGTGGAGGAAATCTTCAGATCACTCTGTGTGTGAATAGTGCACGTGTGATGTGTCTATTAATCCTTGGATCTTAACAGAGCTATGATGGACTTTTTGTTAATTGTGTAAAAGCGCTGCATATGTGTTCTTTTATATATTATATATTAGATGGTCAGAGACTGTGGAGATGATACAGGATATGATCAGAGACTGCAGACATGATACAGGAGATGGTCAGAGACTACAGACATGATACAGGAGATATTTAGAGACTGTAGACATGATACAGGAGATGGTCAAAGACTGCAGACATGAAACAGGAGATATTTAGAGACTGCAGACATGATACAGGAGATGGTCAGAGACTGCAGACATGATACAGGAGATATTTAGAGACTGCAGACATGATACAGAAGATATTTAGAGACTGCAGACATGATACAGGAGATGGTCAGAGACTGCAGACATGATATAGGAGATATTTAGAGACTGCAGACATGATACAAGAGATAGTTAGAGACTGCAGACATAATACAGTAGATGGTCAGAAACTGCAGACATGATACAGGAAATGGCCGGAGACTGCAGACATGATACAGGAGATGGCCTGAAACTGCAGACATAATGCAAGAGATTTTCAGGACTGAGGACCCACTGCATGAGACTGTCAGAGACGGTGAACATGCTATAGGAGTTGTTGGAGACTAGGCACATGTTTCAGGAGTCAGTCATAGGCTGGAGACATATTACATGAGACTGCAAGAAATCACTGTTATAACAGGTCAATAGGGAAATACAGATTAGTGACTACAGTGGCCCCAAGGGCCACACAGAAAATGCCACAGGGCTGCAGGTTGGCCACCAGGGCTCTAAAGGATAGAAGAGTTTAGTTCCAACAAAGGGTCTATGTCGAAGGCTTTTGTTTTGTGTCTGATTTTTGGTTTTGGTTTTGCACTGCTGTACAAGTCTACTAGAATGCAAAAGCCATTGTATCAGATCAAATGCAGGTCAAAAGGACATCAACTGCAGGTCAAAAGGACATCAACTGCAGGTCAAATGAACCTGCCAATGATTTCTGAATAATCTCAGAAGTGGCTTGAACTTAATTATGCCATTGATATTAGCCTACCTAATGTTTTACTGATGCAACTGACACAAGCCAAAAGCCCATCAACACAGGCCCTTGCAGTGTTCTATGGCAGTGTTTCTCAACCATGAGGAGTCTTAGGGGGACAACAGCCCAATCTGAGCAATTTTCTGTTTGCTCCTGTGCTACATGTGGGAGAGCACATGGTTAACTTTTGTTGTCCTAGGAGGTGGGATTTAGGGGGGGGCTGTGCTAGGAAAGGGGGTTTTGTGCTGGAAGGGTGATTTGGGTGGGGAACTGTGCTAAGATGGGGAATTTGGTGGAGTTGTGCTAGGAGGGGAACGTGCAAAAAAGCATGTGCACTCAGATGCACCCCCTGGTGTGAACGAGCCCTAGGCAGCCTTCCAGCTTCTCCCATCAGCTAAGAGTTAATGAGTCCTATCAGGCTCCTAGCTGCTCCCATCAGTTGTGGGGTAATGTCTTCTCAGACTCCTAGCTGCTTTCATCAGCTACAAAATTATGAGTCTTAGGTGGGTACCTGTCAAAACTAGGTACCCGCTCCCCCTCCCCCAAAACTCTATGCCAAATGGGGGAGAGGAGGGGGGAGAAGGACTTAAAACTGAACTTCCCCTTTAGGGCGAAGTTCCATTTTAAGGACGATTCAGGTTTGCCAAAACCATGGGTTTGAGATGAAAGGGATTGATTGCCCAAAGAGCTTGCAATCATAATTAAAGTACAGATTCCAGACTAACCCCAGTATTTTCCTATGTAGCTTTCCCTACAACAGCTTTCAATTCACTGGCACTAGTCTTAAAAATGCTCCCTTCCCCCCTCAACACCTAAGCTGACTAAATTTGTAAGAAAGATGTATATACTTACCTATTTTCCGGCCGCTCTGGTCCAGTCATGATCCGGCTCCCCTGTGTTAGCCAGCAGCAGCTTTCAGGGGAGAGGGAGCACTGACAATGGCTGCATCATGGAAGCCGACGAATGACATCACCACTCCTGGAATTCCCAGCTGTTGTTGGGTTCTCCCATCTCTCCCATGTATCTACCGCTGGCTGACAGAGGGGATCACATTACCAGACCAGAGCAGGCTCAAAATAGGTAAATATATTCATTACATCATTCTTACACAGGTTAATCATAAGTGTTAGGAGTGGGGAGGGAGCATTTTTAAGACTAGTTAGGTTTAGCCTGAAGTTCTACTTTAACCCCTTGGTGCCAGCTGCCGCCGGCCTTTTAAACAGTTTTCTATGCTGGGAGGTGGGGCAAGGCTTATGTAACCTCCATGAATGGCTGCCACGGCGGTCACATGATCGGAAAACTGCTTTTGATTGGGAGTTTTCCCGTGAGCCGCTAGTCATTGTGCCATGAATTGTGCAGGGCGTGTGCTCCTGGCACAGCACTGTTTGCGTTATTGCATGCAAATATGCCAAGGCCCAGCCGCTGAGAGGCCGCATATTTGCGTGCACTTGATGCCAAGGGGTTAACCAAACAAGTGTTCAACCCACCAAATGGGTTGGATACTTTCAGTGGCCGGGGAGCAGAGATGCAGCGGTGTTTCAACACAGGAGTTGCCAGAAAGTAGGGTTGTCCCGATACCACTTTTTTAAGACCGAGTACAAGTACCGATACTTTTTTTCAAGTACTCGCCGATACCGATTACCGATACTTTTTTGAATGTCATGTGACAGTGGCACAAATATTTTATTTATTTCTTTTTTTTTACAATTTTATTTTTTAAAATTTATTTATTTACTTATTTATTTATTTTACAATGCCTTCTTTTTTTTTTGGGGGGGGGGGGGGAGGGAGTGGACAATGTCAGTGTGTTTTTTTTATTTTATTTTTTATTATTTTTACAATTTAACCGTTTTATTAAAATTCTTTCATTTATTTATTTTATCAGCCCTGTTGGGGGGGGGGGGGCTTTGGTGAGATATAAGGGGGTCTTAACAGACCCCTGACATCTCTCTTTTGAGACAGGGAGATGGGGGCTGAGGATGGAGATTCCCCAGTCCCTTTCTCAGAAGCCTCAGCTGCATTGAAGATGAATGGAGAGGAGACAACGGCTCCTCCCCATTCATAAACTGAAGCATCGTGAGCACAGTTTACGATGCCCAGTGACATTTATGAATGGACAGTCAGTGATCACTGACTGTCCATTCAGAAAAGGAAAGAGCCGATAAATTACAGATTTACCGGATCTTTCCTCCGCTCTCCATCCTGACAGATCGAGGACAAGGGGGACTGGAGGAGCAAGAAGAGGGACCGATCAGAGGGGGATCGTCGGACACAGAGGGGGATTGGAGCAATGTGGGGGATCAGAGGACACAGGGGAACTGGAGGAAGATGCAGGGACAGTCAAGGGGGTGATTGGTGCAGCGGGAGTTAACAATCACTGATCTCCCAACTCCCTGTATATATTTCATTGTAGCAGCTGAAAGCCGCGGGAGGAGAAGAGGAGAAGCGGCTGTCAGTTGCTTTAATGAAATATATACAGGGAGTCGGGAGATCAGTGATTGTAAATCCCCTCCAGCGCTGCACTGATCATCCCCTGGTTGCCAAAGTATCGGATGAGGCATCGGAGCATTTTGCCCGAGTACAAGTACTCGGGCAAATGCTCAGTATCGGCACCGATACCGATACTAGTATCGGTATCGGGAAAACCCTACCAGAAAGGTAAGTATGGTGTCTCTACTTTTTACAGGTATAGTATACAATTGACCCTGGGAGTGACCTGCATGAATAATAGGGGACAGGCGCATGGATTAGGGCCCAACCATGCAGGGAGCAGGGGCGCCCCCCCCAATCCATGCGCCTGGCCCCTAATCTACATGCAGGGCGCCAGATGCATGGATTTTTTTTTTCAAGTACATAATTAGAGCAGAGCACTGCACCCCAAGCCCACCCACTTGTGTGACAATAGCGAATTAATATTTGCTATTGTCTTCCTGATTCTCCTCCCGGCCAATCAGGAAGCCCCAATTGGCCAGGGAGTGGTGTTAGTTTGCCGCCCCCCCCCCTTAAAATATTGAGCACCGGCCGCCACTGGTAACTTAAAAGCCTCCCAATTCCAACTTAAAACCACACAACCTAAGCCAAATTTCCCATTTAATATATTAATGCCAGGTCAGCAAAGGACATCATATACAAATATTACAGCATATTTAAACATGAAAATGATAAACATCTTTTAGACAAGAATCATACTTCTCTAGAACATTGATACATAATTACAGTAAAACATAACAGAAGGTACAGGTGAGTCACTGACACAAGTGGTTTGCGGATTACCGGTGAAATGCCGTGTTTGCATTGTACGTTTAAAGTGACACCACTCAATCCATATAGTATGTCATTGTACTTCACTCATGTCTTCCATTTTCCGGCTGCTAAATTATTGACCTCTCCATTGGAGTGCTCGCTGTTCTCTAATGAGGGATGACAATGCTTTATGTGCAAAAAAGCGTAAAACAAATTTGCAGAAAAGTCCTGGGGCTAAATGTGTTATTTAATATTCATTGCCTACATACTTCCTCCATGTGTCAACAACTGCCGTTAATTATTAACCAGTGCTGGTAAAGGGAAGCTATAGAGAACTGTCAGCGAGCACAAGTTTTGAGTTATAATTATACGATTTAACGAAGAGTCATTTTTGATGTGACTTTAAAGCTGAACTCCAGCCTTATTGTCAATCTTCTACAGTTGGACAGGCTCCTCTCCTGTACTGAAATTCTTTATTCTGCTATAAAAAGTCATTGTTCAGGCACTTCCTTTTATGGGGTGACAACACTCTGGTCCTGTCTCCGAATTGCTCCCCTGCGTTGTCACCCTGTCACAAGGGCTTCTGATGGAGACTACAAGTGCCACAACGCACATTACACAGGCAGGGTCCACTGCCGTCACCATGAGGAAATGTTTTGCTTAGTAATTTTTATAGCATAAATATACAGTATCTCACAAAAGTGAGTACACCCCTCACATTTTTGTAAATATTTTATTCTATCTTTTCATGTGACAACACTGAAGAAATGACACTTTGCTACAATGTAAAGTAGTGAGTGTACAGCTTGTATAACAGTGTAAATTTGCTGTCCCCTCAAAATAACTCAACACACAGCCATTAATGTCTAAACCGCTGGCAACAAAAGTGAGAACATCCCTGAGTGAAAATATCCAAATTGGGCCCAAAGTGTCAATATTTTGTGTGGCCATTATTTTCAAGCACTGCCTTAACCCTCTTGGGCATGGAGTTCACCAGAGCTTCACAGGTTGCCACTGGAGTCCTCTTCCACTCCTCCATGATGACATCATAGAGCTGGTGGATGTTAGAGATCATTGTGCTCTTCCATTTGAGGATGCCCCACAGTTGCTCAATAGGGTTTAGGTCTGGAGACATGATTGGCCAGTCCATCACCTTTACCCTCAGTTTCTTTAGCAATGCAGTGGTCGTCTTGGAGGTGTGTTTGGTGTCGTTAGCATGTTGGAATACATATTGGCCTAAACTGAGGAATACATTTGTTTTTTTTATATTTCTTTGGATATTTATTATAGCAAAGAGTAAAAAAAAATTGTTTATTTTTCAAAATTGTCGCTCTTTGTTTATAGCATAAAAAATAAAAACCGCAGAGGTGATCAAATACCACCAAAAGAAAGGGTGGAAAAAAAGGGGCGTTGATTTTGTTTGGGTACAAAGTCGCATGACTGCGCAATTGTCAGTTAAAGCGCAGCAGTGCCGTATCACTAAAAATGCTCTGGTCAGGATAGGGGTAAATCCTTTCGGGGCTGAAGTGGTTACCACCAAAAGAAAGCTCTATCTTTCTCAACAAATTGATAGAAATTTTGGCTGGCTATGCCAGTTTTCCATGCTCTACTATTAGGTTCTTCCACAATCCTGGAGAGATGAGGTGTAATGTTTTACAAGCAGAGGAAGAGGTTTTCCCAGTAGAGCTCTGCAGAGGTAAAATGTTTTCAGTGAGTTCAGTAGACGTTTTGTGGTGTAAGTGACTCAGAGGAGTTTGCTGCATGCATTTCTGTAAGGTCTCATTTCAGAAGCCCTCCATGTTGACTTCCATACATGAAGGGAATGGGGAGAAACTTTATGTTCACATTACATCTTCTGAGCCCAGACCATTACCATACCACCGGTAACTTCTGGGCTTCACAATCAGCCAATGTATTCTCTGGCCTTCAGCCTTTGGTCTCACTACTCATCTCAGAGAGCCTCATACAAGTTCACTTCAGTCTGACTCTTCACAATGGGCACCGGATGAGACAACTGTACTGTCCTCTCTCTCCTGGTAGCCTTTTGTGTACGGCTGCAGCCCACCTTGCTATCTTGCTATTTGCCAAACCATTCCATTATCCCACCCGCAGAACCATTGGAGATAATGGACATATACTTCACTCTCTGTTGAGGAACTGATAACTTCTCAACTACAGGACATTACATCATCTTGACAAACAGAAGAGGAATTCATGTGAACAGGAACGGTGTTACTTAACTCTGATAAGCTCAACACTGATGGATGCATCTTGTTCCATGTAGCAGAAGGATGGATGCTGTTATAGCTGCAGAGAAGGGACAACTCCATATTAAAGCATAAGAAAGTTTAGTCAAAAATGTAAAAAGAGGTCAATGCAAAATGCTGAGGTTTTAGTTGGCACCTTCAGTCCTCTGCAGTGGTGGCTGGTGAAGTTTTAGGATGCCCCACCCCTTATAGAATCCACCCACTCCGTCAGCTGTATTCCGCATATTGTGTCAGGAGTACACAGCTCAGCATCACAGGACAGAGTATACAGCTCAGTATCACAGGACACAGTATACAGCTCAGCATCACAGGACAGAGTATACAGCTCAGCATCACAGGACACAGTATACAGCTCAGCATCACAGGACACAGTATACAGCTCAGTATCACAGGACACAGTATACAGCTCAGCATCATCGGACCCAGTATACAGCTCAGCATCACAGGACACAGTATACAGCTCAGCATCACAGGACACAGTATACAGCTCAGCATCACAAGACACAGTATGCAGCTCAGCATCACAGATACAGTATACAGCTCAGCATCACAGGACACAGTATACAGCTCAGCATCACCGGACCCAGTATACAGCTCAGCATCACAGGACACAGTATACAGCTCAGCATCACAGGACACAGTATACAGCTCAGCATCACAAGACACAGTATGCAGCTCAGCATCACAGATACAGTATACAGCTCAGCATCACAGGACACAGTATACAGCTCAGCATCACCGGACACAGTATACAGCTCAGCATCACTGGACCCAGTATACAGCTCTGCATCACAGGGCACAGTATACAGCTCAGCATCACAAGACACAGTATGCAGCTCAGCATCACAGGTGGGGTATATAGCAGCCAGTATCACAGGTGGGGTAAGTTGCAGCCAATAACACAGGTGGAGGTACTTTGCAGTCAATATCACAGATGGGGGTACATTGCAGCCAATATCACAGGTGGGGGGACTTTGCAGCCAATATCACAGGTGGGGTACTTTGCAGCCAATATCACAGGTGGGGGTACTTTGCAGCCAATATCACAGGTGGGGGTACTTTGCAGCCAATATCACAGGTGGGGGTGCTTTGCAGCCAATATCACAGGTGGGGTACTTTGCAGCCAGTATCACAGGTGGGGGTACTTTGCAGAGACCCCCCCGAATTCGGGACAAGTTTCTCACTTACCCCGTCTAATAGGCAGGCAAGTAAGAAGGTGCAGAGATGGGCATGCGGAGAACAGGCTTGAGCCTGTCCCCATCAGTCCATCGCTCGTCGTGGCATGGTCATGCGGTCAGGTCAGGGTCTACTGTGGGAGAGGGAGTCACGTCCGCCGCCACAGTGACCCGCCCTCACCCACTGCATCCATGCCATCCAATCACATTGAGCCACAGGCTCAGGGCAGCCAATCAGACTATGAATGTGCGCCTGTTCAACGCACATCCATAGTCTTTAATGGCTGACAAATGGGCTCACTACTTGGCTGTCAGGTGACAGCCAAGGACCCAAAAAAAAAAAAAAGTCAATGTACTGGCGCCTCCTGTAGGGGCCGGGCTGACTTTTTTTTTCTATCTTCTTAGCCAGCGGGGAGGCGGCGCCCAAGCGCCCCTTATAGACTGGCCGCCCCGGTCCTCTGATTTCCCCCAGTGGTAACCTTTCGGTGCCACAGGTGCTAATGGAGTTGGGGAACCTGTCATTGACACTCTTCAAGAGTGCTGAGAATCTTGGCCCTTTCCGCCCCCCCTCCCCTTCCTCCATTCATATAAGTTGTACTATGAATGAGGATGAGTGGATAAATGAAAGGTCCACCTCCTCAATTCATAGAACTATAGTACAGCTTCTATGGATGAAGGAGTTAGGTGCAAAGGGCGGGCATGGTCAGCACTCTTGATGAGTGCATATGGCATGTCCAGAGGCTCATATTAACCCCCATGGCACCAGAAGATTATGACAGCAGGGGTAGGTGGAAGATTTTAACTAAACCTCAGCCAGCAGCACAAGGGACACTTCTCATTGATTGTAAACACATTCCCTTGTGCTTATTTAAAAAAACAAAAAACGTTTTGACTAAAGCTAGTCTTTAATGTTCATGGTTTTGTAATGGAATGTCCAAGTATTCATACGGGAGGTGTGATAGTCACACTGGGTTGTAGAAGGGGAAGGGGAAAGGAGCTGCACATTGAGAGGATCGCTCATTTTCCGGGAATGGAGCTTGTGATGAAAACATCCAAGGACAGATAGCTAAAAAGTGGGACTGTTAACTGCTATGCACAGCAATTTCCCCCCGGCTCTTTCCACCTCATTCCTGATGCTGGGCCTGACAAGAGTAGTGATGCCCCCGTCACTGCTCTGGTCAGCGGCAGTTCTCTATGTGGCGCCTGGGGCACAGCTCCCCTGCCCCCCCCCCAGCACAGCTCCCCTGCCCCCTTCCCCAGCACAGCTCCCCTGCCCCCCCCCCCAGTTTCGGCCCTGTGGACACGTGTCCACAATGTTAGCCATTTAGTCTTATATATATATATATGTTTTGTATTATCTTAATCTAATTATAACTCCTGTACAATGCAACTCATAGCAGCTTCAGTAGAAGTATATTGGGATTTAAATAGTTAAAATTGATTTTTTTTTTCATAGCCCAGGTTGAATAAAGTACTGAAGGCCACAGTGCAATAACAGCTTTTCTCATTATATCAACCAAAAATGCAAGCTTTAAAACATCCATTATTAGACATGAATATTTGATGATTTTGAGTTGTTTAGATGGATTCAAGGCCGGAGTGTTCCTACCATGGAAACCGAACAAGACCGCTTAATCATCTTTTGTGGACTTTGTACTTAATAAAGTGTTTGTTGTTTTTGAATTACAGTAACATTTTATTGCTTTGTCTGCAAACATCCTGCTGTATTGTGGACATCTGATTATGGGGGTTGAATGATATTAAGAGCTGTAAGTCAGGAACTGTTACTGCACTTAGGGCTTGTACAGTTGCTAAAGTTAAAAATCCCCAGTCTGGCTGCTAATTGGATTGAGGTGACTCTTTATTAACCACTTCGGCCCCGGAAGGATTTCCCCCTTTAGGACCGGAGCCCTTTTTGCGATTCGGCACTGCGTCGCTTTAACTGAAAATTGCACGGTCGTGCGACGTTGTACCCAAACGAAATTTGGTGAGGCCGGAACTTAGGTAGATTTGTTGAGTTTTAGTAGTTT
>BLSH010035668.1:2362962-2373372 GCA_018402905.1 Glandirana rugosa
GTTTCGTTATTTTACAATGACATTAAGTTTTTTTGAGTTGTTTAGATGGATTCAAGGCCGGAGTGTTCCTACCATGGAAACCGAACAAGACCGCTTAATCATCTTTTGTGGACTTTGTACTTAATAAAGTGTTTGTTGTTTTTGAATTACAGTAACATTTTATTGCTTTGTCTGCAAACATCCTGCTGTATTGTGGACATCTGATTATGGGGGTTGAATGATATTAAGAGCTGTAAGTCAGGAACTGTTACTGCACTTAGGGCTTGTACAGTTGCTAAAGTTAAAAATCCCCAGTCTGGCTGCTAATTGGATTGAGGTGACTCTTTATTAACCACTTCGGCCCCGGAAGGATTTCCCCCTTTAGGACCGGAGCCCTTTTTGCGATTCGGCACTGCGTCGCTTTAACTGAAAATTGCACGGTCGTGCGACGTTGTACCCAAACGAAATTTGCGTCCTTTTTTTCCCACAAATAGAGCTTTCTTTTGGTGGTATTTGATCACCGCTGCGTCATTTCTGATCGCCGCTATAAACAAAAGAAGAACGACAATTTTGCAAAAAAAACACAAATTTCTTACTTTTTGCTAAAATACAAATCCAAAAAAAAAATATAAAAAAACATTTTTTTTCATCGGTTTTGGCCAATTTATATTCTTCCTCATATTTGTGATAAAAAAAAATCGCAATCGGCGTTTATTGATTGGTTTGCGCAAAAGTGGTCGCGTTTACGGATGATGAGAATTCATTTCTGGGGTTTTTATTTATTTATTTTTTTTTACTAATAATGGTGGCGATCTGCGATTTTTAGCGGTACTGCGTTATTGGGGCGGACATGTCAGAACATTTTGACACTTTTTTGGGACCATTGGCATTTATACAGCGATCAGTGCTATAAAAATGCACTGATTACTGTGTAAATGGCATTGGCAGTGAAGGGGTTAACCTGCAGGGGGCGCTCTAAGGGTTAATAGTGTTCCCTGGGCGTGTTCTAACTTTAGGGGGACTGCCCTAGCTGGGGAAGGGAAGTGATCACACCTTCCATGTAGAGGAAGTGTTTACTTACACGGACCTCCGTTCTTTCACTCCGGGGGGCATCTCGGGTGGCCGGCGGAGATCGACTCCGCCGCACCCGCTCCCTGGCCCTCCCCGGACACAGGCGGCGCCTGTGCGCTCACTGGGCGCGATCTCACAGCCGCAGTCATATGATGGCGATTTGCGCAGGAGCGCCACCTTGTCGCCGTCAGATGCCGCTCGGCGGTCGGCAAGAGGTTAAAGCTGTACTCCAGCCGTCCCTTCTTTCTTGCACAGTTGTACAGTCTCCTCTCCTGTACTGAAATGGCCTACTCTGCTTTCACTGCACACTGTGAGCTTCTCATAAATGTGCATTAGAAACTGAAAGCGGTAGTAAACCCACCTGCTGAAAAAAAAAAATCCTGCAAGACAATAGCATAATATGTTAGTATGCATCGCAATATGTTATGAAATACTTACCTTAGAATGAGGCCCCCAATGCCCGAGTCGGTCAGCGCTAAGGACGCTGACATGTTGGTCCTCTTTCTTCCGGGTACGCGGCTCCGGCGCTGTGAGTGGCCTGAGCCGCGTGATGTCACCCTTCGTTCCAGCAGCCAGCTCTGATTTGCCGGCCGCCTCGGCCGGATCATCAGAGCGCATGCGTTGCTAATGTCAGTGGCTGCATGCAGGGCGAATATCTCCTAAACCATGTAGGTTTAGGAGATATTTATTTTACCTACAGGTAAGCCTTATTATAGGCTTACCTGTAGCTAAAAACAGTAGTGGGGGGTTTGCTACCACTTGAAGCAAGTCAGACACAGACTGCCTCCCTTCCTGGCTGGAGGATGTCCTGCATCATCTATCATGGGTGCTCAACCTGTGTCCCTCCAGTTGTTGTGGAACTACAAATCCCCCGAGGCATTGCAAGCTGCTGACATTTACATACCTCCCAAGTTTTTGAGATGGGAATGAGGGACACCTATCAGCAAAAGTGTAAAGACATAGGACACACCCCTTGCCACACCCCCTTAAAGGAGAATTGTACAAAAAAACAAGATTGGTTAAACCCACAAGTGCTTATTTACCACTACTATTCCTTTATTTTGGCATTTGGAGTTTACAAATGCAGCAATTTAGAAATTGGATGAAAGGTTTAGCACTGGGAAACACTTTTTGATAGATAAAAAGTGCATTTTATATACAACTTTATAGATCCGACCAAAATGGGGACAAATGAGGAGGAAAGAGGGACAGAGGGACATTGTTCCAAATCAGGGAGAGTCCCTCGTAATCAGGGACAGTTGGGAGTTATGGACATTTATAACACACCTCCCAACTGTCCCTGATTTCGAGGGACTATCCCTGATTTGGAACAAATTCCCTCTGTCCCTCTTTCCTCCTCATTTGTCCCCATTTTGGTCTGATCTACAGTATATAGTTGTACTGTATATAAAATGCACTGCTTATCTATCAAAAAATTGTTTCCCAGTGCTAAACCTTTCATCCAATTTCTAAATTGCTGCATTTGTAAATTTCATAAGCCAATATAAAGGAAAAGTAGTGGTAAAAATAAAGCACTTGAGGGCTTAACTAATAATTTTTTGTTGTCCTATGTCTACATACTTTTGCTAATAGGTGTCCCTCGCCCTCATCTCAAAAAGTTGGGAGGTATGTTTATAAGCATGACTCCCAAAGGCATGTTGAGATTTTTAGTTCCGCAACAGCCACAGGTTGAACGCCCATTCATCTACAGCCCGATTGTCCTTGGCCGACACATTTCATTCATTGGATTTCAGATATTCCAAACATGGAGCCTCAGCATTACATGTGGTTGTAACCTAGGGCAGGCTGCATACAAAGCATCTTGCTTAGGAACATTCACTTCTCCAGACTGACATCCGCGCATCAAGTTGTAGCCAGACGCTTGACTAGAAAGAAAGAGCAATATAGGACACTGTGCTGCAGTCGCTCTCTGTACTCCCATCAGACTATCATACTGAATTAACTAGCAATGTTTGCCTCCGGCCAGCAGGGGGGGACTGTAAGCAGAAGGTACTCAAGAGATTTTAGTGTAGGCCACACTGAATTGTGTGAGATGTAGTTCAGAAGAGGAATCATCTGCTTTCATCTGCTATGAAAATCAATGGACCAATGGACTGCAATTCCCAGGAAGAGAAGAAAGGAACTGTTTTCCCAGGTGGTAGACCGGAGGACATCCTCTTGCTGTGCGGAGATCGGAGAGCGTGCACCGCTGTTCTTGTATGCACACCTGCCTACTATAACTCTGTGGCCTGAGACAGTGAACTGGAGTGCTGATAATCTGTGTGCTGTGACCAGAGTCACCCAGGTGCAAAGCGGCCAAGGTTTCCACCTTGATTGAGGTTGGCTTTACCACTGGGACTGGTGAGAGGCAGCTGCTTCAATTGAGTTAGCTAGAAGAGACTGAGAATTTAGAGAAACTGCCCATCAGCTTAGTGGCTTCTATCACTGCATGCAAAGTTTAAAGGGACTGTACTCATGTGCACCACCTTAAAGATTGGGCCCCACCATTAGCCAATTGAAAGTTTAGAGCTAAGAACTGCCAACCAACTAGCTGCTTCACAAGGACCGACAGTTATCCATAAAGAGTGCACTCTGAAGTGGATATGGACTACTGATTGCAGAAGAGTTACTGTGGGATTAGTCATTATCGCTATTGCTGTTTGATACTAATACTTTTTATTTCTGACGTCATATATTGTTGCTTATTTGGTACAGTGTTATGTACCAAGCTGCTATAACCTAGTGATTGCATTGCTAAGCTCACTGTGAACAAGCTGATTTTTCTACCTGCGTGTTTCTATATGTTTTTCCATTTAACCTAATCTGTGACAATATACAGTACTCACTTTCCCTCCTGTTGACCAGTTTCATGTTTACTCCCCGATGCTATAGTTTAGTCCTATGCAGGGTGTTTATATCTGAGCTCTCACAAGTTTTTTGTTATAATTTTGACTCAAGCAGGTGTGTCAGAAGGGACGAGGTTGTTCTCAGAGTCGAGGCCAAAGAACAGGGAACCCAATGCTCCAAGCAGTTTCTGCAGGGGTAACTCTACTAAGGACTTTTAATTTTTTTCATAACTCCTCTCAAGAGCCCTCAATGCAAGCAGTGGTCTGGCTATGTACAGTACCCTGCCAGCCCCTCCCATCAGCCATGATCTGCCTGCATTGCATAGAAAAGTACAGAGATCCAGCGAGGACATTACTGGGTGTAATAAAAGGTATTTATTGGAAACAAAGGAAACAAAAAATGTGATCAAAGGAAAGGCGAGTATATACTGCTGGGGAAGAGAAAGAAGGCAGTTACATGCAGTGTTGCCAACCGCCAGTAAATTTACTGACAGTTTGTAAAAATCTGTGATTTTTACAACTGTCTATAAATATCAGGGTCTGATCCATCTATTACTTCAGGAGGGACGGTGAAGCTGGTCAGAGTTGATGGGAAGATGGATGGAGCCAAATACAGGGCAATCTTAGAAGAAAATCTGTTAGAGTCTGCAAAAGTCTTGAGAATGGGGCGGAGGTTCACCTTCCAGCAGGACAACGACCCTAAACATACAGCCAGAGCTACAATGGAATGGTTTTGATCAGAGCATATTCATGTGTTAGAATGGCCCAGTCCCAGTCCAGACCTAAATCCAATTGAGAATCTGTGGCAAAACTTGAAAATTGCTGATCACAGACGCTCTCCATCCAATCTGACAGAGCTTGGGGTATTCTGCAAAGAAAAATGGGCAAAAATGTCCTCTCTAAATGTGCAAAGCTGGTAGAGACCTCCCCAAAAAGACTTGCAGCTGTAATTGCAGAGAAAGGCGGTTCTACAAAGTATTGACTCAGGGGGGCGCCATACAAATGTCCCCCGCACTTTTCACATATTTATTTGTAAAAGATATTGAAAACCATTTTTCATTTTCCTTCCACTTCACAATTATGTGCCACTTTGTGTTGGTCTATCATATAAAATCCCAAGGCTGAGAAGCCGACTTGCTTTCTTTTGCTTCCATGGCTGAGCCCTGCAAATCTGGTAAGTGGTCCATCAATACATGAAAATGCTACTCATAGAGCTTCAGCATGTAATGCAATGTGAAGGCAACCTTTGACTGCATAGAAGAGATATGAAGGTCAGGCTTTAGGCTGTACAACAAACACGTCATCCAAGGACAAGAACACGAGAAGAAGGATACATAGCTGAGATCCTACAACTGTCATGCAGTGTGTGGGAAGATGGCCATGGTGTTGGGTAATGATAATGAAAATATGAGGAAGGGAAGGAAATGGCTTGATACAAATAATGAAATGAAACAAATACATCAGATACACAATAAACTTTGAGCTACATTTCAGAAACATGTGACGAATGTAGCTGACAGGGATTCAAGTCATGATTTGGTTTGGCACTGATGCCCACTGGCTAGCAATGGGACTTTACAGTTCTAAGGTCGAGCTTTCAGTTTCCTGCAATGATCTTTTTAAGAATTCCTAAAAGGTCCCAATAATAGAAGAGTGGTTATACCAGTGGTGTTGCTAGGTGGGAAAAAGACCAGGGGCTTTAGCCCAAAGAAATGTGGCGTGAAAAATGGGTGTGGTCTAAATGCAATAGTGGGCATGGCTTAACTCCTTGCCGAGCGCCGATCGGCAATTGACGGCGACAAGGTGGCTTGTGAGCGCAAATCGCCGTCATACGACGGCGGCCGCGCACACGAGCTTCGTGAGCGCACGCGCGCCGCCGGAGGCGCGCCCGCTCGCTCACTGTGTTCAGGGAGGGCCAGGGAGCGGGTGCGGCAGCTTCGATTGCCGCCGGCTACCCGCGATGGCCCCCCCCCGGAGCGAAGGAACGGAGGTCCGTGTATGTAAACACGGACCTCCGTTCTGTGTGAGGGGGAAGGGCTGTGTAATGAATCACGTACCTGAGCGAGTGGAGCCTGTCTTTTGTAGGAGGAGACCTCTCATACAGCTCTGACTCAGAGCCCACTGGAATGGGAACAGTGGTCACGTGAGTCCAGCGAGGTAGGAGTGCCTCTGGAAAACAGCAGGAGACTGGATGCTGGAGTGGAGCTGGTAACACCGGGCAGCAGACAGCTGGAAACAGGAACAGCAGCAGCAGACAGCAATCACAGCAGCTAGATGCAGGGCACAGGACAGCAGACAGCTGACTTTAGAAGCAGGCAGGAGGATGGTCAAGCAAGCCGGGTCAATCACAGATGAATGGAGTAGCAGAATCGGTATGCGGGGGATGGTCAGAGGCAAGCTGGGTTCGGCAACGGAGATCAGGCAGGCAGAGGTTAGCAGGATCCAAAACAAGCCGGGTCAGGGTAGGAGAAGACAGGGTGGTCTAAACAAGCCAGGTCAATCAGGTAACGGATCAGGTAGCAGATAACGGCAAGCAGGTACAGGTACTGACAAGCTGCAGATCAGACAGCATTAAAGCCAAGGTCTGACTTCCTTATAAAGGCCCAAGTGATGTGCTGACAGAGCTACTGGGTCCTAGGGCCCTCCTGCTCTGACAGATTCTGGGTCCTAAAGTCCTCCTGCTATGACGGATTCTGGGTTCTGACAACATTCCTGCGCATGCGTACATGTGCACGTCTCTGAACGGTTGTGGGAATCTTCATTTGAATCAGTGCGCGCGTGCGCATAAGCGCGCGGGATCGCAAAGCTCGTCTAGATCCCTGACAGGCTGTGATCACAGCCTTCCTGTATACGAAGGCTGTGACCACTTCCCTTCCCCAGCTAGGGCAGTCCCCCCACAGTTAGAACACGCCCAGGGAACATAGTTAACCCTTAGAGCGCCCCCTGCAGGTTAACCCCTTCACTGCCAATGGCATTTACACAGTAATCAGTGCATTTTTACAGCACTGATCGCTGTATAAATGCCAATGGTCCCAAAAAAGTGTCAAAATGTTTCGACATGTCCGCTGAAATATTGCAGTACCCCTAAAAATCGCAGATCGCCACCATTACTAGTAAAAAAAAATAAATAAAAACCCCAAAAATGAATTCTCATCATCCGTAAACGCGACCACTTTTGCGCAAACCAATCAATGAACGCCGATTGCGACTTTTTTTATCACAAATATGAGGAAGAATATAAATCGGCCAAAACCGATGAAAAAAAATGTTTTTTTATATTTTTTTTTTGGATTTGTATTTTAGCAAAAAGTAAGAAATTTGGGTTTTTTTGCAAAATTGTCGCTCTTCTTTTGTTTATAGCGGCGACCAGAAATGACGCAGCGGTGATCAAATACCACCAAAAGAAAGCTCTATTTGTGGGGAAAAAAGGACGCAAATTTCATTTGGGTACAACGTCGCACGACCGCGCAATTGTCAGTTAAAGCGACGCAGTGCCGAATCGCTAAAAGGGCTCCGGTCCTAAAGCTGGAAATCCTTCCGGGGCTGAAGTGGTTAAATGGGCGTGGCTCAAATGGAGTGTGGTTTGAGTCTGAGATGAATGATGGATGGAGGAAGGAAGGAAGAAAGAAAATGGGAGGGAAGGAGGGAGAAGGAAGGAAAGAAGGAGGGATGGAGAGACAGCACGCCCAGATCTTACACCACAATAGCAATATGTGTATTCCAGAAAGTTTAACAATCAGCAGATAAAGATACTCCAAACGCCTGGTGTTAGCGCTTCAATCATCCCGGCACCATGGTTGTTATGGTGTCAGGATGATTGAAGCGCATTATTTCTTATATTACATTGTAATATAAAATGAAATAGTTCAACTCACCATGATGCAGTATCAGTGGGAGCCCTGAGTGTGTTACCTGCCGCCAGATGTCATTAGAGCCCCTCCTTTCATCAGGTGTCCCCAGCGGAGTCCCTCATTCCATCAGAATCCCCAGTGGTCAGAGTGCCTCCTTACATGAGGTTGTCCCCAGCAGGGGTCAGAGTGCCTCTTTACATCGGGGTGTCCCCAGCAGCAGTCAGAGTGCCTCCTTACATCATGGTGTCCCCAGCAGCGGTCAGAGTGCCTCCTTACATCATGGTGTCCCCAGCAGCGGTCAGAGTGCCTCCTTACATCAGGGTGTCCCCAGCAGCGGTCAGAGTGCCTCCTTACATCAGGGTGTTCCCAGCAGCGGTCATCCTCTGACCCCTAAGTCACTCCTGAGTCCTGTAGTGTTGTGATCAGAGGAAGGAACCAGGGTGAGCAGAGGGGGATGCAGGCATTCAACACGACCAGAAGCGTGGAAAGCTGGAGCCGGAGCGTCTTATAAAGGCTACAGCACTGGAATGGTGGGAAGGTAGGAGATGTAGGCCACCAAAGGCATGAGTATCTAAGCTTCTATTGTAGGGATCTTTCATCTGCATTTTTCTTTAAACTGATAGGGTGAGTTAAAGTAGAACTGAGTAAGTTACATAGTCACATAGTTACATAGTTTGTGAGGCTGAAAAAAGACAAAAGTCCATCAAGTCCAACCTGTGTGTGCTTCTAGTCATTCTACAATGAATATCCCTCAAATTATCTATGCTCCCAGATGAAACCACTGCTTGTGGAAGAGAATTCCACATCCTCACTGCTCTTACTGTAAAGAACCCTCTACACAGTTTAAGGTTAAACTTATTTCTAATTTTAGTGAATGGCCGCGTGCCTTTTTGTGCTCCCTTGCACTGGCAACTGGCTCTCGCTTTGATTGGCCACAGAGGGAGTCAAACAGCGGGTCCAGCAGACCCGATGTGCGCCGGGAGCTGCCAATCATTCCCAACAGAGGCAGATCACTGTTCTGTGACAAGGGAAGACAGAGATCTTGTGTTTCTGCTAAGCAGGAACAGGGATCTCTGTCTTCCCACAGTTAAAGCACCCCCCCACACAGTTAGAAAGCACTCCCATATAACACATTTAACCCTTTGATTGCCCCTGATGTTAAACCCTTCCTGTCAGTGTTATTAGTGCAGTGACAGTGCATTTTTTTTTCTTAGCACTGATCACCGGTCTCCAAGAAGTGTCACTTATTGCACGATTTGTCTGCCGCAATGTCGCAGTCCCGCTATAAGTCGCTAATCACTGCCATTACTATTAAAAATAATGAAATAAATAAAAATTGCCCATAGTATGTAGACGGTATACCTTTTGTGCAAACCAATCAATATCAGCTTATTGGGATTTTTTTTTTTTTTGCCAAAAATATGTAGCAGAATACATTTTGGCCTAAACTGATGAAGAAATTAGATTTTTTTTTCCATTTTTTATTGGATGTGTTTTAAAGCAGAAAATAAAAAATATTTATTTTTTTTCAAAATTGTCTGTCTTTTTTTTGTTCATAGCGCAAAAAAATAAAAACCGCAGAGGTAATCCAATACCGCCAAAAGAAAGCTCTATTTGTGGCAAAAAATTAAATTCTTTGGGGTACAGCGTTGCATGACCATGCAGTTGCCAATTAAAGTAACGCAGTGCAGTATCGCAAAAAATTGCCTGGTCATGAAGGGGAGTAAAACCTTGCGGAGCTGAAGTCGTTGTGGCAGAACAGGGAACCCATCATATCAAGTGGCTCCTGCGGGGGTAAGCGCTGCAATAATAAACACATTTCTGGGTTATTTTTTATCAAAGATTATTGCAAACTTTTGGTACAAAAACTAAGAAAAACATTTTTTTTTCCCTGAGACAGCAAAAAAACAGAAAAACCCAGTGATGATTAAATACCACCAAAATAAAAGCTCTATCTGTCTAAAAAAAATTATATAAAATTAATTTCTGTATAGCGTTGCATAAGTAATTATCATTCAAATTACGACAGCACTGAAATGTGGAAAATGGCCTGGGCAGGAAGGGGGTGAAGGAGTCCGGTCTTGAAGTGGTTAAAGTAGAATTCCTGCCTGACACCAAGGGTTGAAGGAAAGAAAATTTCTGAACTCGCACATCAACACAGTCAGTGGTGATGGGGGAATCCCTCCCGCGGAGCCATTGTATTCTGACTGCGGGAGGGAATACAATGATCGCTATTAGAGTTGAGCGAACACCTGGACGTTCGGGTTCTGCTGGTCCGTCCGAACTTCGGGACAAAGTCCGGGTCCGGGTCCGGACGGAACCCGAACGATCGCACGGACGGGCTTGCAGGTCCACAAGCGAGTTGAGATTATCGCTAGTAACATAAGGGAGGGCGTCAGTCTTATGTTACCGAGGCGCCCTCCCTAAGGGGGTAGTGGTGACTGACACAACTACACGCTCAAGTCTTTAAAAGAAAGGAAGTTGGGAACCACAGTCCGTCCTTAAGATGAAATTGGTGAAGTTCTGGCCTGAGGAAGTGGGGGAAGGACGGGTCCGGTAAAAGGTGTAAAGTCACGACAGCATTAAACTTACTATTAATGAATACGTTGCGATATGTCTTTAATTAAAATATATTAAAAAAAATCTGTCTATCTCGAAAATAA
>BLSH010035668.1:2397210-2416469 GCA_018402905.1 Glandirana rugosa
CAGAGATCCCCCCCCCCGCACTTACCCCATCCAGCAGGCAGGATTGTTGCAGAGATTCGGCATGTGGAGAGCGTGCAGTCCCCCCCTTGTCGGTCCCCAGGCGGTCATGGTCTCTGTGGGAGTGGAAGTCACCTCCGCTGCCACAGTGACCCGCCCCCAGCCACCACATCCAATCACCCTGAGCGGAGGCTCAGGGCAGCCAATCAAGCTATGCAGTGTGCGCCTGTTCAGCGCACCCTCATAGCTTTTAATGGCCGACCAATAGGCTCACTACTTGCAGTCAATGCACCGGCGCCTCCTGCAGGGGGGCGGGGCTGACTTTTTTTTCCTTCTTCTTTAGCAACGGGGAGGCGGGGCCCCAGCACCCCTCACACACCAGCCGCCACTGCAGCTGAGACTAGCAGAATCTTCAGCTGGACTGCCAGGAAGGGCAGCAGCTCCTCTGGATGGGATTCTCTCCTGCTCTCCCGCTCTCCCAGGCTCCAGACTATTTATGCCCCTTCCCAGCAACCATCTGAGCACCTTCCCCGGGGGATTGGCTGGAGCTGCATAAATATTCAGGCTGCTCATTTGACTCTCCCACCCACTGTATTCAGGAAGCCTTCAGAAAACAGGGGGACGCAATCAAATGTGCAGTCTGCAGAGCCCAGAGCAGAACAAAGCAATTACATGCTTCTCTGCTGATTACAGCACAGCCATAGAACTAAATTTACCTAACATAACTAACAGCCTATCTGGGAGGGTCGTTGTACATTGCAGCGATTTTAACAAACGTTGTTGCAGATTCCTGCCTTTTGTTATTCTGAAGAAATAGCTGTTTGTTTGTCTGTGTCCATGTTCAGAGTGAATCTGTATGGGAGTGGTTTTTATAATTATCAATCAGCTGCTGCACCTGCAGGGCTCTAATGAAAGAAAGTGCCAGGGTCTGCATCCATTTAGATGTGATTTCCCTTTGGGAGTATCTCACCCAAAATGACAGGGGATGTCAAAAATCTGACTTGTACACAGTGAGAAAGCACAGGCTAGGCACACAGTTAACCCTTTGATCGCCCCAGGATCACCCTTCCCAGCCAGTGTCATTAGTACAGTGACAGTGCATATGCTCAGCACTTATCACTGTATTAGTGTCACTGGTTCCCACAAAGTGTCAAAAATGTCAGTTAGTTTCCAGTTGTCCGCCGCAAATCGCAGTCCCGCTATAAGTCGCTGATCCCCGCTATTACATGTATAAAAATAAATAAATAATCAATATACGCTTATTGGGATTTTTTTTACCAAAAATATGTAGCAGAATACATATTGGCCTAAATTTATGAAGAAATTTGATTTTTTTTTTAAATATTGGATTTATTTTATAGCAGAAAGTAAAAAATATAGTTTTTTTTGTTTTTTTCAAAATTGTGGTGATCAAATACCACCAAAAGACAGCTCTATTTGTGGGGACACACATTTTATTTGGGTACCGCGTCGCACAACCGCACAATTGTCAGTTAAACGAACACAGTGCCGTATCAAAAAAAAATGACCTGGTCAGGAAGGGGGTTAAATCTTTTTTTTCAAAATTGTTGGTCGTTGTTTATAACGCAAATAATAAAAAAATGCAGAGGTGATAAAATATCACCAAAAGAAAGGACATCTATTTTATTTGGGTACAACGTTGCATAACTGCGAAATTGTTAGTTACACAGTGCCGCATCACAAAACAATGGCCTGGTCATGAAGGGGGGTCAGTCTTCTTGAGGTCAAGTGGCTACTGTGAGGAGAGAGATTTTTTCAATATGAATATAGGATCAAGAACAAAGGTCGTGATCTCAACCAACAGGAGCAAAGTTCTAATGTATGTAGCCAGGTGCTGGACTACAGAAACATGGAGAAGGAGACATTTCCTCCTTTACAATTAGTTTACTTTCACTTTCTACTGAGATACTAATATTATGCTGCACTATTCTCCTTTGTCCAGCAGGGGGAGAGCTAAAGCCAAGCAAAATTCGATTTCTAAGCAGAGTGATGAGAATTCTGGGAGTTGTAGTTTGGGATTGCAGTCATATTATGAGACCCATAGACTCTTTGGATTACAGATCCCAATGGACAATGTGCATTAGGAGAAGTAGAGAGATATTTTTTTTATAAAACTGTCCAGGGAAAGTTCTTCCTCTTGGCGCCAAGGATAGAGCAAGAGAAAGCATCTCTGTCTGAGTATTCACCTGCCAGCAGGGATGTGAACCTGAGACTGGGGGTAAGGACACCTGGGGGGCAGTGCAGCATCACCCACATCACAGAACCTGCACCACTGCCACATATAAACTGAGGGGGCCCCACTTCCACAGCGAGTATCCACAGCAGCATCTTCGGAACTGGGGAGAGGGCTATCTGGTGAGAGCAGGACACCAAATGCACCCAACCCATACCCCATCTATACCAGCCCTTTACTGTATTTCTGCCAAATCTAGACTGCACCCATACCAACCATGTACTGCAGTTTACCAAACTTTCACCGTTTTTGACCCATGTCTACATTGTACTTGTACCACACCTATGCCGCACCATAACTGCATCTCAACCGCACCTTTACTGTATGCTGGTTTACTAATACGTTCCTTAAGTTCACCACCATTTCATAAAGGGCCCCAACAATAGCCAGCAGAAGAACAACATAAAGGACTGCCACTATAGACAAACAATCCTGCGAGTCCCTTTTTGATCCCTTGCCCCCTTTCTTTATTTTTTTTTCAGACAGTGTACTGTACATTTAGTCAGTCTAGACCTAGTATAGTCGCCATGTCTCCTGTATTCTGTAAATCAAGTTTTATTGCTGCTTGCTGCTGCCCTTTAGGTGACTTTGCTATTGTTTATGCTGATCTGGAAGCAAAGTGTCATCTTATGCCTAGTCCTTATTACTAATCCCTCTGTATGCTAAATTGTGTTATTATTACCTTTGCTGATCCATTTTCATGCTTGCCTTTTTACCTACTATGTCAGGTGACAATATATTCAAATTTACCTTTACTAATGGGTTCAGTGCCTGTTTTCTTGGGCATAGTATTATTATTGATAACCAGGTATTACTTTCAGGGATTTTCTGTGGTATTGCATGTTTTTGTACACTCAACCTAGTGTGTCAGAGGGTCTGAAGTTCTCATGGGGGTCAAGGCAAAGAACAGAGGATTCATCTTAAAAAGAGGCTCCTATGGGGGGAAGCACTACATGTACAACATAACATTAACCACTTGCCATCCGGGCCAATTCTGACATTTCTCTCATATATGTAAACTTTAGTGTTTTTTTGCTAGAAAATTACTTAGAACCCCCAAACATTATATATATATATATATATATATAAATATACATTTTTTTAGCAAAGGCCCTAGAGAATAAAATGGCAGTCATTGCAATTTTTTATGTCACGCGGTATTTGTGCAGCAATTTTTCAAACACGATTTTCTGGGAAAAAAAAACAACTTACATGAATTATAAAAAAAACAACAAAAGTTAGCCCAATTTGTTTGTAAAATGTGAAAGAAGATGTCACGCTGAGTAAAAAGATACCTAACATGTCACGCTTTAAAATTGCGCACACTCGTGGAATGGCGCCAAACTTCGGTACTTAAAAATCTCCACAGGCTACACTTTAAATTTTTTTACAGGTTACCTGTTTAGAGTTATAGAGGAGGTCTTCCACTAGAAGTATTGCTCTCGCTCAAAAGTTCATGGCGATACCTCACATGTGTGGTTTGAATGCCCTTTATATATGCGGGCGCGATCTAGATATGTGTTTGCTTCTGCGTGCGAGCACGAGGGGATCGGGCACTTTAATTTTCTTTTTTTGTTGTTGTTTATTTTATTTAAATTTTTTTATTTTTACACTTTTCCTTATTATTTTTTTTTAACACTTTTATTCCTATTAAAAGGAATGTAAACATCCTTTGTAATAGGAATAGTGCACGACAGGTCCTCTTTATGGAGAGATGTGGGATCTATAAGTCTCCACATCTCTCCTCTATGCTGGGAAGCCTGAGATAAAAAAAAACGATCTCAAGCTTCCCAGAACAAAAAAAAAACTGCGCCGTCACAATGTCGCTTTCGGCCTCCGAGGGTCATAGAGATGGCCATTTGGTCCCCGGCCAGCTCTATAGTAAACCGCCACAGCCAGCGGTTTCATTCTCTGGCTCGCCAATCGCACAGGTGAACCGGGAGAAGAACAGGAGGGTCGCGGGAGGGGGAATTCTCTTTCCACTGCTTGTAAAAGCTATCAAGCAGCTAAAAAGCTGCTATGATGGTTTTTACATTGCAGGGTATCACAATTGAAAAAAAAAGATATCCGAATGATGCCTGTGGCTGCAGACATCATCCAGATATCTCCACTTCAAGTCCCCAGAGTCATATGACATCAAGCCAGGGGAAGTGATGGAAAAGTATAATTTTACTGAACGACTAGTGGATGCTTGAAACAGACTTCCAGTAGGGGTAATGAGTCAGTACTGAATGCCAGGAATGCGCACAGAAATACACGTTATCGCGTGCATTCCTGGAATGTTCAAAAAACACGCGTCGCGCTTGCTAAGGCACCCAAACGAGGGACACAAACACTTGTTTTACCATGCACAAAAATGCACTACAAATGCGACAAAATGCACAGTAAAAACAGCGCAAACCGGAATGCAGCAAAATGCTCCATGAGCTACTTTGCTACGTTTGTTGCGTCTATGGCAGTCCATTGAAATCAATAGGCTACCGTATGCATGTTGTGCAAAAGATGGATGAAAAATGCACAAAAAAAAACACGTGCATCAAGTCGCTAAGTGTGAATGGCTAGGTTCATATCTATGCGTTTTTAGTGCATTTGCTGAAGAGCAGAAACACATTACAATCCATTTAACATGATTGCCCATGGGTCCCACTCACATCTATGCATCTTCCTGCGATGCATTTTTGGGAAAGGTGCAGGGAATTTTTTAAACACTGGGGGTGCGTTTTTAGCTCCATAGACATTAGATGTGCATTAAAACGCATGAGAAAGGCAGTACATATATTTTGGTGGTGTTTGTGCTTAGCCACTATCCAGGGAGGCATCGATCTGTCACCCGCTGTGTGCAGTGGAAGACGGATCATTGTACCGGGCCATCACTATGGTGGCACTGCACTCCTCTAGTCAAATTATGTAAAAAATATATCGTAAACAAAGAAAAAAAAAAAAGTAAAAAAAAAAAAAGAAAACAGTTTAAAAAATAAAAAAAAACTATTTACATTTTTTTAAAACCTACTGATCCCCGCCACACCAGTCATTTGATCACGCTGCACTGCTCTGGTAACGGTATGTAAAAAAAAGAATTGTGAAAAAAAAATGATTTAATTTTTTTTCATTTTCTAAAAAAAATGACAACTTCATAAAACTCGCCATGCCTCTTACTAAATACCTTGGACTGTCTACTTTCCAAAAAGGGGTCCTTTGGGGGATATTTGTGCTGTCCTTGTATTTTAGAGCCTCAAGAAATGAGATAACCCCGTCAGTGCATCAGCATCGTTCAATTTTCAAATATAATTATTAGTGTAGTTTGTAGACGCTCGTACTGACTGCTTTTTGCATTTTGCAGATTTGCACTACAGAACGCGTTCCATAGGAAACCCATATTTAATGGACTGCAGTGCAAATCCGCAAAATGCAAAAAACACTAAAAATGCATAAGTGTGAATCCGGCCTAAGGCTCTATTCACACCTATGCAGTTTGCTTTTGAGCATTTTGCGTTTTTTTTTACCACAATTCTACACCGATTTTACTGCGATTTTCCAAAATTTTGCATTTTTTTTCTTTTTTAGGCTTCTATTTTAGAAAATTTGTGTTGTTGGGCAGATTAAAACATGCAAAAGCAATTCTCAGCAAAATCGTGGTTAAAAATGTGGTAAAAACTCACTACATGCTTTTCTGCAGCTTCTCCATTGAAGCCGGGTTCACACTGCTGCGATGCGCGGCACTGCATGTAATTTGCACTGGAATCGCAGCACATTTCTGTGCGAATTACATGCGGGGTCTCTGAGGTGCAATTTGAGCCATGGATTTGTATGGCTAAATTCACACCAAACTCGTGCAGGACCCTTTTTTTGTCCGCATTAGAATCGAACCACATGGGTGTTCAAACCCATGCGATCAGATCCTGAAAATTGCACTGCGTTTTGCAAACCTATTTCTGCGGGTCTTTAACTTAACACAGGGCTCGACAAACCCCAGGTCGCCATGGCGACCAGAAACCTCTTCCTGGCGAGCGTCGTTCTGTCAAATTAGCCAATCCTTCTCTCCCCTCACTATCTCTGATTCAGTGAAGAGCCGTTCTCTGCCTAAGCTGACAGCTGTTAAAGATAAACAAAAATCTGGGCAGCCTGCCAAGTTTCCGCTCCTAAGTGTAAACAATGTATGTCTTGGTTCTTTTATTAAAGGAATGAACTCCGGTCTGTAAATGAGGGAAGTTTAACCTCTCTGGCGGGATGATTACGTCAGATTTTTGCTTCTCAAGGCTGTACATTTTTTTGCATAGAAATTTGGCGTTTTATATTGTAGGCCTGTAATTCTTAGGAATAACTCACTTAAATCTGTCTAGTAGACATCCTGGGTATGATAAAGTGTGAACCAACGAAATCATAAATTATAATATAATAAATAACTATAAATAATTATCAAAAATAATAACATAATAATAATAATAAAATGTATTCAATAATGTAATCAAACTAAAAACACTGAAATTTGCTCAGTTGCAGAATTGTCGCTGTCGTCACTTTCAGTGTCTGATGAAGAATTTCCCCAAAAATCAGTATCACTCAATTCTGCAAATGATTCTTATTTACTATCGGTGTTTTCTATCTGATCAAAAATCGCTTTTGCTGTAAAGGGACACTTTTTGGTTGCCATGGACATTCTCAAGTTTCCAGGCAGAAAGAATGGCATATATAATATAAAAGTGCATGCAGGGCACTGGGCAAACCACTAGGGACAAAAGGGATGTGAAATGATTTCATACAGTAATGTAATCTTACAGATCACAGTGTAATGTATGTTTACTGTGTGTTTCACTTTTTGAATTTGCCACCGGGCTCCGCCCCCATGCAACGTGACGCTCGTAGGGAATGGAGCCTGGCATCACAGTGAATCGGTCGCAGGAAACAGCGGGAGGACATTGCAGGATCCAGGGGACAAGGTAAGTAACGCTGCCTGGATCCAGCGATGCGATCCCGAGTGTGGCTCTGGGTTACCGCATTTGGTAGTGAAAACGCACCCTGAGCCACACTCGGGAATACTGCCAGGGAGGTTAAAGACTAAACCTTTTCTGACATTTGTTGCTTACAAGTAAAAATGTATATTTTCTGCTAGAAAATTACTTGGAACCCCCAAACATTATATATACAGTATCTCACAAAAGTGAGTACACCCCTCACATTTTTGTGAATATTTTATTCTATCTTTTCATGTGACAACACTGAAGAAATTACACTTTGCTACACTGTAAAGTAGTGAGTGTACAGCTTGTATAACAGTGAATTTGCTGTCCCCTCAAAATAACTCAACACACGGCCATTAATGTCTAAACCGCTGGCAACGGGCTGTGAGGTGGAGGAGGGGAGAGGAGGCAGCTGGATATGCTTTAGAAGAGTCTCTCTGTGTCCTCTGATA
This sequence comes from Glandirana rugosa, assembly GCA_018402905.1. Taxonomy (NCBI): domain Eukaryota; kingdom Metazoa; phylum Chordata; class Amphibia; order Anura; family Ranidae; genus Glandirana; species Glandirana rugosa. Next base: position 2,404,872 of record BLSH010035668.1, read on the forward strand.
AAGCCCTGTGTACCATCAACAATTACCACTCTTTATGTGCAGCTGGGCTCCAGTATTTCATGGTGACCGGTAACCCACCAGAGCAATGAATAGTCACCTTGGGGGACACAAATGTAGGCAGGAAGTGGCTGCAAAGAGGCAGCAGAAGATCAGCAGCACTGGAATACTTCTTTCACCTTGTTTGCATTTTATTTAAAGTGTTACTAAGGCTTCATTTAGATTTGCAGTTGGGTGGTAAAAATGTGCAGTAGAGACATGTTTTTGCCACCCACCAACAGCCACTAAGGCAGCAGATGAGGTTTTACATGCCGCAGTCATGATGCATTAGGCATAATAAGGAGTTTCCCCCTTTTTTTAGTGTCAATCTTTCTGGCCAGCCTATAACCCTGATGTTGAAATTATTGACTGGATGCTCTGCTGTGAGTAAGTTAGGGGGGCGCAAATTACTTGCCTTATCCCGGGCGGCGCTGACAACCCCACACTACACTAAAAAAAAAAAAACTGGCTCCTAACTTTTTTAGCTGGCTCCTAGATTTAAAGCAAATTTGTCAAGCCCTGACTTACCATACACTTCGCAATCGGTTTGCATGTATGGTAATTTGCTGTGAATTCGCACCGCATCAAATGTGAACTGAGCCTGAAGTCTATTGAACCAAAAAACAAAAAAAGCTCAATTTTGCTTTTAAAAAAGTCCCTGACCCTTTCCAAAAACACAAAGGCACAAGAATGTATTGATGTGAACGTTTTCCATAGGAAACCCAGCTATAGATAATGTCCGGCGTTTCTGAAAAAAACCATGAAAAAATGCATTGGTGGTAATGGAGCCTTAAAGTGATTCTATAGTCTCATTTTTTTTTTTTCGTTAAAAATAACAAACATGTTATACTTCCCTCCTCTGTGTAGTGGATTTGCACAGAGCAGCCCGGATCCTCCTCTTCTCGAGTCCCTCTTCTGTGCTCCTGGCCCCTCCCATCCTACTGAGTGCCCCCACAGCAAGCAGCTTGCCATGGGGACCCCCAAGCCGAGCCACAGATCCCTGTGTCCATTGAGACACAGAGCTTCGGCCCAGCCCCGCCCCCTCTCACTCCTCATTGGCCGACTGACTTTGAGTGACAGCAGCGGGAGGCAATAGCACCGTGCTGTTGTGTCTTGGCCAATGGGGAGAGAGAGTCCCGGGCAGCTAAGACACTCCTGCAACATCACTGGATAGAGATGGGACTCAGGGAAGCAGCTGAGGGGGGCTGCTGCACACAGAAGGTTTTTTTACCTTAATGAATGTGTTAAGATAAAAAGCCAATCAGGAGAGGGAGGGGCGTGGCCAAATGGCAACTCTGTGTCTGAATGGACACCTGGAGCTGCAGCTCGGCTCGGGTGCCCCCACAGCAAGTTGCTTGCTGTGGGGGCACTTGACAGGAGGGAGGGGCCAGGAGCAGCAAAGAGGGAACCGAGAAGAGGAGGATTTGGGCTGCTCTGTGCAAATCCACTGCACAAAGCAGGTAAGTATAACATGTTTGGTATTATTTTTTTTTTTTAAAAACGAGACTTTGCAATCACTTTAACCACTTGCCGACCGCTGACCGCAGTCTGACGGCGACAAAGTGGCTCGATATCGCAAACCGCCGTCATATGACGGCGGCTGCGATATCCCTCACTGTGAGTGCAGTGCTGCCTGAGGCGCGCTCGGGTGCTCAATGTGTTCGGGGGGGCCAGGGAGCAGGTGCGGCGGACTCAATCGCTGCCGGCTACCCGCGATGGCCCCCCCGCAGTGAGAGAACAGAGGTCCGTGTAAGTAAACACGGATCTCCGTTCTGTTAGAGGGGCAAGGGCTGTGATCCCTCCCTTCCCCCAGCCAGGCCAGCCCACACACAGTTAGAACACGCCCAGGGAACACAGTTAACCCTTAGAGTGCCCCCTGCAGGTTAACCTCTTCACTGCCAATGACATTTACACAGTAATCAGTGCATTTTTAGAGCACTGTTCGATGTATAAATGCCAATGGTCCCAATAAAGTGTCAACATGGTCTGACATGTCCGCTGCAATATCGCAGTAATGCTAAAAATCGCAGATCGCGGCTATTGCTACTAAAAAAAAAGAAAACCCCAGAAATTAATTCTCATCATCCGTAAATGCGGCAACTTTTGCGCAAGCCAATCAATAAACGCCGATTGCGATTTTTTTTTTACCAAAAATATGGGCAAGAATATAAATCAGCCAAAACCGATGGAAAAAAAAATTTTTTTTTTTTGGATTTGTATTTTAGCAAAATTTTTTATTTTTTTTTTGCAAAATTGTCGCTCTTCTTTTGTTTATAGCGGCGATCAGAAATGACGCAAAGGGGATCAAATACCACCAAAAGAAAGCTCTATTTATTGGGAAAAAGGGGCGTTTGGGTACAACGTCGCACGCCCGCGCAATTGTCAGTTAAAGCGACGCAGTGCTGAATCGCAAAAAGTGCTCTGGTCCTAAAGTGGGAAATCCTTCCGGGGCTGAAGTGGTTAAGGCTCTTATGAACCCTACTGCACACATTTATGCCTCTATGCTGTGAATTGTATTGGGGAATTTTATCATCTCTGTGTTGAAAATTTCAATAAAGTTATATTGTAAAAAAAAAACAAAAAAAAAAACAGTGGTGATTAAAATAACTTTAAATGAAAGTTCTATTTGTCTAAAAAAAAATGCCAAAAATGTGATTTGGGTTCAGCGTTGCATGGCTGAGTAATTGTTTCCACCTGAAAATAAAAAACAAAAGAAGCATGAAAACACATTAAAAATGAACAAAAAAAAAAAAGCCATCAACTGCACAAATGTGAAGCTAGACGAAGTGCATGTGAACAGACTTAGGTTTATTCTTAGACCAAAATGTGAAAAAAAAAAAAAAATAGACCATAAACAACTTCCTCCCCGAAGACCAGACTCCGTGGACCTCCTTGTCTATTTTCGCCATGACTTTTCTATGTTCCTATATGTACCATAAACATGTAAAATGAACATAGCTTCTTCCTCGCAGTCATGAATGAAGTCTCTGTCGCTGTTCTTTCTCCAGCAAAGCTGAGACTGATTTCTGTACACACCTCCCGGCCCTCCCTTTTCCTGCCCTGACTATATAACCCCAGCATTGTACATTAATCCCGCACGCTTGCTGACTGCTCGCAGGGGACGTAAGCCAATTGCTCCGTATTAAACTTCTTCTGCGCTCTCCTGCATTGAGCCATGGTTCTCTATCACAAAGAGTTTGAGCACGCCGGCGAAAAATCCGGTCTGCAGATTTGGAGGATAGAAAAAATGGACCTGGCTCCGGTACCGGAGAATCTGTTCGGCAACTTCTACGTGGGAGATGCTTATATTATCCTGCACACCATCCAAAAGAACACCAGCAAGTTCTACAACCTGCACTACTGGCTGGGTAGGTGGCATTGAGCATTTGTCTCTCTATTCATGTGTATTGTCATATAGCTTCCACCTTACTGCACACCATGCATTCTTCACCTGTCACCTGTCATTATGGAGGTGTGGTGATGTTAATATGCTTGTTGGCGTGTCAGCACTGGCTGTATACAGAGTAACATGATTTACTACAACCAGACATTCTACTACTGTGCAGAAGCCTTGGGGTTGATTTAGTAATGACCTAGTCATATGTTGCGGAATTTACACTTATAGATATGTGTTAACATAGCATTGTTTTGTGGCAGCCCATTCATGAATGCCACTCAAAGCTTTAACCAGCCATTCTAAACTAGGGTTCCTCCAGAGGTTGTTAGGGGTTTCTTGAGCTGTGGCTGATTGACTTCTCATCTGATGGCATCTGCCTAGTTCCGGGGCCATCACCAGTTGGCAAAACCAGCAACATTACACCATGTTTTTGCCTTGTCTGAAAGGTGGCATTCTGACCAGCACTGTAAGGGTGGCATTCTTCCAATTGACCACCATTGTAAAGGGCAGTCTTCTCACTGCCCCCAATGTAAGGGGAATTCTTCTCAATGCCCCCGAAAGTAAGGAGACTTCTTCCTACTGACCACCAATGTAAGGGGCATTTTTCACACTGCTCCCCCTCTCCCCAATGTAAATAGCATTCATCCCACTGTCCCCCATTGTAAGGATCATTCTCCCCCATTGCCCCCCCTAATATAAGGAGCATTTGGACCACCAATGTAAGTAACAGTTTTCCCACTGCCCCCAATGTAAGGAACGTTCTTCACACTGCACTTCAATGTAAGGGCACTGTCCCCCAGTGTATGGAGCATTCTCGCCCACTGCCCCCCCCCCCCCCCCCCAATATAAGGAACATTCTTCCCACTGACCACTAATGTAAGGAGCATTATCTCCACACTGACCACTAATGCAATGGGACATTCTTCCCACTGCCCCTCAATGTAAGGATCATTATCTGCCCTGACCACGAAAGTAAGGAGCATTCCCCCCACTGCCCCCAATGTAAGGAGCATTCCCCGCATTGCCCCCAATGTAAGAAGCATTCTTCCCACTGACCACCAATGTAAGAATCATTATCTTTCCTGACCACAAATGTAAGGAGAATTCCACCCACTGCCCCCCAATGTAAGGAGCATTCCCCCCACTGTACAGAGCATTCTCACCACTGCCCCCTAATGTAAGGAGCATTCTTCCCACTGTCCCCCAATGTACAGAGCATTCTCACCACTGCCCCACAATGTAAGGAGCATTCTGCACACTGTCTCAGTGTAAGGAGCATTCTTCCCACTGTCCCCCAATGTAAGGGACATTCTTCCCACTGTCCCACAATGTACAGAGCATTCTCCCCACTGACCACTAATGTAAGGGGCATTGTTCCCACTGACCCCCAATGTAAGGATCATTATCTGCCCTGACCACGAAAGTAAGGAGCCTCCCCCCCACTGCCCCAATGTAAGGAGCATACCCCCAACTGCCCCTCAATATAAGGAGCATTCCCCCCACTGCTCCCCAATGTAAGGGACATTCTCCCCACTGTACAAAGCATTCCCACCACTGCCCCCCAATGTAAGGAGCATTCTTCCCACTGTCCCCCAATGTACAGAGAATTCTCACCACTGCCCCCAATGTAAGGAATATTCTGCACACTGCCCCAGTATAAGGAGCATTCTTCACACTGATCACCAATGTATGGAGCATTCTTCCTACTGACCACCAATGTAAGGGACATTCTTCCCACTGACCACCAATGTAAGGAGCATTCTTCCCACTGACCACCAATGTAAGGAGCATTCTCCCCAACTGCCTCCCCCCCAACATAAGGAGGATTTTTCCCAATGAGCACCAATGGAAGGGATATTCCTCCCACTGAACACCAATGGATTGGGTTAAGCAGGAGGTTCCTCTTGGGGGAAGAGGTTGAGAAAGGCTCGTGTAAACAGAAGGGGCGCCAGACCAAATTCTTGAAGAAGTCCAAAACAGCTTTTGTGATTTGCGAACCAACTAAGCTGTCTCGGGCTCCTTTATGAATTTGGTCTGGACCGCCTTCTGTTGGTTGAGCTCTTGTGCCATAGCACAGTAGCCTTGGTTGCATGTGAGCCAACTAATCAAAGCCAGTGAGCTCCTCCAGAGTCTTTTTCCATTTTACTAAGCTTTGAAAGACCCAGCGCCTCTTGGATGCATCCCTTTGAACAGTCATTATGAATGGGATGCCAATGCACTACAATGGATGAGAAGATGTGCATGACCCTTAACAATGCAGCACACTACAACGCACCATATATACATATATGTTGTAGTCTGCTGCGGTGTATCAAGTTCTACTGTACAGTGCGTTTGGATGCCATGTACTAAGAATGACAATGCAATGCACCACACAACACATAGAGCAGGTGCAATGCCACAACGTCCAAGTGTGACTGGGCCCTAGAAGAATAGACATTGTTCAGAGGAATAAGCTGTGCTCACTTTGAATACTTAATCATGTGCATGGGAATTTAGAAGAAACTATATTTTTGCTTGCATGGTACTGCATTATTAAAGTGCGCAGAGCTTAACCTTATTCAATAAGCTAAGTGAATATTTACTTTGCAAGGCAAACAGTGCCTCTGTCTTTAGTGAATCAGCACTACTTCATCCGTGGAAAATGGGTTGGCGTTTTTGGTTAAGCGTCATTCTGGGAAAGTCCAAGCAAATGGGACAATATATCAGAGAACTAAATTTAATTGAACCTTGGTTTTAAGTCAGAATAACTTTTACAGGGTACTGCTTCCTATTTCTCTTACGCATGTTACGGCCTCCAAAGTTTTTGAAGGATCCCAAAAACAATACAAAAAACTCCCCAGTGCTCCATCCATCTAGTCAGGAAAAAAATCCATAGTTAAAGGATTAATTTGCAGATGACACCAAGCTATGCAATGGAATAATGTCCTTACAGGATGTCTCCAACTTACAAGCCAACCTCAATGCACTGTCTAATTTGGCGACTATGTGGCAGATGAGGCTTAATATTGATAAATGTAAAGTTGTGCACTTGAGGGCTAAGAATATGCATCCATCGCACATACTAGGGGGAGTACAACTGGGGGAATCCATAGTGGAGAAGGATCTGGGGTTTTTGGTAGAACATAAGCTTAATAATGGCAGGCAATGCCAAGCTGTGGTTTCCAAAGTGAGCAAAGTCCTTTCTTGTATTAAGGGAGGTATTGACTCCAGAAATAGAGACATAATTTTGCCCCCTGTACAAATCATTAGTAAGACCTCATCTGGAATATGCAGTTCAGTTTTGGGCACCAGTTCTCAAAAAGGATATCGGGGAACTGGAGAAAGTGCAGAGAAGGGCAACCAAACTAATAAGAGGCATGGAGGAGCTCAGCTATGAGGAAAGATTAGAGGAACTGAATTTATTCTCTCTTGAGAAGAGGAGATTAAGGGGGGATATGATCAACATGTACAAATACTTAAGTGGTCCATATAGTGAACTTGGTGTTAAGTTATTCACTTTAAGGTCATCACAAAGGACAAGGGGGCACTCTTTACATCTAGAGGAAAAGAGACTTCATCTGCAAATATGGAAAGGTTTCTTCACAGTAAAAGCTGTGAAAATGTCCATCCAGAGGTGGTTCTGGCCAGCTCAGTAGATTGCTTTAAAAAAGGCCTGGACTCTTTCCTAAATATACATAATATATCTATAGGTAAAGTTGATCCAGGGAAAATCCGATTGCCTCTCGGGGGAATCAGGAAGGAATTTTTTCCCCCGCTGGAGCAAATTGGATCATGGGCTTTGCTGTGGTTTTTCGCCATCTTCTGGATCAACTGTGGGTGAAGGATTGTGTATATGGGACTGTATGATTTTTGTTTTCTTATTGGTGGAACTAGATGGAATTGTGTCTTTTTTCAACCTGACAAACTATGTAAAGAGAACTTTCACCCATTCTAGCAAGCTCCTCTTCCTCCACCCCCAACCTATATATTTGCAGAAGAAAAAGTTTTATATTTTCTTTTCTAAATCCTCACCTAGGCAAGGATGGCGTTGCAAATGCGCAAACTTGGTGTGGAACCTTTGCCAGTTCTGTTGTAGTAGACACCGCAACATGTCTGCGCATGTGCGAGGTGGTGCAAACTGCCTCCTGGGATGTGTGGCATTGATATCCCAGGGGGCATTTTGCATGACCTCGCACAGGCATGCCATGGTGTCTCCCTGCAAGTCGGCAGAGACCATGCAGCAAGCCTGTTTATGTAAATGACATGAATGAAGTGCTAGCCCCCTAATAACAATGATATAGTGTACGCAATAGTGCTGAATAAACAATGAACACTTCCAACTTTTAATAATAATACATAACAAACAAATTATATATACTCTATGTATAGTGAGAACTTCTAGCTTCTGATAATAATGTATATCAAAATATGTTTGTATACATAAAGTAAGAATATACAACAATAGTGGAACCCTCCAATACCAAACAATGTACAATCCAATAAACGCACTACCAGAATGCTTTCATATATATCAAGCCTGGGTATGTGCAGGAGACCCGGCGCATACGCAGACATGCTACTTGGTCTCTGCCAGGTCATGTGGACCTATCAGAGACTTGCAACATATCTGTGCATGTGCTGGATCTGTATTAAAGATGACGACTTGGGAGAAGAGTGGCAAAGGGAGAACTTTGGCTTTGTGCAACACAACGGAGGACTCCATAGTCTAGTAGGTATGTTTTATTTTGGACCTTCTACTAGATGCTGCGCTACCCTTTATCAATACACCATTTTTGGTAGAAGGTCCATTCATATGGGTATTATATACCATTAAGCTACAGCAATCCACACTTTTTAACTTATTTTTCACTTATTAGTATTTTTTTTCACTTTGCGAGTGACATATAAACGCTATATGTTTTATTTTGAGTTAAGTTTTAGGGAGTTTTCGGAAAAGTGTTAGGGACTTTTATTGTTTGGTGCTTAGATAGGGTGAAGTTCCTCTTTAAACATTTTGGTTAAAAACTGATTTTTTGCTGCATGTGTTTGCAAAAAAACATATGAAGCAGCATTGTCGGTTCCAGGGACTGTACCTCTGCAAATTAAGATCCCTAATTCTAAGCCCTTGGAGCCCAACCTGCAGCCTGGGGGCCCTTTGGCACTTACTGTGAGGATCTCTAGGCCCCATGTCTGAAGTTTCTGACCATCTCCTGTGCTATGTCTTCAGTCTCTGATTATCTCTTGTACCATGTCTGCAGTCTCTGATTATCTCTTGTATCATGTCTGCAGTCTCTGACCCTTTCTTGTATCATGTCTGCAGTCTCTGACCACCCCTTGTATCATGTCTGCCATCTCTGAATATCTCCTCTATCATGTCTGCAGTCTCTGACCATCTCTTGTATCATGTCTGCAGTCTCTGACTATCTCTTGTATCATGTCTGCAGTCTCTGATTATCTCTTGTATCATGTCTGCAGTCTCTGATTATCTCTTGTATCATGTCTGCAGTCTCTGATTATCTCTTGTATCATGTCTGAAGTCTCTGATTATCTTTTGTATCATGTCTGCAGTCTCTGAACACCCCTTGTATCATGTCTGCAGTCTCTGACCATCTCTGGTATCATGTTTGCAGTCTCTGATTTTCTCCGGTATTGTGTCTGCAGTCTCTGACCATCTCTTGTATCATGTCTGCAGTCTCTGATTATCTCTTGTATCATGTCTGCAGTCCCTGATTATGTCTTGTATAATGTCTGCAGTCTCTGATTATCTCTTGTATCATGTCTGCAGTCTCTGAACACCCCTTGTATCATTTATGCAGTCTCTGACCATCTCTTGTATCATGTCTGCAGTCTCTGATCATCTCTTGTATCATGTCTGCAGTCTCTGACCATCTCTTGTATTGTGTCTGCAGTCTCTGCAGACATAGTACAACCCCACACCATGAAACAATCCCACACCATAATCCCCCCTCCACCAAAGACATGGATGAGCGAGTTTGCGGTGGAGGAGATTGACTGGCCTGCACAGAGTCCTGGCCTTCACCCGATAGAACACCTTTGGGATGAATTAGTACGGAGACTGCGAGCCAGGCCTTCAGTGCCTGACCTCACAAATGTGCTTCTGGAAGAATGGTCAAACATTTCCATAGACACTCCTAAACCTTGTGGACAGCCTTCCCAGAAGAGTTGAAGCTGTTATAGCTGCAAAGGGTGGGCCAACTCAATATTGAACCCTACGGACTGAGACTGGGATGCCATTAAAGTTCATGTGCGTGTAAAGGCAGGCGAATCAAAGAGTTAAAATGGGTCAAGGAATTGTTACATTTTTGAACAGGCAGACCTATTTTAATTCATAGTTCCAGTGAAATTAAATGGGAAATATCACTTCATAAAATCGGCCAGTTGGACAATGGAGGACTTCCTAAAACCGTCAGGGGGAAAATTAAATGTTGAGTCAGACAATAACATGAAAACATCAACACACAAATGTAGCACATACTATAGATCCCGATTGTTCCTTTTCTTTGGAAGGACAGTCATTTATTTTGGAAGCCTGATCCTAATCACTGCACCATACTTCCAGATCTGCATAGGTTGAGAGCAGCAGCTGGGACATTGAAGACTCATTGTTTGCCCCATTCTTCCCCTGCCTTTATTAATTCTCAAAACTCTGTGTATTACTTTCCCAGAAAAATAATACAATTCTGTGCAATAAATACATTCCGTTAAAGGACGAGGAGACAACGGAGTAGATAAATGACAAGATCTCTCCTCATCCATTCACAGAACATCTTGCATTCTGGGAAAATGATACTAGGAGTTTTGCGAATGGATGCGGGGAGAGAGGAAAGGGAGGGCAAATGGCGCAATCCCTTCACTGTTGCAGCTGCTGCCCTTAGCCCCCCGTATAGCGCTTTGAGTAGAATTCAGCTTCATTGAGGGGAGGATTTTTAAAGTAACCAGCAACCAGAAGGACATAAGTAAATTATGTGATTGGTGCTGTAGCCTACTCCAATTCTTTTTTCACTAGATTTCAGTAGAGATGGGCTAAACATCCCCCTGTTCATTTCTGCCCCGAACCGTAAACTCTATTGAAGCCTATGGGAGCCGAACATGAGAAATCAAAAGTGCCCATTTTGAAGGCTTATACAGTATGCAAGTAATTGACCATAAAAGGGATATGGGAGTCCAGGTACTGCCCTGGGGGACAAATATCAATGTAAGAAAATGTTTTAAAAATTATCGTTTTTAAAAGAGAAGTGATTTTAATGGTGTTTAAAGTGCAACAATAAAAATGAAAAAAACTTTAAATATAGTGCCTGGGGGTCCCCTTAGTTTGCCTGCTACAGCAAAAAAATTCTAAAGAAAGAAAAATTAGTCAAATCACATTTACGGCACCCTTCGGGTCTGGTATGGATTTTAAGGGGAACCCCACGCCAAAATGTAAAAAAAAAGGCATAGCTCCCCAAAATCCATACCAGACCGTTACCCTAGCATGCAGCCTGGCAGGTCAGGAAGGGCCACATACCAGGCCACATGCCCACCCTCAACATAAGAGGGGGGCAGAGCCCCCCCCCGCCCCAAAGCACCTTATCCCCTTGTCGGAATCTGAAAGCCCCCTTTAACCACTTGCCGACCGCCGATCGGCATCTGGCGGCGGCAAAGTGGCTCTGTAAGGCAAAACGCCGTCATACGACGGCGGCCGCCAGATCGCACACAGTGAGCGCGCGCTCACTGTGTCCGGGGAGGGCCAGGGAGCGGGTGCGGCGGCTTAGATTGCCGCCGGCCACCCGCGATGCCCCCCCCGGAGTGAAGGAGCGGAGGTCCGTGTAAGTAAACCCCGCCCCCCCCCGAGACGGGGGGAGAATACAACTCCCACCCGTACACCGGACCATACACCGGGAAGGACTGGACGGTCCGACGTACGATCCCATTGCCAGACCATACCTAAAACCCCTCGATACGGAAAAAAAAATGTAAAACCGCACCCCAAGGGGAATTTTAGGTATGGTCTGGGCTTCCCACGGCATTTACACTAAACTGATTAAAAAGAAAGAAATCTTAAAAAAACGACATCGTCCGTTTGATTCCCCTGGGGGTCCGTGATATAAATTTCAAAAAAAGTAAAAATAACAACGTGAAATTTGTGGTAATTTTAGTGAAGAGAAAATTTTTGCTATTAAAAA
>BLSH010035668.1:2422294-2434554 GCA_018402905.1 Glandirana rugosa
TAATACTTCCTCCCCCACTGTGACTGGAGACATAATACTTCGTCAGTGTCACCCACCTCCTTCATAATACAGAGGTCAGTGTCACCCCCTCCATCATAATACAGAGGTCAGTGTCACCCCTCCTTCATAATACAGAGGTCAGTGTTACCCCCTCCTTCATAATACAGAGGTCAGTGTCACCCCTCCTTCATAATACAGAGGTCAGTGTCACCCACTCCTTCATAATACACAGGTCAGTGTCACCCCTTCTTCATAATACAGAGGTTAGTGCCCCCCCTCCTTCATAATACAGAGGTCAGTGTCACCCCTCTCATAATACAGAGATCAGTGTCACCCCCTCCTTCATAATACACAGGTCAGTGTCACCCACCTCCTTCATAATACAGAGGTCAGTGTCACCCCCTCCTGCATAATACAGAGGTCAGTGTCACCCCTTCTTCATAATACACAGGCCAGTGTCACCCCTTCTTCATAATACAGAGGTCAGTGTCAACCCCCTTCATAATGTAGGAGTCAGTGTCACCCCCTCCTTCATAATACAAAGGTCTGTGTCACCCCTTCTTCATAATACAGAGGTCAGAGTCACCCCCTCCTTCATAATACAAAGGTCAGTGTCACCCCCCTCATAATACAGGGGTCAGGGTCACCTCCCTTTGTAATAAAGGGGTCAGTGGCACCCCCTCAGTAATACAGAGGCTCTCCATAAAGACCCCTATTAGATCAGTTGGGCTGGAGGTATGTGTCCAGGTTTTAGGCGGACCGGAACCCGGACGCATTTGTTAAAACACAAACTGTCCAGTCAAATCTGGACATGTGGCAACCCTACCTTAACCACTTCCTGCCCGGCCTATTAACAAATGATGGCTGGGCGGGGGTTCATTATCCGGACTGGACGTCTATTGACGTCCTCAGGATAACTTGCGATCGCGCACCCATCGCGGCGATCAGTGGTGCCGTGGGTCTGACCCACCGCATTACTGACCAAGGTAAAAGGCTTCCATCGGAATCCTTTTACCATGTGATTAGCCGTGACCAATCACGGCTGATCACTGTGTAAATAGGATGAGCCGTTTATCGGCTTTTCCTCTGTTCAGGTCTGCAGACCTGAGCAGCGGAGAGCCGATCAGCTGCTCTCCTGAGGGGGAGGCTGCGCTGGACCACCAGGGAGGCAATCAGGATGCCGCCCAGGGACCACCAGGGAGCCCCCACTAGACCACCAGGTAAGGGCAATACAGTGCACTGTAAGGATGGCACTGTGAAATATGTGATGCCTGCCAGTGCCATCCCTAACAGTGCTATATGCACCAGTGCCCACCAGTGCCGCCTATCAGTGCCCATCTGTGCCACCTATCAGTGTCCCCTATCAGTGCCCAGCAGTGCTACCTATCAGTACCCATCAGTGCCACCTCAGTGCCCATCAGTGCCCAGTGCCACCTATCTGTGCCGCCTATGAGTACCTATCAGTGCCGCCTATCAGTGGCCATCAGTGCTGCATATATGTGCCCCATCATCAGTGCAACCTTATCAGTGCCACCTCATCAGTGCCAATCTGTACTGCCTCATCAGTGCCCGTCAGTCTAGCCTCATCGATGCCCATCAGTAATGGAGAAAATGTACTTATACAAAGTTCTGTGACAGAAACAAAGAAGAACTTTTTTGTTTTTTTCAAAGAAACTGTCGCACGATCAAAAAAACGGTGATCAAATACCACTAAAAGAAAGCTCTATTTGCGGGAAAAAAATGATAAAAACTCCGTTTGGGTACAGTGTCGCACGACCGCACAATTGTCATTCAAAGCGCAACAGTACTGAAAACTGATAATTGGTCTGGGCGGGAAGTGCCCGGTAATGAAGTGGTTAAGCTCCCCTCTATGTTATCCCATGTGTCCAAGCACACATGGATGTTTTTAACAGTTTATTAGCAGAGGAGATTATGGGCTGTTGTCTGAACTCCCTAAAATCACGTTCAAGAGCACTTCTTCTGACCACAAAAAACCCTGAACACTGAAAAACGCCGTTAAACGCTCATAAACTCTAGGCACATTTAGCACTTCAGCGTTTAGACCCCAGATCTCTCCTCTGCCTTTAAAAGCTTTGGATTATAACAAAATCCGGCAAAACCAGAAAGTGATGAAATGCCCATCGCTTCCGGTTTCTCAGACCATAGAGACGATCGAGCATGTTCCAGTACTTGATTAGCTCTATGGTCAGCTGGTGGATCCGCCGGCTGCACACTCAGGTCTTCCGGTGGGAAGGAAGAGCCCAGGTGAGACGACCGCCGGCTGAAAAAAAAACAATACAGCTGCGGGTATCATCCCAGTATCCCCACTCAAAGTCCAGCGATGTAACGTTACATTGCTGGTCGTCAAGTGCTGGCCATGCATTAATATATATATTGTTTTTCAGCCTATGCAGAATTTCCAAACCGTACCTGCATCTGATTGGCTGAAGCCACTGTTCAGTCAACAGTGTTTTCCCGGCTCCTTCCATTTTTTTTGTAACCACTTAACGACCGCCTGCCATCATTTGACGGTGACAGTCTGGCTCGATAGTGCAAATCGACGTCACCTGATGGCGGCTGCAAGATCGAGGATCAACGTGCAATGTTGGAGCCAGGGAGCGTGTAGGGCGGACTCGATGTCCACCGGCTACCCACGATCGCTTCCCCGCAGTGACAGAACGGGGATCTGTGTGTGTAAACACGCTGATCTCCATTCTGACAGGGAAGAGGAGAGTGATCATATGTTCCCTCTATATGGGAACCGCGATCACTCTCCTCCCCCACTCAGCCCAGCCCCCACACAGTTACTAACACATCCCAGGGAACACAGTTAACCCTTTGATTGCCCCCTAGTGTTAACCCATTCCCTGCCAGTGACATTTACACATTAATCAGTGTATTTTCATAGCACTGATTACTATATAACTGCCAATGGTCCCAAAAAGTGTCAAAAGTGTCCAACATGTCCATTGCAATGTTGCAGTCCCGCTTAGAAATCGCAGATCGCCGCCTAACCAGTAAAAAAAATTAAATAAAAACCCCATAAATGAATTCTCATCATTCATAAATGCGGCAGCTTTTGCGCAAAACAATCAATATATACACTGATTGCATTTTTTTTGTTAACAAAAATATGTAGAAGAATATATATCGGCCAAAACGGATGAAGAAATTGTTCTTTTTTTTTTTGGATATGTATTTTAGCAAAAAGTAACAAATATTGTGTTTTTTACAAAATTGTCACTTTTTTTTGTTTAATGTAAAGTTATGCACTTGGAGGCTAAGAATATGCATGCATCATACATACTAGGGGGAGTACAACTGGGGGAATCCATAGTGGAGAAGGATCTGGGGGAATCCATAGTGGAGAAGGATCTGGGGGTTTTGGTAGATCATAAGCTTAATAATGGCATGCAATGCCGATCTGCCGGTTTCCAAAGCAATGAAAATCCTTTCTTGTATTAAGAGAGGTGTGGACTCCAGAGATAGAGACATCATTTTGCCCCCCTGTACAAATCATTAGTAAGATCTCATCTGGAATATGCGGTTCAGTTTTGGGCACCAGTTCTCAAAAAGGATATCGGGGAACTGGAGAAAGTGCAGAGAAGGGCAACCAAACTAATAAGAGGCATGGATGAGCTCAGCTATGAGGAAAGATTATAGGAACTGAATTTATTCTCTCTTGAGAAGAGGAGATTAAGGGGGGGTATGATCAACATGTACAAATATATAACTGGTCCATATAGTGAACTTGGTGTTGAGTTATTTACTTTAAGGTCATCACAAAGGACAAGGGGGCACTCTTTACCTCTAGAGGAAAAAAGATTTCATCTACAAATACGGAAAGGTTTCTTCACAGTAAGAGCTGTGAAAATGTAGAGTAGACTCCCCCCAGAGGTGGTTTTGGCCAGCACGATTGATTGCTATAAAAAAGGCCTGGATTCTTTCCTTAATGTAAATAATATAACTGGGTACTAACATTTTTAGGTAAAGTTGATCCAGGGTGAATCCGATTGCCTCTCGGGGGATCAGGAAGGAATTTTTTCCCCCGTTATAACAAATTGGATCATTGGCTTTGCTGGGGTTTTTTACCTTCCTCTGGATAAACTGTGGGTGAAGAATTGTATATGGGATTATTTGGTTATATATAATTTTTTTTTTTTTTGGTTGAACTAGATGGACCTGTGTCTTTTTTCAACCTGACTAACTATGTAACTATATAGCGCAAAAAATAAAAATCACAGAGGTGATAAAATACCACCAAAAGAAAGCTCTATTTGTGGGGAAAAAAAGACATCAATTTTGGTTAGGTACAACATCGCACGACCGCGCAATTGTCAATTAAAGCGACGCAGTGCCGAATCACAAATAGTGCTCTGGTCCTAAAGGGGGAAATCCTTCTGGGGCTGAAGTGGTTAAAGTTCGGACAGATCCACCCACATAATGAATTGTGTCGGGTTCATCAGGATTCCACCAGGATATAGAAAGCAAACGGCCATAATTAGTGAGATCTGTACCCGTCTGGTTAGTGAAGCTGATCTGGTCCGTGCATTTTTTTTCCTAGTGTGATCATCAAAGCCTAGAAAGCAGCTTCATTATGAAAAAGGCTGCAAAAATAAATAAAAAGACATTTAGTAGAAAGGATTACAACACCAATTTGAGAGTCCAGATATTTTATTTCAACATACTATATTCAAGAGAAACAAGCCAACACTATGGGTTAGGGTTCTTCAGAAAAAAATGTTGCACCACAGCTACAAAATAATTGCAGCAGCAGTTGCTAAATATCTCATGGGACATAATATATGTAATAGGGCAACCGCGCTTCACTATTGGACCTTATTACTAAAGCCTCGTAAACACGGGACGACGATCGTAAGTACAATCGTCTGAAATCCGGCCATTCCTGACTTCTGAGCATGCGTGTTTTGCACAATACAACTTGTTGTACCAACTTCTCTGTACACACGAAACAACGGTCGTATGACCAAGTTTTCTGGTTTGCTCATACAACTCCCGTTGTACGACCGTCGTATGTCGGCTGTTCTAATCGCGTGTACGAACGATTGATTTCACATACAATGGTCGTTCGTACGACCTGTTGCATATGATCGTCGTCCCATGTGTATGAGGCTATACACTCACCGGCCACTTTATTAGGTACACCTTGCTAGAAACGGGTTGGACCCCGTTTTGCCTTCATTCTTCATGGCTTAGATTCACCAAGGTGTTGGTTCCTCAGAGATTTTGCTCCATAGTGACATGATAGCATCACACAGTTGCTGCAAATTTGTTGGCTGCACATCCATGATGCCAATCTCCTGTTTTACCACATCTCAATGGTGCTCTATTGGATGAGATGTTGTGAGTGTGGAGGCCATTGGAGTGCAGTGACCTCATTGTCCAGTGGTGAGATGATTGGAGCTTTGTGACATGGTGCATTATCCTGCTGGAAGGAGCCATCAGAAGATGGGGACACTGTAGTCATAAAGGGATGGACATGGTCAGCAACAATGCTCAGGTAGGCAGTGGCATTTAAACGCTGCTCAGTTGGTACTAAGGGGCCCAAAGTGTGCCAAAAAAATATCCCCCCCAGCATTACACCACCACCACCAGCCTGAACCGTTGATACAAGGCAGGATGGATCCATACACCAAATTCTGATCCAACCATCTGAATGTAGCAACTGAAATCGAGACTCATCAGACCAGGCAAAGTTTTTCCAATTTTCTATTGTCCAATTTGGTGATCCTGTGCCAATTGGAGCCTCAGTTTCCTGTTCTTAGTTGACAAGATTGGCAGCTGGTGTGGTCTTCTCCTGCTGTTGACCATCTGCTTCAAGAAGCAAGGGGTTGTGTGTTCAGAGATGTTATTCTGCATACCTTGGGTGTAACGAGAGGTTATTTAAGTTACTGTTGTCTCTTTTTCGGACCATTCTCTGTAAACCCGAGAGATGGCTGTGTGTGAAAATCCCAGAAATACTCAGACCTGCCCGTCTGCCACCAACAACCATGCCACGTTCAAAGTCACTTAAATCCCCTCTCTTCCCCATTCTGATGCTCTGTTTGAACTTCAGCAAGTCGTTTTCCCCACATCTAGATGCCTAAATGCATTGAGTTGCTGCCATGTAATTGGCTGATTAGCAATTTGTGTTACCAAGCAAATGAACAGGTGTACCTAACAAAGTGGCCAGTGAGTGTATAAATCAATACGTGCAAAAAATTTATCAATAAGTGCAAAAATTCATCTCACGGGAATGAATAAAATCAATAAATAAGCAAATAAATAAATTCATCAACAAGTGTAAACATAAAAAATTATCTAAATGTAAAGTCTCTCAGGGAAAAAAAGACAAAAACACAATAAATTCTATGAAAGTCCATATAAAGTTGATTGATCAAAAAAAAAACAGTAAAGTGCAGTATCTCAAAATTAATCTTTATCCCAAAGTCTTTGTACCAACACCAGAAAAAAGTACATTTGTACTGTATAAATCTTATGGTGCAAAAAAATGTAGCATATATTACCATAATCTAATGACATAAACCTGAAGCTCCATTCACACTTGTATGACTCCAAAGTTAAGCCTCGTACACACGCGACGACGATCGCACGTACGACCGTGTTGAATCGTATGTTGCATAATGTAAATATCATACTGACATGCAACCGACGGTCGTACATACAACTTGCGGCCGGCCGCATGTGATGACGCGAACGAGCGTATAAAGAGGAAGTAGCGTCACCCTTTGGGCTCCTTCATCTAATTTTGTGTTAGTTGAAGTGGACTTGGCGCATTCGTGTTTAGCACAATACAACTTGTTGTACCCAACTGCTCTACACATGATACAACGATCGTATGCGAGCTTGTTGGTACGACCAAGTTTTGTAGTCTGCACATACAACTCCCATGCACGACCGTCGTATGTTCGACTGTTGAAAGCGCGCCCACAAACGATCGATTCCGCATGCAACGGTCGTGAGTACGACGTGTTGAATGCGATCGTCGTCCCGTGTGTACGAGGCATTACGCTGACTTTGGAGTGCAACTTTGGTGCAACTTTCAAAAAGTCCAAGAGAAGGGCTGCTCCAGGATGTACCAGGGGAGTGGGGTGCTCGCCCTGCCGTTGCAGCAGCACAGTAAATGGACGCGTTTCCTGCGATAGACGTGCTTTGTCACAACCTTTGTTGGTTGTGACAAAGCACGGCTATCGTGTGAAACGCGTCACCTTTCCTGTGCCTTTGTAAGTTGTTTTTATGACCTCTTAACAATAAATTTTCATTGCATTGATTTTGGGTGTGCAGCCGTTCCTCCTTTTTCTCCATGCAACTTTCAAAAAGATACATATTTGGGGGGAACACCCTACCAAACGCATGGTGCTGCTTGTAAGACCAATAGAAAAAAAAAATACTAATATTACAGCGCACACATGATACATACTCCTGCTAGGCTGTTTAAAAGCATCTAAATGTATACCGCAAAAAATTTAAAAAACGGGGGTTTGGTCACACTGAATGGCCATGAAGTGCTTAAGCCCACTGACTGCTGCAAAGTACTCCGTTTTTTTGGTGCAACTTTGAAGCAACTTTGGCTTTGACTAGTAATCATAGACAACTGTTGCACACGAGTTGCATTTTATAATATTCAGGTACGACTTTCATGCAACTTCTGAAGGTTAACACTGAAGTCCATGGCATGAAAGTCGGACCAAAGTAGTGAATGAACTACGTTGAAGTTGCTGTAACTTTAAGGCCCTTTTCACACTTGTGCGACCCAATTTTACAGCGTTTTTTTGGCCCCAATTTCACAGCGATTTGGGATCAGTACGACTTTTTTGCAACTTTGGCTCAATGAAAACATATTACAGAAATAGTACAGAAATCACATCTATATTATTCAGGTGCGATTTGCATGAGACTTTGAGGGTTGAACATTGAAGTCTATGGACCTCAAGGAGAGAAAGGAGGAACGGCTGCACACCCAAACTTAATGCAATGAAAATGTATTAATAGGAGGTCATAAAAACAACTTACAAAGGCACAGGCACAGGAAAGGTACCTTTCCTGTGCCTGTGCCCTTGTAAATTGTTTTTGTGACCTCCTATTAATACATTTTCATTGCATTGAGTTTGGGTGCGCAGCCGTTCCTCCTTTCTCTCCATGAACTTTGCTGGGCGAGCACCCCACTCAATTCCTTCATTAAGCTCACCTGGTACGTCCTGGAGCAGCCTTTCCTTTGGATCTATGGACCTCAAGTTGCATCAAAGTTGGACCAAAGTAATGCAGGGACTAATTTGAAGTCGGCACGACCTGAAGTCGTACAGATATGAGTGGTACTCATTGGAAATAATGGGGAACGACTTGTCATGCGACTTTGCAGTCCCAAATCTCAGGACAACTCGCACAAGTGTGAAGGGGGTCTAAGTAGGGTTACCACATCATCCCTGTAATCCAGGACCCATATTAATTACACAGGTTCTGTGGCTGATTAAAGTGATAATTAAACTCACTTGGTGCCTTACCTGCATTAAATCAGCCTCAGAACCTGTGTAATTCATATGTGTCCTGGATTAAAGGGATGATGTGGCAACCCTAGAAAGGGGTCTAAGTAGGGTTGCCACCTCATCCCTTTAATCCAGGACACATATTAATTACTCAGGTTCTGTGGCTGATTAAGGTGGTAATTAAACTCACTTAGTGCCTTATCTGCATTAATTTAGCCTCAGAACCTGTGTAATTCATATGTGTCCTGGATTAAAGGAATGATGTGGCAACCCTAGGTCTAAGCCACGCATATGGATGGTTTCATTGGAAAGCATGGGGAACGACTTGTCATGCCATGCAACTTTGATGTCCAAGTGTGAATGGAGCCTAAACATAAATGTATTCAGGGGTCTTCTTCATGGCTCAGTATACACAGTATAACAAAAATGGTGAAAGGTCTGGGGTTTAAAACATATCAAGAGCGACTTCAGGAACTTAATATGTACAGTCTGGAGGAAAGAAGGGAGAGGGGAGACATCGATTGAAACCTTTAAATACACAAAGGGGGTGAATAAGGTTCAGGAGGGCAGTCTTTTCAATATGAAACCAAAATCAAGAACACGGGGACCTCAAACTAACTGGGGGGAAGTTCAAAACTAATCTTAGAAAGTATTATTTTACTGAAAGGGTGGTTGATGATTGGAATAAACTACCAACAGAGGTTGTGAGACAGTCAACAGTAAATGGCTTCAAACATGCTTGGGATAAACATAAATCCATAGTCAGACAACAAGGTTAATGTAAAAAAAAATATATATATAAAAAAAAAAAAAAAAAATTAAAAAAAATAAAAAAATAAAAAAAATAAAAAGGGGCAGACTTGATGGGCTACTCAGTCTTTTTCTGCCATCACTTTTCTATGTTTCTATGTTTCTATACTGATGAAGATTTAACTGAAGTGAAATGGTTAAAAGGCTCAAAAGAGTTGAAAGGAAAGAATTGCATTAACAATGTACCCTGGATGCCCCTCATAACGTCGCTGAGGTGCCTGTGGAGTGCAGAGAGGTGGCCTGAACCCCAAGTGTTGATGCGGTAGGATTTGTATGTTATGGGTTCCCTAGGTTCAGGGGTTCTCAAAACACGACGGGGAGACATTTTGGAGAAGGCAGTGCTATTCAATGACATTTTGTGGTGCCTGCTTTCGCAAGGTTCTCTAGGTTCTGCAATATGATCACATAACCATTTCCCTTTGCAATTGCACAGGAGAAGTAAAGACCTCTTGCATCTTCAACTTCCTGTAAAACCAGTAAGTGAATCAACAGTCAGACTAGGGTTGCCACATCATCCCTTTAATCCAGGACACATGAATTACGCAGGTTCTGAGGCTAATTTAATGCAGATAAGGCACCATGTGAGTTTAATTATCACTTTAATCAGCCACAGAACCTGTGTAATTCATATGTGTCCTGGATTACAGGGATGATGTGGCAACCCTATGTCAGACTGGGGTACTTTTTCGGAAGATTGACAACACAAACAAAAATGTATTTATTACAGACATTTGTATAGCACAGTGCTTTATGTACTGTACATTCACATCAGCCCCTGTCCTTAAGGAGCTTAGAATCTATGGTCCCTAACTCACACACAATATATACTTTATACACACATACACTATATTACCAAAAGTTTTGAGCCTTTACACGAACATGAACTTTAATGGCTTCCCAGTCTTAGTCCATAGGTTTCAATATTGAGTTGGCCCACCCTTTGCAGCTATAACAGCTTCAACTCTTCTGGGAAGACTGTCTACAAGGTTTAGGAGTGTCTATGGGAATGTTTGACCATTCTTCCAGAAGTGCATTTGTGAGGTCAGCACTGATGTTGGACGAAAAGGCCTGGCTCACAGTCCCAGCTCTAATTCATCCCAAAGGTGTTCTATTGGGTTTGAGGTGCAGGACAATCAAGTTCCTCCACCCCAAACTCGCTCATCCATGTCTTTATGGACCTTGCTTTGTGCACTGGTCCAAATAATTTGGAGGAGGGGGGATTATGGTGTGGGGATGTTCTTCAGGGGTTGGGCTTGGTCCCTTAGTGCCAGTGAAAGGAACTCTTAAGGCATCAGCATACCAAGACATTTTGGACAATTTCATGCTCCCAACTTTGTGGGAACAGTTTGGGGATGGCTCCTTCCTCTCCTAACATGACTGCGCACCACTGCACAAAGCAAGGTCCATAAAGACATGGATGAGCGAGTTTGGAGTGGAGGAAGTTGACTGGCCTGCCCAGAGTCCTGACCCCAACATGATAGAACTAGTGTTGCCACCCCATCCCTTTAAAATCGAACACATATTAATTACTGTGCACAGGTTCTGTGGCTGATTAAAGTGGTAGTTAAACTCACTTGGTGCTAGGGTTGCCACCTCATCCCTTTAAAACCGAACACATATTAATTACACAGGTTCTGTGGCTGATTAAGGTTGTAATTAAACTCACTTGGTGCCTTATCTGCATTAAATCAGCCTCAGAACAACCTGTGTAATTCATATGTGTTCAGGTTTAAAGGGATGAGGCGGCAACCCTAGGTGGAACACCTTTGGGATGAATTAGAGCGGAGTCAGGCCTTCTCATCCAACATCAGTGCCTAACCTCACAAATGCTCTTCTGGAAGAATGATCAAACATTCCCATAGACACTGTTAAACCTTGTGCACAGTCTTCCCAGAAGAGTTGAAGCTGTTATAGCTGCAAAGGGTGGGCCAACTCAATATTGAACCCTACGGACTAAGACAAGGAAGCCATTCAATTTCATGTGCGTGTAAAGACAGGTGTCCCAATACTTTTGACAAGATAGTGTATACAATGGCGTGCTTAAAAAAAAAACCACTAAAGTAAAAAAAAAAAAATGGAGCACACAAAAGCAGGTGGTGACACCCATAACCCCCATGTGGACAGGAGCAGAGTCCATCATTTTGTCCATGAGAGCTTGCTGGGTATCCAAGACATTCAGGGCCTGACTCCGCTCGCCATCCTCCACCTATAACGAATATACAGTACACAGCAGTGTCTAAGCTGTTAGAAACCGTTCCAACGTTTGAGTCTTTGTTGTGATCCTCGAGAATTAATTTCCGGAGCAAGCAGCTCCAGAGGTCAATGAGGTCAGTGTTTTAATTCGAATCAGATTTTACTGACTTTCATTCTCATACTTTGGGCATTAAAGAGAAATATTTCACAGAAATTGCTCAGAACACAAAGCTACACATTCTTCCTCCGACCTGCAACGCATACCTTACACTATCTTGACTTTAAAGCTTTTCTTTGAAATCATTTAACTGAGAAGGAACTTAAAGGTAAAGACTAGAGTTGAGCGAACACCTGGAAGTTCGGGTTCTGCTGGTCCGTCCGAACTTCGTGACAAAGTCCGGGTCCGGGTCCGGACGGAACCCGAACGATCGCACGCAGTGCTTCAAGCCTGCCTGGTCGTCTTGGGCTTGAAGGTCCACAAGCGAGTTGAGATCAGAAATGGAAATTCAAGGAAGAGTCAATTTACTAAAGTTTCTTTTCGAAATTTCAGTTCTATCACATTCCATACGCAACGTCCAGCCTCCTTCTTACACATCGAAACACAAGACTCGTTAAAGACACTTTATAAAGAGAAATTACGGGTTTCATACTCTTACTTTCAGTCATTTTAGACTAAGCTTAATTTTGTGACTGGAGTAACTGGAGACCTCGACGAACGAGGCCTTTAATTAAGAGCTCCTAGTGTTGTTTCTG
>BLSH010035668.1:2438932-2449939 GCA_018402905.1 Glandirana rugosa
CTAATTTCTGCTATCTGTCCTCAGAGCAACAGCACAGACAGCAGTAGTAAAGTAATCTATCTCAGGATGCAGGATCAGGTCTTAAAATGGCTAAAATCTGTCCCTCACGCCGTCAGCTACCTTTCCCTATACTAACCCAAGGAGCATGTGACTGCAGCACTGTGACTCCAGCTTATAAAGAGGCTGGGTCACATGATGCACTGGCCAATCACAGCCATGCCATTAGTAGGCATGGCTGTGATGGCTTCTAAGGGCAAACCAGTGAAACGCTTGTTGATTGGCTGCCCTGCAGCTTCTCAACACGTGGAATAAAATAGCAGAACCCCGGACCGAACCCGAACGATTTTTGAAATGTCCGGGTCCGGGTCCGTGCCACGGACACCCGAAAGTTCGGTACGGACCCGAACGTTACAGTCCGGGTTCGCTCAACACTAGTAAAGACTTCTTAATGGTTTAGACACAGCTGAGTATGAACTAATAAACTCCGCTGTGCAGCAATCTCTTGTGTTTGCATGTGATATGATGGAGGAATTTAGTGTACAATATAGTCATGATTAGATACATGTCCATTAATACTGGAAAAGTCTTGCTTTCATTCAGAGACTTCTTCTGCACTTTTTTCAAACAGCCACAGAAGGTACTTCTTTAGTACACTACATTACCAAAAGTATTGGGACGCCTACCTTTACATGCACATAAACATTCCAGTCTTAAGCCTCATAAACACGGTGCGACGGTCATATGAAAACGGTCATATAACCACTTGTTGTACGATCATCCAACCATTAGTACGTGCGATTTCAACAGCCGACGTGCAATGGTCCTACAACAGAAGTTGGCTGAGCAGACTAGAAAACTTTGGTTGTACAACAAGCAGTCGTACGACCGTTGTACCGTGTGTACAGAGAAGTTGGGCCAACAAGTTGTATGTGCAAAACACGCATGCTCAGAAGTCAGGAACGCTCCGAAGTGTCCATTTGTGTAAACCTACGTTCCTAATTCACAAATGACATGCACCTGAACGTCCTCTTTATACGCTCGTAGCACATCACCACTTAAGGCTTGGTTGTACGATCGCTTAGTGCATGTCAGTATGCAAGACACAACAGCCGACATACGATTTTGAACGTCTGGTCGTACAACCATTGCATCGTGTGTACAAGGCTTTAGTCCATAGGATTTAATATTGAGTTGGCCCTCCCTTTGCAGCTATAACAGCTTCACCTTTTCTGGGAAGGCCGTCCACAAGGTTTAGGAGTGTCTATGGGAATGTTTGACCATTCTTCCAGAAGCGTATTTGTGAGGTCAGGCTCTGAAGGCCTGGCTCGCAGTCTCCGTTTTAATTCATCCCAAAGGTGTTCTATCAGGTTGAGGTGCAGGCCAGTCAAGTTCCTCCACCCAAAACTCGATCATCCATGTCTTTATGGACCGTGCTTTGTGCAGTGGTGTGCAGTCATGTTGGAACAGGAAGGGGCCATCCCCAAGCTGTTCCCACAAATTTGGGAGCATGAAATTGTCCAAAAATGTCTTGATATGCTGACGCCTTAAGAGTTTCCTTCACTGGAACAGAGGGGCCAACCCCAACCCCTGAAAAACAACCCCGCATCATAATACCCCCTCCACCAAATGATTCAGACCAATGCACAAAGCAAGGTCCATAAAGACATGGATGAGCGAGCGAGTTTGTGGTGGAGGAACTTGACTGGCAGGCATCCCAATACATTTGGTAATATAGTATATATGGCCAAATTATACTTTTTTGTTCACCTTTATCTCACAAAAACATTTAGCATGGAAGAATATAATGCCCAAGCACAGTTAGGTCAGTACATTTTCATTTTAGGAGCTTTGTCCACCCAAAACTGATACTAAGATGAGCCACATAACTGACATATTTTTTTACGGCTCCATTGGTGAGATCTTTGTAACGAGTTCCTGACTCTTCACACCTACTGCGCTCATTATAAGCAGCTTCCACCATCCCTGCTGGGTCTGCCTTTTATATTATGGAAGAGCTGGAACATACAAAAGTTGAGAAAATATTGCTGTTTGATTATCCAAGACATGTAACAATACAAGTTATTATATAGTCCACCAGGATCCATCTACTTTTAATATCCCTTTTGAGCGCACTGACCCTTGAAGGTGTATTGGTCGAGACATAGATGCTTTTCCTTCGTATAGGGTTGTAGGTAGGTGTAGCTTGACCTCCGTACAAATGGCACTGTCAGCAACCACCATGCAAGGAGAGTGGAGAACAAGAGGAACTCACATTCCTCTTAGGCCATTCTACATGTCATTGGGTGGACAGCTGTCAGATTGGATGCTGCTGCCCTGGATGACTTCTGCAGCCATCTTTGATGAGGGCAGTGCTTACAAAGAGCACCGGCTCGATGCGGTTGGTGCGCATTAGTGCATGTGGTTAGGTCAGGGACAGGAACTCGCTGCCTAGCACAAGGGAGAGTATACAGAGGAGGAGGGACAGTATAGAGACTGTTCAATAGTGGTGCTGTGTGGAACCTTCCATCACTGGTGCCTTGTTGCATACCGCCTACCAGCTGCATCCTGGGCCAGGTGCTGTTGGTATCTGAGCATCACTCTCAGAAAGTACTGCATGATCAACTGCGAGTGTTTCTGCCAGTTTGAACCCCTGTACAGTGTGGTTGGAACATTCTTGACAATATACTTCCCTGAAACCTCAGATCCTGTGTGTATCATGCCTTCCCTCTTTGGTGCCTACCACTCGACCTCGCTCACTCCTCCGGGTTCCATTATGAATGTATGTTTGTATTTGACTCTCTGTGATTCTATGGGCAAGCTCTCTAGTTACTATGCCTGATCTACAGTATCTCACAAAAGTGAGGACACCCCTCACATTTTTGTAAATATTTTATTCTATCTTTTCATGTGACAACACTGAAGAAATGACACTTTGCTACAATGTAAAGTAGTGAGTATACAGCTTGTATAACAGTGTAAATTTGCTGTCCCCTCAAAATAATTATCCATTTTCCCTCCCTGATGTCATGTGACACGTTAGCATTACAAGGTCTCAGGTATGAATGGGGAGCAGGTGTGTTAAATTTGATGTTGTCGCTCTCACTCTCTCATACTGGTCACTGGAGGTTCAACATAGCACCTCATGGCAAAGAACTCTCTGAGGATCTGAAAAAAAGAATTGTTGCTCTACATAAAGATGGCCTAGGCTATAAGAAGATTGCCAAGACCCTGAAACTTAGCCAAGACCATAGAGCGGTTTAACAGAACAGGTTTCACTCAGAACAGACCTCGCCATGGTCGACCAAAGCAGTTGAGTGCACGTGCTCAGCGTCATATCCAGAGGCTGTCCTTGGGAAATAGACGTATGTGTGCTGCCAGCATTGCTGCAGAGGTTGAAGGGGTGGGGGGTCAGCCTGTCAGTGCTCAGACCACATGCTGCACACTACATCAAATTGGTCTGCATGGCTGTCATCCCAGAAGGAAGCCTCTTCTAAAGATGATGCACAAGAAGGCCTGCAAACAGTTTACTGAAGACAAGCATTCTAAGAACATGGATTACTGGAATAGATCATAGTCAAACAAATTCTCTTGAACTCAACAGTAGTGCGATGGCATGAAAGGGGCTAACAATTCTTGTGGTCCTCAGTCTGAGGAAGAGGGGATTCAGCCATCCAGCTGTCCAAAAGGCTCTCCGGCATGCCAGACTTAGTCCTGGTGACCTGGTTGCTGTTTGTCCATTGTGGACCATTGACATGCTTTTGATTATCCACTCATTTGTGAGTTTGTTTCTTTCCTTTTGATTTCAATAAATATTTATTTGGGTAATGCGCAAGGTTGGTGCGCCTTCTTTTTATCTTTTTTACAATGGATTACTGGAACCATGTCCTGAGGTCTGATGAGACCAAGATAAACTTTTTGGTTCAGAGGGTGTCAAGCGATTGTCTGGCCACAACCAGGTGAGGAGTACAAAGACAAGTGTGTCTTGCCTACAGTCAAGCATGGTGGTGGGAGTGTCATGGTCTGGGGCTGCATGAGTGCTGCCGGCACTGGGGAGCTACAGTTCATTGAGGGAACCATGAATGCCAACATGTACTGTGACACACTGAATCAGAGCATGATACCCTCCCTTCGGAGACTAGGCCGCAGAGCAGTATTCCAACATGTTAACGACTCCAAACACACCTCCAAGACGACCACTGCCTTGCTAAAGAAGCTGAGGGTATAGGTGATGGACTGGCCAAGTGTCTCCAGACCTAAACCCTATTGAGTATCTGTTGGCATCCTAAAAGAGAAAGGTGGAAGAGCGTAAGGTCTCTAACATCCACCAGCTCCATGATGTCATCATGAAGGAGTGGAAGAGGACTCCAGTGGCAACCTGTGAAGCTCTGGGGAACTCTATGCCAAAGAGGGTTAAGGCAGTGCTGGAAAATAATGGTGGCCACACAAAATATTGACACTTTGGGCCCAATTAGGACATTTTTACTTAGGGGTGTACTCACTTTTGTTGCCAGTGGTTTAGACATTAATGGCTGTGCGTTGCGTTATTTTGAGGGGACAGCAAATTTACACTGCTATACAAGCTGTACACTCACTACTTTACATTGTAGCAAAGTGTCATTTCTTCAGTGTTGTCACATGAAAAGATAGAATAAAATATTTACAAAAATGTGAGGGGTGTACTCACTTTTGTGAGATACTGTACATTGGTCAGTTTAGACAGGAGCCAATTAATCTACCTGCATGTCTTTAGAGTGTGGAAAGAACCCCAAATGAACATAGGGAAAACATGCAAACTCCATGCAAATAGTGTCCTGACTGAGATTTAAGTCAATGACCCCATCCCCATCAAGAACAACAAGTATAATACCATTTCCTACTCCTAATGTGATTTGGAAGAAAGCATTTTCCATGACTGCCCAACCCGCCAGAGGTGATGACTTTTTTGAAAAGTTTGTTTAGTTTTATTTAATCTCTGACCCAATCCAGTACCCCAAATTGGTCCTCAGTGGCTGCATCAAACAATTCCTGGAACCATGAGAGTAAAGAAAATGCTAATTTCCTATATACTTCTTGCAGCCAACTGAAAGATCCTGGAAAAATTACGAAAGTAAACATATTATTGTATAATAAATTATGTTCAACGGAAAGTTTTCAAGTATCCTGAATGACAGAAAGCTAGAATTTTGATAATGAGTGGTCACCCTGGTTGACTTATGTACAATTAGTAACACAAAGTGTACAACAAACAGGTCTGCATGATAGGCTTTCGGCCCTTATTCTTCTTCTGATTCTTCTTCTCCTTCTCCTCGCCTTCTTCTTCTGTTCTTCTTCTGCCCTTCTTCTGTCCTACTTCTGTCCTTCTTCTTCTGCCCTTCTTCTTCTGCCCTTCTTCTTCTGCCCTTCTTCTTCTGTCCTTCTTCTGTCCTTCTTCTTCTGCCCTTCTTCTTCTGTCCTTCTTCTGCCCTTCTTCTTCTGCCCTTCTTCTTCTGTCCTTCTTCTTCTGTCCTTCTTCTTCTTCTGTCCTTCTTCTTCTGCCCTTCTTCTTCTGCCCTTCTTCTTCTGTCCTTCTTCTTCTGTCCTTCTTCTTCTGTCCTTCTTCTTCTGCCCTTCTTCTTCTGCCCTTCTTCTTCTGTCCTTCTTCTTCTGCCCTTCTTCTTCTGTCCTTCTTCTTCTGTCCTTCTTCTTCTGCCCTTCTTCTGTCCTTCTTCTTCTGTCCTTCTTTTCCTGTCCTTCTTTTCCTGTCCTTCTTTTCCTGTCCTTCTTGTTCTGCCCTCCTTCCTCTGTCCTTCTTTTGTCCTTCTTCCTCTGCCCTTCTTCTTCTGTCCTTCTTCTTCTGTCCTTCTTCCTCTGCCCTTCTTCTTCTGCCCTTCTTCTTCTGCCCTTCTTCTTCTGTCCTTCTTATTCTGTCCTTCTTCTGCCCTTCTTCTTCTGTCCTTCTTCTTCTGCCCTTCTTCTTCTGCCCTTCTTCTTTTTCTTATTTTGCCCTTTTTCTTCTTTTATCCTTTGTTTGTCCTTGTTATTCTTCTGTCCTTCTTTTTTTTTCCCCCTTTTGTCCTTCTTCTTCTCCTTCTTCTTCTCCCCTTCTTCTTCCTCTTCTTTGGTCCTTCTACTTCTACTTCTTCTTTTCTTCTCAACTAGATCAGGGGCTGATCTGTGTCAGGCATTTAAGAAACACAGCCAAGAATGGCATAGGTACCAGGATTTCCGTGATTGTCATCTCTGTGCCATCATATAAGTCCAGGAAGTAGATGGTGACCCTGGATGCATCCTAAACAAAGATGGTGCTGTGTCCTTTAGGTCTCCTTTACGTGCTGTAACCCAAAGCAACCAGACCCCTTTTTATAAGTATTACTGTAGAGTGAATTCTGATTGGTTGTTGTGGGTTACCACCAGTGGTAGCTGGTGCTCAAAATTTAGGGGGGGGGGGGTGGCATCACATACTAACATGAACCCCTACTCCCGAGAAACGAACGGCAGCGATCACCCCCGCCCCCTTCCCCTCTTGCGGGAGCAAAATGGCGGTGAACACGTGCCACCCCCTGCCGCGGGAGACACTGTAAATGTGCCCTACCATACCATAGGGGGAAGGAAGAGCCAGGGCCGCTCTGGCGACCACACAGTACAGTATAAGGATCATTATTTTTCTTTAAGTGACAGATATTTTTTTTTTCATATATTAAAGTGACAGGTATTTTTATTTAAATACAATGAGATTTAAAAAAATACAATCACATGGCTAAATAAAGATTATCATCTGGGTGTGTTAGCTTTGTAAATTTATACTACAGTCCTGTGTGCTTGCCAAGTGACTCAGACTGCTGGAATTCTTACGAGTCATGTGACCACAGCTTTATATATTCAGCGTATATACTGTCTGTTTATAATCCCATAGCACTAATGGAGGTCAGAGGACAGGCAGATAGCTTTTACCTTGACTCACAATGTCCCTGTAATACTTCATAAGACAGGCAAGGCAACTGTAAGCAAATCCTCCAGTGCAAGAGCAAGGTATAAAATGTAAACATTGTAACTAAAATACACTCACCGGCCACTTTATTAGGTACACCTTGCTTGTACCAGGTTGGACCCCCTTTTGCCTTCATTCGTGGCATAGATTCAACAAGGTGTTGGAAACGTTCCTCAGAGATTTTGCTCCATAGTGACAATGATAGCATCACACAGTTGCTGCAGATTTGTTAGCTGCACATCCATGATGCCAATCTCCCGTTCCACCACATCCCAAAGGTGCTCTATTGGATGAGGTGTGGGGAGTGTGGAGGCCATTGGAGTGCAGTGACCTCATTGTCCAGTGGTGAGATGATTGGAGCTTTGTGACATGGTGCATTATCCTGCTGGAAGGAGCCATCAGAAGATGGGGACACTGCAGTCATAAAGGGATGGGCATGGTCAGCAACAATACTCAGGAAGGCCGTGGTGTTTATACGGTGCTCAATTGGTACTAAGGGGCCCAAGGTGTGCCAAGAAAATACCCCCCACACCATTACACCACCACCACCTTGACCTGGTGTTACAAGTCAGGATGGAGCCATGCGCCAAATTCTGACCCCACCATCTGAATGTCTCAGCTGAAATTGACACTCATCAGACCAGGCAACCTTTTTCCAATCTTCTATTGTCCAGTTTTGATGAGCCTGTGACAATTGTAGCCTCAGTTTCCTGTTCTTAGCTGACAGGAGTGGTCTTCTGCTGCTGTAGCCCATCTGAATCAAGGTTGGATGTGTTGTGTGTTCAGAGATGGTATTCTGCATACCTTGGGTGTAACGAGAGGTTATTTGAGCAAGGCTCCTTTCACACTGAAGCGCTTTACAGGTGCTATTTAGCTAAAAATAGCACCTGTAAAGCACCTCAAAAGTCACTCCCCGTCCACCCCAATGTGAAAGCCAGAGTGCTTTCATACTGGGGCGGTGCGCTTGCAGGACGTTACAAAATGTCCTGCAAGCAGCGTCTTTGGGTAATATACCGCTCCTCCACCGCCCCTTCCCATTGAAAACAATGGGATAGCGCTTCCGAAGTGGCTGCACACCGCCTCGGAAGCGCGGAGCGCGGACACTTTTAACCCCGTTTTAACCCCTTGTGAGGGGTTAAAAGTGTACCGCTCCCGCCTGCATAGCGGAGCCCTAACGCTGCTAAAACTAGCGGGGGTTTTACCGCGACCGCTTCAGTGTGAAAGTAGCCTTACCATTGCCTTTATATCATTTGGAACCAGTCTGCCCATTCTCCTCTGACCTCTGACATCAACGAGGCATTTTCCTCCACACAGCTGCCACTCACTGGATATTTTCTCTTTTTCAGACCATTCTCTGTAAATCGGAGAGATGGTTGTGTGTGAAAATCCCAGTAGATCAGCAGTTTTTGAAATACTCAGACCAGCCCGTCTGGCACCAACCACCATGCCATGCTCAAAGTCACTTAAATCCCCTTTCTTCCCCATTCTGATGGACGGTTTGAACTTCAGAAAGTCGTTCTCTAGATGGCTAAATGCATTGAGTTGCTGCCATTTGATTGGCTGATTAGCAATTTGTGTTGACAAGTAACTGAACGGGTGTACCTAATAGAGTTGCTGGTGAGTGTATATACAGTATAAGGACTGGAGCAAAGGAAACTGAGCCAGAGTGGAGCTGTGCCCTGCAGCAGCTGATCAGTTTAACCTTTTATTTTAACGACTGCACCAGTAAAAGAAAATGATGTGTTGCGGTTCACTGCAAAGGCAGTGTGCACCAAATTAGGTGCATTATAGTCCATTTAAATGGGCTTCCTAGTGTAGCATGCCTTAATGCACATATTGTGAACCTGCACTTAGGGTTTTAAACTTTACAGTCTGTTTTTTATAACCATTTTCTCATTTACAGGCTGTTTAGCTTAGGCTCTCTGTATAGCAGAGTAGATCTCTCCCCACCCCTTCAAGCATGGCTGAACTGCCCAGTGTAGTTGTGGGACTGACAACTGGTTTTGCCTCCTGTGTGAATGAAGCCTGCAATTGCTGTTTGCAGACTTCATTCATAAGTGCATTGTTACAACTGTGGCAATGTATATTTGCATTCTTAAAGCTGAAGTTTAGTTATGGTATTTTTCATATAGTTACTGTACATTGATCCAGCTTGGACCAAGTATGTATGTATGTGGCATATCTGTGGGATGCCTGTGGATCCCTATGGAAGCTGTAAATCCCTGTATTAGGCACCACTATTACAGTGATCAGGGTTGCCAACCTCCCGCAGCATTTTTTACTGGCAAAACATGGAAAATTTACTGGCAGAGCACATTTTTTACGGACAACCTTAAAAATAACAGAACTCCTATTAAAAAAGAAGACAATTGATATTTAAACACAACATGGAAACACTGACAATACCCATATCAAGTAGTTTCCCTGGTTTACACTTAAAAAGTCAGCACAGCATGACAAATTTTTAGACCCTGATATTTATAGACAGTTGTAAAAATCACTGATTTTATCAAACTGTCAGTAACTTTACTGGCGGTTGGCAACACTGACAGTGATCTTTACTAGCTTCTAGGTCCCATGCAGAGCAGCTTAACACAGAAGATCGCTCACTCGGCACAAGTGCCATTCAGGAAACACCTGAGCCCATAGATAATTTGATTCTGCCCATGGTGGAAGGAAAGAAAATCGCTTGATCTTTCCATCAACACAATAGCTCTGCGGGAGGCATTCCCCCATCCACACTGACTGTGTGGATGGGGGAATGCCTCCCGCAGTGCTGTTGTATTCTGCCAGTGGGGAGCCTTCCTGACCAGCAGAACACATTGATTACTGCTAGCGGCTGTAGCCACTGGCAGTAATCACATATAAAAAATCTGATAGGCAAGTTGGTTGATGGCCGAATTTCAAACCACGTGTGGCCCGGCTTTAGCATTTTCTACAGCAAATGAATGCAATGCATTCTCAAATTAGACAAGGGTGGTAACATCACAATTTCCACCTCATCCAATAAAAGAACACTTTGCATTCATTGAGAAAATGTAAAGTAATCCCTGAATGACGTCCATGCCGAGCGGAGCGGCACCCCCTGCGTTCAGTAAGCATTCAGGCAGTAAAAGATAGCAGCAATCACTGTACTAGCGGTGACTACTACAGTGATTTCCATCTTCTATGGGAATCCCACAGGTATGGCACATACTTACTAAAGCCTCGCGTGCACACGCTCCGATGTTCGGACGGGAATTTTCGTTCAGCGGCCTGTCGTCCGAAATTCTCACCGTTAGTACGTTCCTTTCGACAGCAGGTTTTGATTTTTCTTCAGACAAAAGCTGGATGTGCAGGCTAGAATTTTTTTTTCATACGACAACGCAACATCTGATTTTCGTTCCGTCAGTGCGGTTTTTGTACGATAAACAAATTGTATGACCGAGACTACGCATGCTCAAAAAAAAAAAGATGCAAAAAAATATCCAAAACATTACGTCACCTCTGACGTTGAGTTCGATCGAACGAGAATTTTAAGAGTGCTTTACAAAATCATGGATACGCGCTTTTGACAAAAATCAGAAGCGCGGTCATGTGACAATCGAACCGCGAGTACGAGGCTTTACATTGGTCCCAGCTGGACCAACGCAACTATGTAAAAATGAAATACCTAAACTTCAGCTTTTAAATGCGTTTATGTACAGATCAAGACTTGTTTGGTTTTCTTTGGGCTTAAAGTGGAGCTTTACCCCTAACAGCTTGATAAAAATAATTTTCTTTAGGAAGAAACATACATTCCACAATAATAATTTCAAGCAGTCCCCAGGTTACAAACAAGATAGGGTCTGTAGGTTTGTTCTTAACCACTTGCCGACCGCCCGCCGTGGCTTGACGGAGGCAAAGTGGTTGGTTATTGCGAAACGGTGTCACCTGACGGCAGCCGCGAGAACAAGTATTGTGAGCGCGCGCCCCTAGAGGCGCGCTCACTGTGTTCTGGGGGGGCCAGGGAGCGGGTAGGGCGGACTCGATCTCCTCCCGCTACCCGTGATGGCCCCCCC